>JARJCN010000050.1:0-358097 GCA_029282135.1 Mycena belliarum
CCGCGCTTTTCCTCACGGACACCATCCACAGTGCAGTGTACATTTGCGGCGTTGCCCTTCCACTCTCCAAATAACATTGATTCTCTACAGCGCCATATACTCGGCATGGGAAACATGGCAAGGCTCCAAAGACGCCCTCGTTCCTTTTCTGATATCCGAGCAGCGTCACTAACTACGCCAACCCTGCTAGTCTTGCGTGTGAGTCGAACGGTGCTCATAATCTCATGTCTTACACACCTGCGCAGACGTCGGGTGGACCATCCCATTCACGGCCGTCGCAACCTCTTGCACGGCAATATTAACTCAGATGTTTTTGGGGCACCGGTGCGCCACTTCGCGCGAAGACTTCTTCCATTCCTGATGGCGGCGTAGTGTATACCTCCTGACGAGCAGCAAAGTGCTGTTTGCGCTGATCAGCGTCCTCTCGGTCCTAGGCTTTGTGTTCGGATGCTTCGCAGGGATCAAGTCCGGGATCATCAACGAGCGAGTATTAATTGCTTCTTAGTAGTACTACTGTCTGTCGCTCATTTTTGGAACCGGCAGGATCGCAAAATTCGCGCCGCTCGCGCCATATGTAACTGCATGGCTAGGTGAGATGACCTCGAACAAGCCCTGCGCTTTCTAACACCTATCTAAAGCATTCCAGACGAGCGCCGATTTGCTCATTACTTGTATGCCGAGGTCGTCATCAACATGGCGAACCCAAGCTCACTAACCGTCCTCAAGTGTGCTTGACTGTCTCTCTGGCTCGCTCCAAGACCGGATTCCGCACGACTGACACCATCATCAATCGCCTCATAAGATGTACCATCCAAACAGGTCTAATGATTCAGCTTCGGGTGACCGCCTCATTTTCCGCCTTAATAACGCCACCACGCAGGGTTGTTTGCGTCGATTTTCGCACTAGCTGACCTATTCTCGTTCCTTTTGCATCGGGACACAAATCTATACGCCATGGTAGGCCGTCTTTGGATTGCTCGGCAGACATCCGTTGTCTCAATATTCTCAGTTTGCCTATCCCATCGGTCGGATTTACACGAACGTGAGCGAACAAAGCATGATACTGTGCACAATGCAACACAACCAACCCTCGCGCAGACTCTCCTCAACACGCTCAACTCGCGTGCCAGCACAAATCTGCATGACAGCATTGTCGATTCAGACGCAAGTCCCACGCTTCTTGGCTGTATTGCACTCACCCTCGTACGTAGAACTTGCGGCTGTCGACCCAGGCCCATTCCAGGACACACATCTCGACTGGATCCATCTATGTCAGGAAAGACGTGGTAACGGACTCGATAAACATGGATGATCGTTCGGAGGTTGAGAATAAGTATCCGGAGTAGACAAATGTTGGGACGGGCACATTGACAGGTGCTCTGAATTTTGAGATCACAAGGCTCTTGGAGGTCACACGAATCAGAGAATATCATCGGTAGTACATTATTTCTTGTCTGCTGAATATCAGAGAAAGTAGTCCGCTGGTGGTCTCTTCGCAGGCACGGAACGTATATCGAGCGGGGCATGGGAGAAAACCTTGTACTCCTGGCCGAGGTGCTCGTCCAGCTCAAGGATGGAGGCGACGTTGCCACATCGGTAACAATAGTTCGGCGCGCTCCAGACGGTGACGATGGTGCGGTCAAACATGAGCTTGTAGCCCTCCATGGCGAGCTGATGCGCACGCGCGATGAGGTCAATCGCGTTTGTGTGCGCGAACTGCTTGGTGATGTCGGCGCCGAAGAGATAGCCGGCGCCACGCGGAGAAAGTCCCCAACCCTGGATGTCTGAGGAAGGTGAGGCGCGAACGATGCATAGGTCGAGCAGCACACCGTCTGGGTCGGACCAAAGTAGGTCACACATCGGCCCGTCGTGTGGGACCTCCTGTTTTCGGTCGATAGCGCGAATCTGGCGGCCTGTGAGTCACGCAAAGGGTATGAAATATCAAAGCGCCTCCCTGGTCGATACTGTGGAGGTTCGGGCTGAGGCCACCGTGGACGCCAAAGACACGGCCGTCAACAATCGCGCCTAGGGCCAGATAGTCAAAGACCTCACAGCACCAGCGCCAAACGTTGCTCCCGCCGTACTTGCGCTGGCACTCGTCATAAAACCCGTATACCTGGGTAATCTGACGCGACTCGTGGTTGCCACGAATAAGCGTCATGCGCTCGGGGTAGCGGACCTTGAGCGCGAGGAGGAGTAGGAAGGTCTCGACGCTGTAGAACCCTCGGTCGACAAAGTCGCCTATGCAGCGTGAGGTGGGTGGTCGGCGCAGAGCTCGAAACTCACCCATGAAGAGGTAGTTGGTCGTCGGGCAGAAACCACCGACGGCAAAGAGCTCCATGAGGTCGAAGAACTGGCCATGGATGTCGCCACAAATCTGAGACAAGGATGGGTCTGTCGCAGAGAAATCAGGAAAAATGGATGCTACCGTCACGGGCGAGTCGATATGCTGAACATTGGCCTCTTCAATAAGAATTTCGCGGGCCTTGAGGCATAGGCGCTTGACCTGCTCCTCAGAGATAGGTTCGCAGCGCTTCAGCTGCTCAATCTGCCTGGGGGGGTGAGCCGGAGAAAGAGCAGAGAGAGAGACGCTACTCGTCAAGGTCGCTGCCCATTTGCACGCGGTATGTGCCACTGTTAGGATCGAATGACCTCGGACCTGTCCTGCGATCTACTAACAACTTGGAGTATCCTCGAGGCGCAGGTGTGCACCATGCATTCACCACGACGGCCATGCGCGCTAACTATCTCAGCAGGGCTAGGAAGCCCCGAAGAACGAGGACCCGCCGCATGGACCCGCCCCCAACACCCCTTGCGAACGGCAACGGGCTCGACCACCAACAGCAGCAGCAACAGCCTGGAGTACCCTTTGACGGTGACGTATTTCGCGTGTATCTAACCGCATTGCTGCCCCCGGTCATCGGTGCTCTCCCGGAGGACGTGGAAGGCCTCTTTGACGACACTTTTGACGACCGCGTCGCAAAGTTTGCTTCCGAACCCGGCGCAGTTTTATATGTCGTAAAGGCAAAGTACACTGGAGACGATGCAACAGAAGGTTTGCCATGTCCTAGTCTCTGGTGCACCACTGAGTTGGTCCTTTAGAAGACCAGCAGTTGTACGAGTACTCCCTAACATCTCAGCTCACGTACCACCCTTCCCATGTCACCACCCTCGCCCTCATCAAGCGCGGTCCCATAATTGATCCCTCTGCACCCCTCGCAACTCAGCTCCACTTTCTCAACCTCTTCGGAGGCGATGAGACGCCTTATGAGAGTCTCCATGCCGTCGTATCATACGGTGTCAAGCCATGGTTCGAGGCATTTGTTGGAGCTCGAGGTGCTGGAAGAGATGCAGGGGACAGCAAAATGGGGATCCCCATGACGAAGAAGAAATTCGCGGAGCTTGAGCTTTCACTATTGCATCTTCAGCAGAATGTCGAGATTCCGGAGACCAATCTGGTCATCCACCCCAATATTCAGCGGGCGGTTGAGCAGGCGCGTCTAGATCCACGCTCCTCGACCACCTTTGTGCTCACTTCGACTAGGCCCAGGCTGCTGGCAACCGGCCGAGCATCAACGACCTACCTCCCAAACTACTCAACGACAGCACATTCCTCAACTCCTTACACGCCAACGTCAACTCTTGGATCAAATCCATCCAGGCTGTCACCAAACTTACTCGCGACGTTACTTCTGGTACCGCGTCGCAAGAGATCAACTTTTGGTTGAGCCTTGAGCGCGAACTCGAGGGGATCGAGACTCAGTTGCGGAGCGAGGAAGTCAACATGGTTATGGACTGCTTGCGTAACGCCAAACGTTTCCGTGCTACGGTCAGTTTCATCGCGGACACGGGACTTAAGGACGCGACGGACCTGGTGCACAAGTACAATCAACTTATGAAGGATTTCCCCCTGAACGAGCTGTTGTCCGCGACTGATCTTACCAAGATTCAAGAGTCGATAACGCTCATTTTCGGGCACATCAACCGCAAGCTACGGCTGTCACCGTATCCGATCCGGCGCGCGCTGCCGCTCGTCGAGGCCATCTCGCGCGACTTCAACGACCAGCTGCTGCGCATCCTTACGTCGCATCGCCTCCCGTACACGCCGTACGAGACTTTCGACCGCCTGCTCGGGCAGGTGACGGCCATCTTCCGTACGTGGGACGACCTCATCAAGGAGTTCACGAACGTCGCGCGCGAGGTGACGCGGAAGCGTTCGGAGAAGTTCATTCCGATCAAGGTCGTGAATGCGCATGCGAAATTGCAGGAGCGTACGCGCTACCTCCGCGACTGGCGCAAGCAACATGAGCAACTCGCTGTAATGACGGGTCCGACGCGAGGGCTCGGCGGCAGCGTCCTCGATATGGGCATGGATATGGAAGAGGAGGTCAAGGAGGCCTATGAGGTCGTCAAGCGCATTGACGTACTCGACGTCTCGGTCGAGGGCACGGAGATTTGGGTAGCGGCGGAGAATGCTTACAATGAGCGAGTAGCGCGCGTTGAGAACCAAATCATCGCGCGGTTAAGGGACCGCCTTGGTACTGCGCGGAACGCAAACGAAATGTTTAGGGTGTTCTCCAAGTTTAACGCGCTCTTTGTTCGGCCGAAGGTGTGGCAGACTCTCCTGGTTTTGCGATCCCTTCTCATGGCGCATATTTATCCAGATTCGTGGTGCAATCCAAGAGTACCAGACACAGCTGATCGATTCTGTGAAAGAGGACATCAAGCATCTGCATGACAAGGTAACATATAACTTGCCCACTCCAGCTAGCCAGATTTTGATTAGACACAGTTCAAAACGCGCTTTCGCGACTCAGAAGCGTCGCACATGTCCCAGATGCGCGACCTCCCCGCGATCGCGAGCGCGATTATCTGGGCGCGACAGATAGAACGGCAGCTACTCACGTATATGAAGCGCGTGGAGGACGTGCTAGGAAAGGGTTGGGAGCTGTACGCGGAGGGGCAGAAGCTGCAGTCGGAGAGCAGCGCGTTCCGCAAGAAGCTCGATACGCGGCCTGTGTACGACGCGTGGCTGCACGACATCAACCGGCGCAACATGGGAGTTGATGGTCGCCTGTTCGAGATTATACGGCCGCGCGGTGGTGGTGCGGGTGGCGGGAGTGGTGTGTTCCAGCTCGCGGTCAATTTTGATCCACAGATCATCACACTGTTCAAGGAGGTACGGAACCTTTTGTGGCTTGGATTCCAGGTGCCGCACGCGACCACAAACATGGCTAAAGATGCGAAGCGGGTCTATCCGCATGCGGTGAGTTTAATGGAGACGGTGCGCACGTACGGTCAGACACTCGACCTTGTGGAGGAGAACAAGGGGATCGAGTGGCTCGTCGCGGAATATCGGAACGACTCGCAGAGGATGATCGAGAAAGGTGTGTCGCTTGGGAGGAAAACGTTCGTGCGCTCATCTATCTGTGGTAGGGATGAACATCAAGTGGGACTATTTCGTGAGCCAGTACGATTCCACAGCGCGTTACGTCTCAAGCGCCGACGGGCGGGACAACCGACACATACAATTCGTTCGCGAATTTGCGAGCGTTATCTCCGTACTACAGGACAAGACGAACAACGTCATTGACTTGTACAAGGACATACTGCGCGCAGTAGAGGATCTCGCAACGTGCTCGTACACAAGCGAAGCGTTCTCGGAGCTGCTTGGCAAGGTGCAGGCTGCGATCGACCGACTTAATCTAGAGGGATACGCGAACCTGGAGCAGTGGGTCGCGGAGCTGGACCGTCGAATCGAGGGGATCTTACTCCAACGGCTCGTGCAGATAGTGGAGGTGTGGTGCGCGCAGTTTGACCGCGCAACAGACGACGGAGACACGGGGGGTCGTGCGGCACTCCGAGACATCACAAACAAGCGTCGCGGGGACAAGCGTGTGAAGGAGGAAAAGGTGAGCAGTCGGGTGTCATCAACATGCATGACAAGCTCTCATTGTTCCGCTGCGCAGTTCTTGGAGGCAAACATGACTCTGAAGCCCGTCGTGCACGAGATTCGTATACAGAACCAGGTCATTTTCCTGGATCCGCCAATAGAGTACGCACGCGCGAACTGGATACGGCAGCTCCATGACTGGCTGGGGGTTGTGTGCCGGCTGCGACGGATTCAGAGCTCGCGGTACGAGATAGGTCTACAGATGCAGGGGGTGAGCGTGACGGAGACAAATTACACTTCACTAGTGCGCAGTCCCTTTGAAATGCTAACTCATGCTAATCTCTCTGGTGTAGCTTACTCAACTACCGGACACGGTGCTGCAGCGGCCGTTCGCATTGATCGAGTTCAAGGTGCAGCAGCTGACCGAGTACGTGGGCAAGTGGCTGCAGTTCCAGTCACTCTGGGATCTGGAAGCGGAATACGTCTTCAACCGGCTCGGCGACTCGCTCGCCAACTGGCAGCAACTGCTGACGGAGATCAAGAAGACGAGGTCAACATTCGACACGTCGGACACGCAAAAGTCATTTGGAGTGTGCATCATCGACTACGAGCAGGTGCAGGCCAAGGTGAACGCGAAGTATGATTCGTGGCAGCGGGATATCTTGAGCCGATTCGGAGTGAAGCTGGGGAACGCGATGAAGGAGATGCATGCATCGATCCTCAAGGCGCGCAACGACCTGGAGCATCATTCACTGGAGGGTCTGACGGGTAGCGCGCGGAGGTTTTAGACATTCTTTTACTGATACCTAGTGGATATGTACTTTTCTATAATCATCTAATCTCCGACGCGACGGACTGAGTCTTGTCCGACTTCGACTCTTAGATCTAAGACTTGAGTTTCGCCAACCGACGGTCGATCACGTGAGCGATAATCTTTGCAGCACACCCTTCGGCGACAAAAGGATGAATCGACCAGGACAGCCCCAGCAACGCCCTCCGGCCCAGCAGCAGCCCCAGTACAGACCAAATCCACAGCAAACCGTTCCCTCAAATGCTCCTGCAAATGCAGCATACCCCCCTTACGGAATGCCACCGAGGAACGTCCTTCCAGGCGCGGGCTATCTCCCTCAGCGCGTAGCCCTCTCCTCGCCATTCATGCAGCCGCGCGCAACGAACGGCGCAAGCAACGGCGGTGCTGCAGCCAACTTTCCCTTTGGCCTCGCGCATGCCGGGTTACCACCGCATTTACAACAACAGCAGGCACAACAACAGCAGCAGCAGCAGCAGCAGCACAATACATTGTCCAGTGGTACAGAGGCAGCACTCGACCCCAATGATTTTCCCGCCCTCGGCGCACCTCCAAACCCGCCCGGGACCTCCAATAACCCGAGTGCAAGCAATCCGACGGGCACACCCCAGAGCACATCCAGTTACGCTTCTGCAGGCTCTGCACCCCAAACAGCACCAACACACTCGCACGCTCACCCGCCGCCTTCACGCGACCTCACGCAAGATGATTTCCCGGCACTGGGCGAGAATGTAACGCAGAGTACGAACTCTGCCGCGAACAATGGAGGGCCTCCGGGGTTGTTCGGGACGGGCGGAGCTGGAGCAATTCCAGGAATGCTGAATCTGAGCGGAATGGGGATCATGGGCAGACATCCAGGGCCTTTCGACGACAAACGGGTGCGTGTGCTGTCTTTCTGTGCATATATTCGACCGCGGTCCCTTATTATACCATCTTTCCCTAGCATACAAACCCACCGAATCCCGCACCCCCAAATGCTGCGCCCTCTCCGTTCTCGAAAGCCAACCCGTCAAATACCAGTTCATCGTTACCATTACAAAACCAAAATCCGCCCAACGCGAACACAAATGCACCCAGCACCGGCAATGCACCAAACGCCAATGCGTCAGGCACGGCTGCCGCAGCATGGGCCTCCACAACGTCGTCGTCGCTCCCAAATCCGAACGGTGCACAACAGTCGTTTGGGGAGAACGGGAATGGGAACGGGAACAGTGCAGGGAACAACAACTCACATCCGAGCTCAGGCGCGCTGCAGCATTCAGCAGCGCTAATGCACTCGCACGCACACCAGCTAACAGCCGGCCCGCACCCGCACCCGCAGACACCGGCACAGCAGGTCCTAATAAGTGCAGCAGACCGTTGGGGGCTACTTGGCCTGCTTGCAATGATCCGTGAGGCAAACGACGCCGAGTTTGACGCGAGCGGGCGGCGGCTGGGCGGCGGTGACCCACGCGGGGTACGCCTGAGTGGCGTCGGCACGGATTTGGGTACGATGGGGCTCGACATGGGCTTCAGCGGGAACTTGTACTCGACGTTTATTACGCCGTGGGCGGACCAAAGCGCGGCGCACGCGGTCGAGCCTGATTTCCACGTCCCCACTTGTTACGCAAGCGTGCACGCGCCACCACCGGGCCCGAGCAAGGCAAGCGCGTTCAGCGACGAGACCCTCTTCTTCATGTTCTACGCGAGCGCGCGAGACGCCCTCCAGGAAGTCGCCGCGCAGGAGCTGTGAGTCTCGCGCCCTCTGTACTACCGTTCGCTGACGGGCGTCCAGATGGAACCGCAACTGGCGATACCACAAGGACCTCCACCTGTGGATCACGAAGGAGTCGGGGACCGCGCCGAGCGCAAAAGTGCCCGGGGGCGAGCAGGGGCTGTACACGATCTGGGACGCGGACAGCTGGGGGAAGGAGCACAAGGAGATGAGCGTGCTTTACGCAGAGCTTGAGGAGAAGAACGTGCCTGCATTCGCCGCGGGACCCGGGCTCGTGCCCGTCGGGCAGCAGGGCGCGCAGGCGCCGCCGCAGCCCCAACAACAACGCGGGTTCGGCGCCGGGATGTAAGTGAGCCAGCGCTTTGGTGTGAGCTTTGCGATATTGTGCACGCAGTCTCCGTCTCTTGTTAACTTGTTATTGTCTTCCCGCTCATCCTTTTGCTTCGTCCGCACGCTCACTCACTCCAACTCTGTGTACCTCTATCTTTTATTTTATTGTGCTTTGTGACCGTTTTCCAACAAAGTACAAGAAAGCAGAAAAGTGTGTTTTGGCGTTCAATGGACGCAGTCATAGCCGGTAGAATGGTGCGAGGTCCAACGACATTAGCGTACTACAAGCCCGCGAGCCCTCCGAGCCGTGAGCCGACGACTTGGTACCCCCTCGGCGCTCGCCGTTCCCTGCGTTGCTCCTGCTTACTACGGACGGCCGCGGCGGGTACGTTCTGCACTTCGAGCAGCTCCTTGAGCGCCAGGATCTTGCCAGCGATGTCGGGCGTGTGCGTGTGGAACACGGTCTGGTGCCGCCGGTGCAGCCCGAGCGCCGCCAGCGTACCCTGCTTCTTCTCGCCGAGGGAGATAGCGGAGCGGCGGAGAGTGATTCTGAAATGCGTAGAGGGCACGCTGAGCGGGGAGATGGCGACGCGTGCGGCCATGGGCGTCAATGATAAAATATTGTCGCGTAAATATGGCGACACCGCCACATTATTCCAATCTTTGTCTAGCTTTGTCTTCATCGCATCGTATGTGCATTAGTAGCTCAGATGAGAGAAACAAAAGAATAGAGATATATATCATAGTGTCTGTCCGTCCATCCCTCTCAATATCCCCGCGGCTCCGCATTTGGTGGGTACCGTCCACGCTGCTGTGGTTGCTGCTGCTGGTACGGGTTGAATGGGGGCACGCCGCCACCGCCACTACCGTACAACTGTCCACCGCTGACACCGCCGACGAGGCTCGCGGGCGCGCCACCATTGAAGTTGCTCGCAGTGTCCTCCTCCGAGTAGTTGTAGTGTGCCGTGCCGGCGTAGTTGCCCCCCGGCACACTATAATCAGGGCCGCCGCCAGCGAGCAATGGATCCTTGACCTCCCATACAGCAGCCTTGGAACCGACGGAGAACTCAAGGTCCTCGCGCTAATGGAAGGTCAGTAAACAAGGAAAAGCGACAGAACGTGAGACGTACAGTGATACTGTCCCAGTACTTGTAGATCATCATGACACTGAGGAGCATGCAAAGGGTGAAGAAGAAGAGACCGTCGAGGTAGTGCTTGATGGCGTTGCAGATGGTGATGCTAAAACCGAAAAGAAGGACCTGTGCTGCAGCGAAGAAGGCGGCGCCAAATACGATGTCGCCGATGGGCCAGCGATCGTCGAGCGTGCGGAAGACGAGCACGAGCTGAGAGACAACATAGACGGCAGCGCATATGATGGGCCAGAGGATGTAGATGATCCATAGCGCGATCGGCTTCGCGTAGCTGAATCCCGCAAGTTGCTTGAAAGTCGCAATTGCAATAAAGAAGCCCACGCCGAATACGACAAGGCAGGATATGCGCAGGAACTGCGCGGGGAGTTAGAGCGCGGGTGCGGAAACAACGTGGTTGTTGGACGCACCCAAAGGGAGAGTGGTGTGCCATCCTCGGCGAATTGGAAGCCGACGAAACCGTTTATAAGGATGCAAGCATACGCCGCAGCGACGAGGCCGGTGTATATTGCCGCGAACCACTGATGTAAGGTTATTGGGTACAGATCTCCAGTGGAAGACGGAACGCACGGTGTAAACGACGTTCGAGGTGGGTATGATGCCCGAATCCAGGAAGATCGCGAGGAGCTCGATGAAGGCGTACATATAGAAAAAGGTTACGATCTCCTTGCGACCTGGATGGAGCGTCAGGTGGAGTATCCTGCAGCGGAGGCGGGCAACGGACCAACTGCAGTGTACTTGCTCCGGATGTGTAGTATCATTATAATGGTCATTATTATTGCGACGATGTGGACGAAGCACGTTGCTAGATCAGGATCAATTTTGCGATGGAGGGGCAACGCCGCGAAGGAGCCGCAAAGGGCACGTACATGGCTGGAATATGAGGGTGCCGCCGACATCGACATTTCGGCTGTAGCACGAAGGGTCAATGCCCTGGTCGGTGCCAACGAGTGGACATATGACGAGTGCGGCGGTTTCGCAGATGGAATTGAACGACCCAAATTGGACGCCCATGATAGAGAGGTATGGCGCAGCCTAGAGAGCTCGGAGGAGTTGATCGTCGGAAAGAGGGCCCGCCGTCGTCTCGAGCGGCGTCGAGGCCAAGTCGTCGATGGAGATGGGAAAGCTGAGGTGTGTCACTACTTTGTGACCCATCACGGAACTTTCGCGCTCCCTAGATCTACTCCTTCAAGTTCAACTAGCGAGGCACGAGCTCAAAATGTTGTAGCGTCTGTTCTCAAGAGACTACTCTGCCCACATGTCTGCTGTATCTGGATTTTTGGATGAAATCGGCGCTCCCAAGTTCCAAGATGGCTCCCTCCATCGCACATCGACAGAGGCAGCGTTGAACGCCCTTCGGGTCAATTTTTGGGGAAAATCTCCCCCCGAAGGCCTGATATGGGACTTGGGCGATCCGGGATTAATGCGACTGTTGAATCTGAAATGGAGTCGCGGAAGGCTATCAGTCCTGAGCCAGTATCCTCCATTCTTAGACCTCGTCGGCCGGAAGCGCGCAGAAGCTGATGTCGTACCCATCGCAGTACAAGGACTTTTGCTGACTGGCGATTCTGGCACAGGTAAGTAACACTAACCATTTAGCTTTACTTCAGCTTTTTTTTTACCAGGAAAAACATCATGCTTATTCTATCTTGCCGTGAATTCTCTGTGCAACAAACAGGACGTCGTCCTCTATCATTCTAACCGACTTTACGCTATCACCGAAACGGCCGTTTACACACTCGATACGATTCAGCTTGCTTCTGCCCTCGAAGATACGAGGCTGAAAGGAGCCTTGTGTCTGATTGATCTGGACTGGCCCCTGGCAATGGACGCCATCTTCGCCCTTGTATTATCCTCGCAAGTCGCTTGTTTCCGCGTCGCTGCCAGCCCCCCGAATCCCGAAAGATACAAAAATTGGCAGAAACAGGCGACGATAGGGACTTATGTATTTGGTACTCCAACCCGAAGCGACTTCCAGAATCTGTGAGGCGGTTCATCTTTTCGATATCTGTAAATTGACCAGCAGATTTCGCCTTTTTTTCCCGGACGTGGGACACACCGAATTGGACATCCGCTTCTACGGCCTTCTGGACGCCTGTGGTACAAACATTCGTGACATTGCTGAGGTGATGGCTGATGAGTCTCCCGACGGACGACAGGAATCCGTGGAGCAGCACATCGAGGATATCAGCACGCATTTGCAGCAGCTGCATGACGCGAACTCACCGCTGCAGTTGTTTGCAGTGCCCGACGCCTTGCTAGACCATTCATACTCTCATTCGCTTATCCATACCTACGGGGTATACGCCAAGGATCCCGCAAGGATGAAGGTCCGGCACAGAATCCGCTCGACTCTGATCTTGAAGCTCCTATTGAAAGCTTACCAATCTTCGCGTCTTCGGCAACCTTCACGAATGAACGATCTATTCACATCGTCCTCACTATCATCTGTGTCGCGAGGTTGGGTGTTCGAAATCTTGTGTCACGAGAAACTGTGCATTGCGACGACGCTCGCCATTGTCCCTCTGATAGCCAGTGACGTCAAGCCGACGTGTCTCGTCCGTGATCCCAACGCCGTACCGACATCCGTCCCTGTTGGGAAACGGGATCTGGAGATATACAGCTCTGGCAGCATCGTCAGCAGCACAGCGTCCCCCAAGGCATACTATGTCCCCGCTGAAGGCAACAACCCCACCTTCGACGCCTTCCTTCACGTGCCTGGAGAGCCCGGGGTCGGTTTCCAGATGTTCATTGAGCGAAGCCGCTCCGTCAAACGGAGGGGCATGGCACTGCTCCGAAAACGCTTAGCTGCGTTCCCGACAGCGAAAGACGATCTCAGATTTGTCTTTGTTGTTCCCTCCGGCAGCGACTTTCACATCGATGTCGGAGGCAAGTTTCGCGGAGTGAAGTTTTTCATGCTGGAGGTTGAGATCACTCAGCGTACGCCCCTTTCATCGCGGTCTTTTCTTCTAGATCTCTATTGACGCACAAGGACAGATACAGGGTTCGAGGATGGCGATGGCGATGACGATGAAGACGAGGTTGAAGATGAGGTCGAAGATGAGGACGACGAGATGGACATGGACTAGACATTGAGAACCCTTCGCCCTCTGTATACGACGCTGCCTGATTTGACTGCTCATATATCATATGTAACACAACCTCAATATCTAGCGTGCCAGCCCTAGGAGGCGGTGCGTAAGAACTTGGGCCTCGTATACACTCGCGTACAAACCGGAGCCATTCCCTTATCGCTCATATCCGCTGCGGTTCATCGAGGACACGGGAGATCGGGCCGAATGGGCCGGGCCCCTGTTCTCCATGCGGCGTTTTGTCTCGTGCCAACCTCCTCCCATGCAATCTCAGGTGAAGCGCAGGCCACGACTAGATCATCCCATCTACTCCACCTTTCACTAAATATACCCAGCGAGGCAGTAGCCGGCCAGTCCATCTTCAACACTCTGGGCAACAGGGGCAGTACGTATCTCTCATATTCGTCTCTCAACGCTAAAAAGCTCATCTTAGCCAACCTCAACGTTGCCTGCTGTGACCGTGGGATTCCAGGTGTCCTCGAAGAATACCAAAGAGCCAAGGGCACTGCCCATCTGGATGCCGAAAAAACGTTTTTGGACAAGGACAGCCCTTCTCCGAGGCCAAATACTCGCAAGTTGCAAAGTTCTTCGGTTTCGATAACGAACCGTTTGGTGGTTGGGATTGACTGGATGTGCCCCAAGTTCTACTGCCGGTCTCTGTTATAAAAGCACTGGCGGAGAGGACCTTGGAATCATTTGTCACTGGATCTCCCCAAAATGGAGCACCCACAGGACTATTCCCATCCCGGGTGAGTACCAGACTGTCTCTTGTTGAAGATGCCGATGCTGATGCAAACATACAGACATTCCATGCGCTCGTCCGCCATCTTGGTGGCGTGCTGCGGGTCACATTCCAGAACGCCGTGCCGGGCATCGAGCTCAACAACGGAGGGAGAGTTGGCGTGGAATTGTGCTGCTGCGGGGATATACCCATCTTCGTCCGCGGACTCAGGCATCATCGATGCCAGTCACAGAGCAACTTTCGGGACGCGTTAGCGCAGCTGGTCTGTGAAGTCTTCGGTACAATTCTCTCCTGTATATCAAACTTGCACTCGCTCATTGCGTCTTCTTGAAAAGCCGTCTGGCATCTCAACCGCCGGATGCAAATAGATTTGCCAGGTGTCGAGCTTGCACCTGTCAAAGCATGTCTCTGCGATGGAGCGGACACCCACTTCATATCGTACGATGGTTGCAAGTTCAGTAGGACGAGCTTTACAGCACTGCCCGAAGCTCTTGTCTCAGGGCCCGATGGCCGGAAAAAATATATGCATAGCACCATTCCCGGTGAGTCTTCTTTGCATTCCCCAAACAATACTAATCTGCTGTTCCAGTACACGCATTTACGTTCGCTCTGTTGTTAGACGGATACTATAACGACTAGGCTCTATAGTCTAAGATCCCAGGCTCGAGGGGAGCAGGGGGATGTAAGTACTTGCTGTTGCAATATTCTCTCCGTCTGATCAGTTTCCAGGTCTACGACCGTGGGTCACATCAACCTACCCCAATCCCTCCACGACTTGAACAACACAAAGATCGCCTCGCCACGGTAAGATGGCAAACTGCAACGAAGCTACCTCGGGAATCCAGGGCTTTCTTCCTGCGCGCATACCAAGTCCGGGCATATGATCCGGCAGAAAGGGGGCTCAATCTTATTTACGAAAGGTAAATGTACGCAGTTACATATTACGGATGGGGACCTGACCTGAGACTGCAACAGTTTGGAAGCATGGCCTGTGAACTTCGAGCTTATTCTGCCGCCTATGGTGAAGCAGGTGGTAGAGTCGTTTGCTCGTGAACTTGAATCGTCTGGTCTCGAAGAGCCGAGCCCGGATTGGAAACCGGTGTACCCTGGGGTTTTCCCCTATACGGCCAAGGCAAGCAGGCGTCTCTTCCGCATGGGCTTGTCCTCATTTGCGAAATACCAGGAGCTTCGCAGCCGCACTGTGGACGATTTTTGGCAGCGGCTAGGCCCAGGCTTCCGAAGCTTGTTTGAACCGAGGCTACTCTTTGAAGGGGAGAGCTTCGGAACGCTCGCCTGCATAGCCGAAAACCCAGAAAATTGGCGGGCCGTCCTGAAGCAATACGGCTCAGAAGTACTCGTTGACAGACTCATCGAGGCGCTGAAGGAGTCGCGGGGCAAATGGGGGACAGTGGTGTGAGGAAACTTCGACTTGTATGTAGCACAATGCACATTCACAAAATATCCCACTGAGTCGAGTCGATGTGCTGCTCAGATTGTGCGTGAAGGGCAGTTAAGGTAGACGAGTTGCGGGACCTCTAGCAATGAGACATGGTGACGAGTTAATGACCATACGGAACATGAGATATGTAAGTCAGAATGCCAGAATCCGAGTGTGCAAAAAAACTGGGAGAGTTATATCATCAGCTTGGAAGAGGTCGTCGATACCAGCCAGCAAGCTCACCGACCCGATCAAGAACGGAGACTCCGTCGGCAGCACGGAAGCTGAGCAGAAACTTGCAACCGATGTTCGCCTCGCGGCGCAAACGCCAAAGTAACAGCGGCGCTAGAGCCGGCCCTAGACCCAGCCCCGGATGTAGTGAGTTTGACGCTTGCCCAGAGTATACCCAACATTCGACAACGCGGCAGACATGCATGCGTGCAAGCTAGACGTTGCCCTAGCTCCCCCAGAACCGGCCAAAGTTTTCCTCGTATTTCGCCTAACTTGAAACAGTCGACTGGACCTACCCCGTGGGTAGCGGGCGGGGGGAAAAGATCGGCACCCGGGGTCTTGGCGCATAATTGCGGAGCAAGGGTTCCGGGTTGCATTCCGACTTTTGCTTGAGCACTTCAAACTTGAATGCACGGAGAAAAGTTTGTTCTGAAACCCAAGGACCATTTACGTAGTTGTTCTGAAACGTATTGCAAGGAGTATTGCCTCGTTATCGCTTGTCCAGTGTGCTCGACGTGCTGTCGCGGTTTGGTCCCTGGCAGTGGACAATCACGGATGCGCTGTTGAGGACATGCATGATTTCCGAATGATGAGCGCAATAGCTGCCGAGACGGAGCCTGCAGAGGCTGTGTGCGATAGTCGCCCACATCATACGAGCGCAGCGAGTACGCAGTTTTGACCCAATTAGTATTCGGAACGGACTGTTGTCCCATATGAAGGAGAGACAGAAAGTCTTGTAGACAAGTGAGAAAATGTTCAAGGGGACATGAGGATGAATAGCGGAAATTGTATAGAAGACAATCGACTAAGTAAATAAACGGGTGGGGCGTAGCGGGTATTGATTCTCCTACAAGACGATGCATTTGCTGTGCTTGCCTCCCCCCCCTCGGCCCTTGGGGCTGAGCAGGGCGGCACGGGTGGCGTACTGGAAGACCTCCTTGACGCCCTCGCCCGACTTGGCCGAACATTCTAGATAACTGCGTGCACCAATCTTCTGTGCGACGGCCATACCCTGCAACGAGAGGTGAGCAAAGATGGGGATGAAGATAGACGCCGACGGACCTCCTCTGGCGTGACCGGCCTCTGGCTCGTCTTCCGTAACTCCTCAATCACCCGCGGGTCCCGACGCAGGTCCTTCTTGCAGCCAACGAGGATGATAGGCAGGCCGGCGCAGAAGTGCATTACCTCGGAGATCCACTGTGTGCGGTGTTAGTCAGTCTGTTTATGGGCCCTACCACAACAGCGGGCAATGCGCACCTTCTCCTGCACGTTGTCGAGCGAGTCGGGGCTGTCGACGGCAAAGCAAATGAGGATGACATGTGAATCCGGGTACGAAAGCGGGCGCAGGCGGTCGTAGTCTTCCTGGCCGGCGGTATCCCACAGAGCGAGCTCGACGTGCTTGTTGTCGACTTCGACGTCGGCGACGTAGTTCTCGAACACGGTGGGCACGTAGACCTGGAGGCGGAAGTGAGCGGGCTGGCAGCTGTAGCAGAAAGAGGGGTACCTCAGGGAAGGTGCCCTTGGAAAAGACGATTAAGAGACAGGTCTGGATAAGCGTCAGCGGGGCTGTCTAGGGCACTGAGGGAGGACGAGGAAAACCTTGCCGCATGCACCGTCGCCCACGATGACAAGCTTTCTTCTGATTTCAGACATGGTGTTGGAAAGAGGGAGGCGGTTATGTGGTCAGTTCACCGTCAAAGACACAAGACAGGGCTGTGTCACGCTGACCCACGTGACGCGGGCCCGTGCGCAGCAACGAACGACCACAGTCGCGATGGCCGTGAAATTCAAGGCTCCACAATCCACTGCTATGTACTTGTGCTATCTGGGGCGCTCATAAAACAAAAACAAAAACAAAATGAGCACTGGACAAGACCTATAGTACTCTCCGATTTGGACTATCTCGAGAAAATCGCGACCGGTGAGGTGGGCCCGAGGTGCACGATACGGTCAAACCCCGGCAGCTGCGGCGTTTCTTACTCGGGGTAATTTTTCTATGACAGGATTCTCACAACTTCGAGTCAACCCGTTGAAGGACGTCCTGCTGCACTCTGGAAGATGCCTAAACGATGATCGAAATGTCTTGCAAGTCCAAAATCTTGAATCCCCTGTGTGGCGGGGAAGAATTAGGGGGAAACGACTACATTCAGCACACCACCATGGCTCGTGGAAGACGGTACCTGTGGATATTTGCCTGTGGCCTCTTGGTCATTGGGCTCCTGGGTTTGAGGACGGGATCTATACTCAACCACGAACCTGAGGTGCAGTCACCTTCAGCGCTGCATGTCGTGCCTGCGGCAGGGCAGCGAGCAGTACAAAAATCCCTGGTGCCTCTGAAACGGCGGGTGTACTTGCGGGTTGCCGACTCGGGAAAAGAGGGTATTGGAGTACATACACTGCCGCAACCCCAAGCGCACCCCCTAATCTTCTGTGTTAATCTAGTCCACGCTGCACCACTTCAAGCAGAGCATTGTTCTCGCGCGCGCGCTCGACGCGTCGCTCATCCTTGCGCAGAGCAAAAACTACGTGTATTCGACGTCGGATATCTGGAACGCCCACGAAGATACAGCTGTCGACGCGCGTCTGGCTTGCCGGATCCACGACCATGTCAGCAAGGCGGATCGGGCCAAGCTTGTACGCGGATGGTGTGGAGGCAATGACAAGTGGGCGATACAGAAGATGGAGAAGGTTCGCGCCGCAACGGCGAACTGCACTAGCTTCATGGACACCGACGACACGGAGGTACGTACATTGTTGCTTCCTCATTCCTCTATTAAATATGGATCTGACGCCTCCAAGTTCGGTGAAGGTCTTACTGGCTGCGTCATGGGCTGGGTACGCGAGCGCCTGGCGCCCGCGTCGCACCTCGTGCCACCCCCAGCACCGCTCACCTTCCCGCCGACTCGCCCCGTGACCGTCGGACTACACATCCGCTGGGGCGATGTCGCCCACCACGTAAAGGAGCGCAACATCACAAACTTCTTCTACGGCTCCATGGGCGTGCCGAATATCACCCGCGCCCTGCGCGACATCCAGGCGGCGGCCGCGCCACACGGGGTACAGCTGACGATCGCGATGCACCGCGCAGAGGCGCCCGTTATCGCGCGTCTGAACCTCACGCTGAACAGCTACACTCTGCTCGACTCGCCCGACGACACAGACCCGATGTCGGATCTGTACAAGCTCAGTAACAACGACATCCTGCTTGTCGGTGAATCGTCGTACGGTGTGCTCGCGCATCTCGTTGCGCCGCCTGGCGGCATCACTGTCGTGCAGTTGCAACAAAACCGGTAGTTGTCGCCTTGCCTCTCTCCGCCACAGTCTAACATTCAACACCTTAGCCATAAATACGAGAACACCACGGGTTTCGGGCGGAAACTCGTTTTCTTTCAGGACTGGAAGCCAGATACTTTGCAGAAGGCTTTCTCAACTGGCTCATAATTCTTGGTGCCTCTTTCCCTCTGATTTCGTGGAATGTATACATGTAATCTAGGTACGCAGGGATGTGATTTTATACTCGGAACTCATGGACCTTGCACAGGGTCCTTGAAATTTCAAATTTACACTACTACTTACGATCTAGAAATCCCCCAAAACCTCCTACAGTCGCAGACCAAGAAACTAGGGTAGTCTTCCGACAGCCCGATGGACGTTGTATTCGGCTGCCGAAACTCTATGACTGTCCTCGCAGAGACGCATGATCCACGCCCCGCCGCCCGCTCTAAGTATTCCGCGAGTGCAGTGTGTACGCCAAGAACACGCTCGGAGAGGCACTCGATCTGGCACACGTTCTTTCGCATTGTAGCGCATGTATGATAGCTGGGAATGGCATCGCCTTCTCGCGCACCCACGCTGCTGTGCAAGATTATCCGTATCTTCGCCCGGGAAAGGGTCAACGCCAAATTTACTTGCGGACTCCTCCGGAACCCCGAGCACTGCATGCGGAAACGCCGCGACTTCGTATAGCTTCCTATCCGCGCCCAGACTGCATGCTGGACACCAGCACGTCGAAGCGCTGCTTTATCTGTCGTGGAGGCTGCGGAGGGTCAGCGGGAAAAATCTACCTAAAATCAAGTTATCTAGCTTCTAAGTTGGAACGAGCGCGGTTCAACGCGTTGGCTTGGCTGCGTCTTGCAGGAGACGACGGAGGGATGAATTTGAAGCTGATTAGAGCCACGCATAAATTTAAACGGTTTCGAATTCGAAACCACGACAATACATATATGAAATCCCACTCAATTGTAGCAAAACCCACAGCAGAGACAAAGCAAAAGAAAAACAGGCATGGAAAGCGTCGACCTATATTTATAGATAAGACAGTCGGAGGGAAAAAAAAAAGAACAGGATCAAGCAGAGGAAGCCAGGTCTGTCGTGCTGTCCACAACTGCTGCAGGCGCTGAGTCCGCATTGCCGTTGACCTCTGGGAGTACTGTGTCGGTATCGAGTTCGCTCGGCGCGTCCTGTTCCCCACCGAGCAACAGTTCTTCGCCTGGGGCGGCCATATCGGCATCGGCATCTTCGTCCTCGAGGAGCGACGCGCGCAGCGCGCGCATGCCCTGCATCGCGCCCTGCACGTCCCCGTCGTCGCCCAGCTTATCGATAATACGCCCCAGCTCCGTCGCGACACTGTGGCGCGTTGCATCCCCCAACCGATGTCCCCCAGCTACTGAGATATCAGCTGACACGCCGCGCAAGCAAGAAAGAAACCTACGCGCGTCGAGCCGAGCCTCTACCGCGTCGAGCCGCGCCTCCGTCGCGGCGACGCGGGCTGCAAGGACCGCGCGCGTGCCACCTGGACTTGTGTGCCGCATCTCGCGTTCAAGTGCCTGCTTGGTCTTTCGTGTCCCGCCCGTGGGCGCTGGCAGTATCTCCCGCCCTGGCCGCACGGCCGCTGTCGATTTCGCCTCCGGCTCGACTTCGACTTTGCGGCGTTTCCGATCCGGGAGGGACGGGAGCGACAGCACAACGCGCTTCGTAGTCGGTGCCACGGCAGGCGTGTTGGAGGGTGCGGGCGCGTTCCTGACGCGTGGGACTTGAAGGGCGTGTTATATCAAGATATGTAGCAGGAAAGGGCGTGGCCTACCTGGCGTTCGGGGGGACACGCGCACGTCCGGCTCCGCGCGGGGCGCGCTGCCGGGCGCGTCGGGCGCGTAGCGCTTCAGCGCCTCCTCCGCGTGCTCCCAAGAGATATTGAACCGCTGGCGGAGCAGCCATTGCTGAAACACCACCGTGCGCGAGCACTTTCGGTGGCGCTGGGTGCACAGATCGCAGCGCGAGGCGGTTGGGCTGAGTCTGCACTCGACATTCTGGCTTAGACAGAGCGCGCATTCCTAAGTACGTGGGGCGGTCAGTGACACCCAAAAGAGGAAGAGAGAGACCGACAACGGGATGCGTTTTGTTGAAGTCGACGAGTCTCGCTTTGTCGGCATTAGAGACGACGCGCAGCTCGCGCACAAACGCCTCAAGCTCTGCTGGGTTTGGCTCGCGTTTTTCGTCCTCTTCTACGTCGGACCCTGAAGGTTTGCTGCTGTTGCCGGGTTCAGGACGCCCATCCAGCGGCGGTGCGGTTGCTGGTTTCGCGGGTCCTTGTGTCGCGGTACTGATATCTGTACTTGGTCTGGACTTGGCTTTGCTTTGAGAGCGGGAAACTCTGGCGCCGTGCTCGGCGTAGTAGGATATGGGATCCATGACCGACGTAGCGAATGCCTTAGTCACAGTGCATGTCGGGTGAGCGCCTCAAAGTGCGTAACGCACGGCGGCCTGATCAGAGCTAGTTCAGTCCAGCAATTGACAGATCAGCGCGCGCAACCCTTCCACCCCCCATGCTGACCTTCAAAGCGGGAATGCCGATCGAAGAGGTCTCGTTGAGGCTAAATGACACTCGTTTCATCTCCATACTACAAACAATTTCTTATCGAACGCCTTCAAGTTCCCAAAACCACATGTCTCTGGTCCAACCGCGCGTCCTTGATCAGTCCCTCGTCGTACAAAGTTCTCCAGTCGGATCTGCCCTTGAAGTGATATAGGCTCGACTTCATCCTGATGAATTCCTCTTTCGACGTGCCCTTGCCGCGAAGGAACCTGAAAAGATCCAGGAACTTGAGCTCGCCCACAATGGGGGCACCGACCAGCAACGAAGAGCCATTTACCCTCGAGGAAGAGCTCGCATCTCTGGATAATGACCTCCTCTTGCCAAATAATTTCCCGGATGAAGAGTTCGTGGTGTTTGAAGACTCGCCGGACTCAACGCCGTTTTACTTGAATGAAGAAGTGATACATGGCGGTACGCGTCTTTGACATGTATATTGCTGTTCTTGCTAAACCATGGTTCTAGTCCTTTACCTCTCGAGCCCCAAGCCGAAGCGCGCGTGGCTATGGAGCGACGACGAGAGTGATAAAGACGCTAGCAGCGGCAGTAACCCTGGTCCTTACAAGCGCGCTAGGACACGTTCGATCTCACCCCTCTCCTTCGACACGGACTCACTCAATAATTCTTACAACTCCGATGTGCGTTTCGTCCGTCAACGCTTTCGTCCATTCTAATATTGTTTACAGAATCACATGGAGCTGCCTTGGACCGACTCTGACTTCAGGGACCTCTGCAAGCACCCTGAGACTGTGTACGTTGACAAGACACGATGCATTCTACAACTCCCGGATAAATTCCGATACATCCTCCTTCGTCCTCCGCGGTTCGGGAAAACGACGTTCCTCTCGACTCTAAAGCAGTACTACGACATTCGTGAAGCTGAAAACTTCTCTAACCAGTTTGAATCTCTCGCTATCCTCAAGGCCACTGGTGGCACCGAACATCACAGCCAGCATCTTTGCCTCTCCTTCCCATTCTCAGATCTGCTGGTCTTCTCTGATATAGAGGACATTGCCTCAATATTACGGTCCCATGTCGCGCTCAAGCTCCGCGCGTTTCTCTTACGATATGCTGTCGAGCTAGAGATCTCAGATGCAGATGCATTTGTGCAATGCGATACCGTCGATATGCTTACCAAACTCTTCGTGTGCATTTCGCTTGCGTTGTTGCCCCAGACTACTAACACGAAATGATAGGAGCTGGTTAGGTCCCGGGGTCATACACTTTTCGTTAGCGTGGATGACTACGACGCCCCAGTGCGGCTGCGTTCCTTCATGCACCTCGAACATCCTGTCCTCCCGGAGTACCTTGCATCCCCACGGGATATCGAATGCCTCCTCGATGAATGTTTCTGGGGCCCGGTACGGGCAGGTTCGGATGTTATCGCCAAGTTATTTGTTACGGGAACCCTTTCTGTGTCGACTTCATCGTCTTTAAACCTGCGGGCACTAGATCTAGTGGCCCCACCCGCCCTTGATCATTCCTGCGGCTTTACTGAACCGGAGGCGTTGGCGTTCGCCAGCGCGTTCCTAGATACCCCGCTCGACGCCATCGATCTGCGACGTATATGTGGACAGTACATGTTTTCACCACCGACCACCGCCCCTGAACCCGGGCCCGTCTTTCATCCCCAACAGCTCATCCTGCGCATCGCAGAACTGTCCCGCAAGCCCCTGAAACTCTTCACACCCAAGTTGTTCGCACTTCTGCCTGGTATCTTCCAATCTCTTCCGGAGGACTCGGACGACTTGGGACTCGTTACGACCAACGGCATGATCGATCTGCTTGCCTCGGGCACGCTAAACGTCGAGGAGGCATCTCCTCACGATTTCGATGCGACCGCCGTCACTTGGAGCGTCCTTCGTGACCTTGGAGTCCTGACTTACGACCATCTCGGCGCGCTTCGGGTGGCGAATAGGACGGTCCTTTCTTTGGTGAGCCCTTCGTCTCTCCTGTGTTTCCCTCTTGGCTAAGGTCACTTCCCATAGATCCACGCCCACGTCGACACTGTGTTTGCTGACCGCCGCGACTTCCAGGAACAATTTTCCTTTGCCATCTACGCCTACGACCAAGAGGATAATCCTACACTTTTGGTAGAGCTCTTCTCGACGATCCTCTGCGCCCAGACGCAGCGCACCTTGGCTCGCGGCGGGAATCCTATCGAGCCGACGATGCACGGCATCTTCGAGCTGGTCATGCGCAACACGTACTGGGGAGGGGAGGGGATGAAGACAGATCCTGCCGTTCTCTCGCCTTCTCACGACACGCCTGTAGTGGAGATCAGGAACCCCATTCGCGGGGAGGTGCAGCGGTGGGCGCTTACGACGCTGTCGCTGCGTGGTATGTGGCACGGCGCGAATCCAAACGCCAGTGGCGAGCCTTCGGTGGAGGACCTTCGGGAACTGCACGCGGAGTTGGAGTCTGAGAACGAAGAAGGCTTGATCGCGAAGTATTGCGTCTTCGCGGGTGAGAGAGTACTTGTTGGGAGCCTTCTGAACCCTGAGCCGGGGATCCCTGTTTTCCTGGCAGTGGGAGGTGCGCGTGTTATGATGCGGAAGCATTCTGCTTAGTTTGTGTACTACTTTGCACGGAACCTACTTCATCTCTAGATCATCTTACTATTGTGCTTATGCTGGTGGGGGGAGTATTCCAATAGGGGAGCTCAGAGTACTTCACAGCGGTGGGGCCTCAATTAAGTAGGCCGGTAAGTTGATTGTGCTTCTTGAACAAAACTTGAAGATGACAATGCTTAGCTGCATGTCGAACAAAAATTTCCCTTTGCCTTCACTCAACCTTCACCTGTGCCTCGCTACAGCATAGACAACAATATTTATTCACTGTTTTCCAACCAGATACTATAACACGATAAAATAGACAGTAGGACGATGTAGCTAAACAGACAATGGACCGCGATGAGACTGTGAACAAAAGGTACCACAACTTGACCATGTCCTTCAATTGCTTCCACGCCGGTAGCCCAAAGAAAGAGGGCAGTTCTTGGCTAGGATATCGTAGCGTACAAATTGGGACCGCACAGGCAATCCTCCTCCTCCTCCTCGCAATAAACGCGGAATTGGGTTGAATGATGATCTTGAATCTGCTTGAACGATGATATCGCCGTGGGGCGTCCAAATTGTTGAGATCATCCGGGGTCTCTAGGGATGATTCTGGCTCAGAATCTGAGAGCGTTTCGTAGTCTCAGCGTCTCGGTATCTGGTTCAAGTTGCAGGTCAGGCTGAGGTCTGTTCCGTTCGCCGTAAAGCAGTAGGTCACGCGATCAATCTGTGGGGCTTGGCCTGTCGGGTTTGTTCGGCCGTCTTTTTTGACTCAAGTCCGATCGAGGTCTGTGCTTTTCTGACTCGACCCACCATCATGTTGCTGCGACCAGGGACTACTCTGCGGCCCTCGCGTCTGTCCGCCATCCGCCGCATCTCGCGTTCCACGGCTTTCGGCGCAGCACCAGCATCTCCTGTCCGTCCTGTCGCTTCTCCCAGCTTTCAGCAGGTACCCCCGGCGACCGCAGCTCCAACACCAGTCCCACATAACTATGGGCCTCCTCCTCATGAGCCCCTTGACCATTCTTTCATTGGCCTCACCGGTGGCGAGATTTTCCATGAGATGATGCTACGGCACGACGTCAAACATATCTTCGGCTATCCCGGCGGCGCTATCCTCCCCGTCTTCGACGCCATCTACAACTCGAAGCACTTTGACTTCGTCCTCCCGCGCCACGAACAGGGTGCTGGCCATATGGCAGAGGGCTACGCCCGTGTGTCTGGCAAGCCCGGCGTCGTGCTAGTAACCTCCGGGCCTGGCGCAACAAATGTTGTTACTCCCATGCAAGATGCCATGTCAGACGGAATTCCCCTCGTCGTATTTACTGGCCAGGTCGCGACCTCTGCCATCGGCTCCGACGCTTTCCAGGAGGCAGACATCGTCGGCATCTCGCGCAGCTGTACCAAGTGGAACGTTATGGTCAAAGACATCGCGGAATTACCACGGAGAATAAACGAGGCATTCAAAATTGCCACCTCTGGCCGCCCCGGTCCCGTGCTCGTCGACCTGCCCAAGGATGTGACCGCGATGGTCCTGCGCGCCGCTCTGCCGTTCAAACAAACGACTCCTGGCCACGGTGCCCTTGGGCTCCCGTCTAACCCCCTTTCGCTGCCGGAACCTCCCACCGATCCCACCCTCATCCTCCAGGCTGCCGCCCTCATTAACCAGGCCCAGCGGCCGATCATCTACGCAGGCGCCGGCGTCCTCTCAGGCCCCCGAGGGCCCGAGCTCCTCGCGCAGCTCTCCGAGAACGGCAACATTCCCGTCTGCACGACCCTGCAAGGGCTCGGCGCGTTTGACGAGATGCACCCCAACAGCTTGCACATGCTCGGCATGCACGGTTCCGCGTACGCGAACATCGCGATGCAGCAGGCCGACGTGATCATCGCGCTCGGCGGGCGCTTCGACGACCGTGTAACGGGCAAGATCGACACATTTGCGCCCGCCGCACGCGCGGCTGCCCTCCAGGGCCGCGGCGGCATCATTCACTTTGAGATCCTGCCCAAAAACATCAACAAGGTCGTCGAGGCGACGATCCCCGTGCTCGGCGACGTCCTGCAGAACATGAACGCGCTCGTGCCGCACATCCGCAGCAGCCCCCGCGCGGCGTGGTTCGCGGACATCGCAAAGTGGAAGGCGCAGTACCCGTTCACGTACGAGCCGAGCGAGGAGGGCGCTCGCATGAAGCCTCAGGAGGTCATTGAGGCGCTCGACACGCAATGCGCGGACCGCAAGGCGGACGTCATCATTTCCACCGGCGTCGGCCAGCACCAGATGTGGGCCGCGCAGCACTATCGCTGGACACACCCGCAGTCAATGGTCACTTCCGGCGGTCTCGGGGTATGTATCCCCTCGTCCTCAATCTTCTTGACCCCCGGACTAAAGTGCCGCAGACCATGGGTTTCGGGCTACCAGCAGCTATCGGCGCCAAGGTCGCCGCGCCGCACAAGATCGTCGTCGACATCGACGGCGACGCGTCCTTCAGCATGACCGCCATGGAGCTCGCCACCGCCTCGCAGTTCGGCATCGGCGTCAAGGTCCTTATCCTCAACAACGAGTTTCAAGGGATGGTCTTGCAATGGCAAGGTACTTTTCCGTTCATACCTACACAGCTCCCACCCAACTAACTAATCGATCGCGCAGACCTATTCTATGACGCCCGCTACTCCCACACGCGCATGACCAACCCGGACTTTGTCTCGCTCGCACGCGCGATGGGCGTGCACGCCCTGCGCTGCGAGACCGCCGCAGAGCTTCCGGCGAAGATGGCCGAGTTCCTCGCGTACGACAACAACAAGCCCATAGTCATGGAATGTCTTGTCGAGCGCAACGAGCACGTGTTTCCCATGGTGCGTCCCTTCCCCGCATCTCTTTGTGCTTGAAGCCCCATTTAACGGTGTCCAATTGTGCAGGTCCCAGCGGGCAAGGCGCTGCACGAACAGATCATGCACCCCAAACTTCGCAAGGCATAGTGGACGTCTGCCGGCCCACCCACTCATTCACGACCACTTAAAATCTAACTAAAAGCACGACATTGCGGCCGCGTGCACCTGCTGTATCTGTATCGCCGCATTACCTAGCATTGGATCGATACATTGTATATTATCGGTATTCTGCAATCCACTAGCATTGCGATGGGAAGATGAACGAGCACGACTGCAGCTAAGATGCAGCTGGCAGAACACTTGGGCGACAACAGCTTATACTTGGTAGATAACGCCCGCTAGGAGTATTGCTCAACACCCGAATGATATAGGCATCAACCTAGGAAAATCATCGCGAGTCCGCCTCGTTTCTAGGCTGCCTAAATGAATGCGCTAGCAGAGAGATGTGGTCGTCCGAAACTTCGCATGTTAGTAGTAAGTACGAGCAGTAGTATGGATCACCCGGAGCCGAGTCTTGGACGAAGTGTACAGATGGGCCGTCGAATTCGCATTGAATTCTCAGTGGGCCCGGGTGATCTAGCTGACACGAGGGAGAGTGGACACATCCGGTCGCCTCTCGCCATCCGTCCAATGAATGGCCCTTGCCAGCCCTTACCGCACGAAGGCACCCGAGGATTTGCCTTCATCCACTGAGAACATGAGGATTAAGCCTCGGGTCGCTGACCTAAAACGCCAGTTCCGAGTCCCGGAGAAGTACCTCCACTACTTATCTCGGACACCGAAGCTTTAGCCGGTTCGCGACAAGTACGCCAGCCGCCGAATGAGGAGATCTTCCCATGAGGTGAGGTCTAGGATCCAGAAGTACTCCTGCCCGGTTCGCGATGTCCAAGCACTGACCAAGGTATACTTGGTCATATACCGACGCGGTTCAAGATATATCGCGCCGCCATGCGTCACTCAGACTTCCTCCCGAGCTATTAGTCGCTTTGTTCATACAACATATTAAATAATCCTGTTACACATGTTTACGGTGCGACACGGGCGGCGACTCCAGGCTCGCCGCCGCCGCGCGCTCATAGAGCTCGAACACCTCGGACAGCGTCGACGCCGGCGGCGACTGCGGCGGCGCGGCGAACTGGATCGGCCGCCGCCCGGTCAGGATGACGCGGTCGGGGTGCTTCGCGGCGAGGGCGCGCTCGCGGTCCGACAGCGCGGGGCCCTCCTGCGTGTCGTCGACGGACTGCAGGAACGTGTCCGCGAAGAAGTCGGGGTGGTGGCCGCTGAGCAGGGAGGTGGAGGCGACGATCTCGTTGCGGCGCCCCGCCTTTTTGAGGCTGAGCGTGATGCGCGACATCATGGCGACCTTGCGGGAAGGTAAACGCGGGTCCGCGGACAGGTGACGATGCAGCGACTCACGGTGATTCTGGGAGAGACGACCGGGCGTAAATACACTGCGGAACAGGTATTGTTAAATGCTACTCACAGTTGCTCCATTCTGCCGAGAGCCGGATCAGCGAAAACTTGTTTTCAGGATGAGAGGACATACTGTGCGCAGATGTTCTTGGTTCCAGGTGGTGCGCCTGTATTCAATCATATTGTTAGCTGGCTCACGAAGCGCTACCGTTATCTGGCCACTGACCGATAATCATGAAGGTCAAGACAAAAGTTATTGCGAAGATAACACTGGCGCGGCGCTCGGATGAGCCGGGCGAGAAGCTGTTGATTCAAAGGCGGACGGACCTGAAGTACAGCAGGCCATCTTCTAAAAGCTTCTTCACGATGATCCCGGCTTGTTTCTGGCGGATTGGAGGAAACGTGCGGTTAATCGTAAGGCCGAGTACGATGGTGTCGTATAAGAGTGGGTACCACGCCGACACGCTGGCCGCGGAGCTTCTACCCAGCGGACATGGCTGCATTAGAAGGTTACCGGCGAATGAGAGGGGCTGCATACATCGCCGGATCGAAAACCATGGTGCAGGCTGTCGCGAGGGTGAGTCGTGCGTGGTCAAAGAGGGGGATGAGACGACATTACCGTGGATGCCGGATGCCTCGTTGTGCAAAACCGCTGGGATGCGAGAGTCAGGAGAAGATGACGCCGGCAGCTATGCTGCCTACGTTGTCCACGGCTGATTAGCCAGACATTGACGATGGTCTCCACGAGGAGGAGGAAGGCCAGGGAAGCGGTAATCCATTTTTGCGTGGGGTAGAGAGCGTTTATCCTGCGAAAACATCAGCGGCGATTTGTGCGTAACCGCGAGACTCGTACCGCAGGAGCATCATGAGTCCGACCACTTCGATCGCGATCGCGACGGTACATCCTTCGTAGCGGATAAAACGCGCACACCTGTTGGTTGAGGAGCTCGGCATGTTGTCATAGCCCGCGAGACGGATCACGGACCTCTGGAAATGAAGAAACGTTTAGTTCACGCATCCCGATGGCTGCGGAGGGAAACATACCTCGACTGTCCAGCTCGGTGAAAGATATGCTTGGATGAAGGCATTTAGAGAGGGCCGACTGTAAGAAGGAACGGTATTGCTCACCATATAGATTTACAATAAAGCCCAAAGGTGTAAAATATCGATTCTATCGCAGCGTCAATTCGACAAATGTACCACAAGTCTTCGTGGTCCAACGTACAAAGATGAAGAGGTATATTACTGGCAACAAGTTGGGAACAAGATCAGACAAGAAGAATGTGTAAGAGCAAAGGCGTACTGGGACCCTTTCTCCCTTTCCAAATGTATTCCACCTGGAAGAGATGAGATCATCGCCGCAACAGCGCCGTCCGACAAGTACCTCGTCCGAAAATGTGAGAGCATGATCCCTGTGAAGAGTGAGCCCATGACGGAGGATGCGAGCTCAAGTCGTACCAAACCAGGATTACAAAGCTCGCGAAACCGACATACTGGAGATTGTCAATGAGCCGAATACAGTGAGGAAGGTGCTGCTTCTGACATTTGTTCGTATCCTATCAGCACTGAAGTTAGCCGACGACGACGACGACGGCGAAGAAAAGCAACGGACGTGTCCGAGACGTCTTCGACGACGCCGGGCATCGTTTGGGGCATGGCGACAGCGCGCTTAGGACAGGCAGGGCGAAAGAGAGGAATGCGGGGAGATATCCGGCTGAATTTGGATGTGCGGCAGAGCTATATACGCTGGGCGCCTCCGGGTGGAGTTGTGAGAAGTGTGTGCGCCAGGCTGGGCGGAGGCGGCAGCAACTAGGCCGGGACTGTTAAGCTTGTCGGTGGTCCCCAAGTCGGAGCGGAAGGGAGGAGGAGGAGGATTGGAGTGAAGAATCGTGACCAGAACTAAAGAAGAAAAAAGTAGGCTAAGCCCCTGTGGAGGCGACGCGAATGGTTAGTCCCGGACATAGATGACACGCTGATGAAGAGGGAGTCTCGTCCGGTCCGTTCCACAAGCGAAGTGACCCTGAGGCCTGAGTGACCATGTCAACGCGTTGCAGACTGTTGCAGAGCTGCGAGCACATATGAACGGCTTGCAGGGTTGTGCCCTTGGTTCTATTGCCGCCGACTTCGACCTCTCGAGCACCTTCTTCCGCACTCAGCCTCGCATGAAAATGGCAGGCGACGTCGTGGCTGCTTCTCTGCCCGAAATCCCTGCCATCCCTCGCCGTTGGTGGGATTCGACGAGGGGGTGCCATCTCAGGATCGAGACGAAGGTATGGTCAGAAGCTGGCCAGGAGAAGGGTGCGTTTGTTCGGAGGTGATGGACCAAACGTCTAATTCAAGCCGATGCGGTGGCGTGTGCTCGGAGTCGAGGACGCGACGCGTCCAGAGACCAGAGCCGGTGTCACTGCATGACAACTGAGGACGCACTGCTCAGCCCTCACTGCTCAGGGACTCAGCTCAGCCTGCAGGTGTCGCGAAAAGCAGGTGTCGTGGAAAGCTTGAGCAAGGCACAGGCACGGCGGACCGTGTCGGACCTTCGCGATAGCCTCCGCATAAGTAGCTCGTGCTACGCGGATTGCGCTGCGACATCTTCTGAAACGGTTTTGTTTCATGCACACCACGCATTTCGCAAGGATTTCGCGAGAGACCGAAGGACTAGAAGACGGAGCAGTGCGATTGAACATGGGGGTTTAGCTCAAGGCGTCGACGATACAGGTCACGGTCGGATCGGCGCGCGGGACGGGAGCGCTATTTGCTCTTTCCAACGTCGCCTTTCCGAGCACGACAACTTTCTTCAAGTTGTTGACTGCCTCAACATCCGAGGTGTTCAAACCCGACGCTGTATTTCGACTGCTATTTCGACTGCAAGCAGAGAGCCGGAACTCTCGACATGTGTATGCATGAACCTCAGCATCGACAAATCCTATTCGCTCGTCCAAATCTGCGTCGCAAAATTTCCAAACTTGACCATCGCTCTCCAGCCTGAGCGCGAGGGTGTCTATCAGTTCAACTTAGCTGTCAAGTCTCAGGAGCAAGAGGCGCACTGCGGAATGCACATAACAACCCCTTCTGCCAGTGATCATCATGGGATGCGCAAATCCTGCCTACTACTTATGCCTCTCCAGGCAGTAATGCAAACCTCACCGATCGGCCTAAGTTTCTTGACTGGCTTCAAGTTGGACTCAGAGCTACTAAGCTCTCTTCGCAGAACTTCAAGAGCAAATCATCATCGCATCCGCCAGCTCCTGTATGATTTTGCCATTGAGGACGAAGATGCGGGCGATTTACCGGCGCGGGCTCTCGAGACCAGCTAGCGGACCATAACTGCATGCTATCGCTTACTGTCCTCACCCGTCGACTGCAGACATCTTCTACCAGATGACCCGGATCTCTAGTCTTCCAACGCAGAGCCGGCGAACAACTTCCGTGCCTCGACCCTGTCTGACTCCCACTTTCCCCCTCAGCATCGTCCGGTCAAGACGTTCAAAGACTGAAGTACTGACGTGCTTCAAGTCCTCTGTCCGACTACAAACACACGTCCTTGCGGATACATGCGCTTCCCGGAATCCTTCCAATCACGTCGAGGGACGCGCGGCGTCGGACAGTGACGCCCTTACGGTAGAGGCCGCTGCGAGATACGCCGTCGTCGTACGTGGCGGCGTGGAGACCACTGTGGTCCCTGTGTATTATCTCAGTACCTGTATCAGTAACAACTTGTATGAAAAATATCGGATGAAGCAGTGCGAAACAGCCGTACGCATTAGGGTCACTGTATCACTGATCAATCGCGTCTTGTCCTCTCCCTCCTTCCGCATGTCGGACTCGTTCGCAGACCTGTGGAACACCACCGCCCCCTCCAAACCCGCGCCCCAGAAGCTCGGCACTCCGTCGCCCGCCCTCCCCCGCCGCCCGACGAACGATGTCTTCGCGCTGCTCTCCTCCGCCTCCAGCCCATCCAGCTCGCGCCCGATCACACCAGCCACGCGCCCTGCGCCCCCGCAGCGGCCACGCCAGCCGTCCTCGAACAGCGGCAGCGGCAGCGGCGGCGATGCGTTCAGCGGACTGCTCGGCGGGACGCTCGGGAACGGGAACGGGGTGGCGAACATGACGATCGCGGAGCGCGCGCGGCGGGTCGAGGCGGAGCGCCTGCGCAAGGCGGGCCTGTCCCCGCCAGCGGCGGCTGCGGGCTCAGCGTGGGACGGGCTCGATACGCTCGCCGCCGGCTCCGCATCACCGAGATCGACGTCCGAGCCCGCAGGTCCGGGAATCCTGGACGATTGGGGATTCGACGCCCCGGCCGCGCCTGCAGCGAAGGCGGCGCCACAACCCCAGCCCGCGGCTCTGGTGGACGACGACGATTGGGGCTTGGGGCTTGGTGCCACACCCGCGCCGCCGAAACCAACTTCGCCCGCGCCGACGGCCCAGCTATGGGACGCCCTCGACGACTTCGTTGAGGCGCCCTCGCCGCCTGTGCGCATCGCGTCTCCCACCGCCGACTTTGACTTTGGCAACCGCGAGGACAACGCGGGCGGCGCGGACGACTTCGACATCCTCGGCGACCTCGCAAAACCGGTGTCCAACATCTCCTCTCGCCGAGTCCGTCCGTTCCTCTCCCGCGCGAACGAGCTAACGCTATGTACAGTCCACGCCCCAGCTCCCCTCGCGCGACGCGCCCTCCCCCGCCCCGGCGCCAACCACGCGCCGCACCCCCGCGCAGCAGCAGCGCCCCGCCTCGCCGCCGCCGCACATCCTCGGCCAGCTCGTCGAGATGGGCTTTTCAATCCCGCAGGCGCGCACGGCTCTTGCTGGCACGCTCCGCGACGGCGCGTGGGACGTGCAGGCCGCGATCGACGGGCTCCTCGCAGGCGCGGGTGGCGGCGACGCGCGCGCGTCCCCACGGCCCGAGCGCGAGGAGCCGCCGGCGCCCCGCAGACGGCCGTCTGAACGCGCGGCGCCACAGGCGGAGCGGGAGCGGGACCGCGAGCGCGCGTCGCCCGCGCCGCCGAGCGACCTGCTCGCGCGCACGACGGAGCTCGGGTTCAGCCTGTTCAAGGGCGCGGAGCGCGCGTGGATGCAGGGGAAAGAGCGCGTGCAAAAAGTATACGAGGAGCGCCTGGGTGGGGAGGAGGGGCGGCCGGAGCGCGAGCGCGGAGGCGGGGGCGGGGCGACGCGCGGTCGGGGCAGGGGCGAGCGCGGTGGAGCCAGGGGCGAGCGCGCGCGGCCGAAGTGGATGGCACAGGACCCGGACGAGCAGGGCGAAGGGCCCAGCAAGAAGCGCGGCGATGAACGCGAGGAGCGCGGACTGTGGCGGGATGAGGAGGGGGGCGCTGCGCAAGGCAAGGACGATGGCTGGGGCGATGCGGGTGGGTGGAAGGACGACGAGGACGAGGAGGCGCAGCCCGCGCCCGCGCCCCGGAAGCCATCGCCAGCTGCGGCCGAGGTCAATCTCTTCGATGCCGGCGCGCCCGCGAAGAAGCCATATGTGTCCCCGTGGCGTCATGGGAAGAAGGCCGCCGCGCCCGCAGCGCAGCCTCCTCAGGCTGCCCGCACCTCCCCGCCCGCCTCGCGCCCTACCGCGCCCGCAGGCCCCCCACCGCGCGCCGTCCCGCCCGTCCCGCCCGCAGCGCTACAGACCTCCCGCACGCACGCGGCCGCGGCGCAGGAGAAAATCGCGCTCGGGCAGTACGGCGCGGCGCTCGCGCTGTACACGGCCGCGCTCGACGCGCTGCCCGCGGACCACCCCCTTCGCGCACCGCTCCTGTCCGCGCGCGCGGGTGCGCGGCTCAAGGAGGGCGACGTGCGCGGCGTGGAGGACGACGCGGCGGCGCTCGAGGCGATCTGCACCGCGGGCGGGCGGGCCCCGGGCGCGGAGGTCGTTCAGGCGGACGGCGCGCGCGTGGACCTTGGGCAGGCGGTGCTCGACGCGTGGAAGGCGCGCGCGGAGGCGCGGGAGGGGCGCGAGCGGTGGGAGGAGGCGGGGCGGGACTGGGAGCGCGTGGCGGGGGCGGCGTGGGCGCGGACGCAGGACCGGGACGAGGGCGTGCGTGGGGCGGGGCGGTGTCGGCGCATGGCCGCGCCGCCGCCGGCGCCCGTTGCGAAGGCTGCTGCGCCCACGAGGCCGACGAGACCGAAGGTGGCGCTCCCGCCGTCCGAGGCGCTGACGAACCTGCGGCAGGCGAACAACGCGCAGGAGGCAGAGGACATTGCGCGGCATGGGCTCAAGGACACGGTGGACGGCAAGCTGGTTGCATGGAAGGGCGGGAAGGAGACAAATATACGCGCGCTGCTCGCGAGCCTGGACACGGTGCTGTGGCCCGAGCTCGGGCTGGCGCCGAGCGGGATGAAGGACCTGGTGACGCCGGGGCAGGTGAAGGTGCGGTATGTAAAAGCGATTGCTAAGCTGCACCCCGACAAGGTGCGCCGTTTGTTATCGTTGTGCGACCAAGCTCATCCCTCGACAACAGCTCAACACCAACAACTCGACGCTGGAGCAGAGGATGATTGCGAACGGGGTGTTTGGGGCGCTGAACGAGGCGTGGAATGCGTTCAAGTAGAGGGCTGTATCTGTCAGTGTTTACAAGTAATTTATGCAACGCGACGCGTCGAATATGGACACGTGATGCCGTGAAAATTTTGGCCGAACATTCTCGACTCCGTTTCTCCGCTTTCCCTTCCTTCCTCCGACTTTGCTTTCGCCTTCCATCCCTTCTCTCGTACGCTATGGTACGTGCGTGGCTTGGGGTCCGCAGGCGACGAGCACTGACCCTCCGACGCAGGCCGCACAAGCAACCTTCAAGTCGATCAAGTCCCTCGTCCCCCTGCTTGACCGCGTGCTCGTGCAGCGCTTCAAGCCCGAGACCGTGCGCCTCCCGCCCACCTCCCCTTCGTCGCTCCTTCTCTGAACTACCTGCTGCAGAAAACCGCCTCGGGCATCTTCCTGCCGACCTCCGCGACGTCGAACCCGCTGCCCGAGGCGACGGTCATCGCCGTCGGCCCCGGCGCGCCGAACAAGGAGGGCGCACTCGTCCCCACGACCGTGAAGGCCGGCGACCGCGTCCTGCTGCCCGGCTGGGGCGGCAACTCGATCAAGGTCGGCGAGGAGGTGCGTTCGCTCATCTATCCTACCCTGCTTGCTCGATTCTGAGACGGGCCGGCGCAGGAATACTTCCTCTTCAAGGACTCGGAGATCCTTGCGAAGATCCAGGAATGAGCGCGGAGAGGAGAGAGTTGACGAGGGAGAGGAACAAAAGCCGTTCGTCCTACTATTTTCGCGGCGGTACTAATAATTGTCACTATTGCATCTCACACGTCGGTTTCAATGCATCCCCGCTTTCGATATATGTATCGCAGATGTCTAAGATCTGAACCTTCATAGCAGCACGACGGCAAGGAAAGTGCCAGAGATTCCAGGGGCCGGCTTGCTTGAAAGCAATGCAATGCAGGTATATGGGGATGTTAGATTCCCATCTATTGGTCGCCGCGCGGAGAGGAAAAGGTTCGCGAATATTGTGGATAAAAATAATGAGCAGACTCAGCAGAGGTCCAGGCTAATGACGTTCCGTCAAGCGGCGCAAAAGGCCCTCGTTTGTAGCCATTTGTGTTTCTGGGTCGGGCGGAGGCCCGGAAGGCAGAGGAAGGGACGGCGGAGCCATACTGTGAAGGCCAAGTCTGAGTGGGTCCCGCACCACTGTTTCCAGCTCGGATCAGTCGGCCCGGACGCTCACAACTAGACACAATAAAGTCTAGATCTTTTAACAACTCCGAATCTCCGAGTATCTCTCTGCCATCTTCACTGACAATCAAGCTCACGCTTGAATTGGGGGGGAAAGCGCTTGAAACACTGATTTCACTGACTTGGTTCGAAGTCTCTCGAGACTCTCAGTCGCTTCGAGTGAGTCGGGCGAGTAGTATTACCATAACACCCCGGCCATTAATCTCTCCACAGGTACAATGGCTTTCTCAAGTACAATAGCTTCTCGATTGCCTACGCAACAATCACATTATAGTTGACCTTGTCTCGTCGGAATCGGATCTTGCACGGCAATGTTGAAACCTTGTGACGCACTGTGGGTCCAAGACTCCAAGTTGCTTCGGCAACTCTTGTTATCTGCGAATATAAAGCAGGATGAATGCATGCCTCATGCCCATCTAATGGATACTCCAACGGTCCCAGACTTTGAGCACGACCATGACAGGCAGATCGCGGAAAATGTCGCTGCTTATAAAAACAACAGCTTGGGCCCGGGATTCTCGCCGATGATTCTGTTCACAGCGCTAAAAGCGTATGCAGAGTATGTTGGTGGAGAATATACACTCACCGCATGTGAGGAGCTGCTCGCTGGCTCGGTCAAGTTACATGAACTACTACTCGCGGCTTTCGCAACTCAATCCTACAGAAAACTCGTTGATGCTGGTGAGAGTCTCCCGTATCGGGTCTTCTCATGTCTAATCCTAGTCTTTATCACAGTCAGAGAGCAACATACTCTCCTTGCTTCGCATGTGAAGGCTCGACCAGAATCAAAATCGTCCTCTGATCGTGTGGCGGCGGCCCCTCTCCTCAATCTATCTGATACGGAAACGGCCCCCTCGTCTTTATCCCTTCCCCCTCCGGCGCAAACCTCGATTCACACTTCCAATTCCATCCCCTCTCCGGCAAACGAGGTCATTCAGCGCATCCTCCCATCTATGAGCTTGTTTGTCGCCCCAGAATGGGAGCCGGAAACATGGAAACCACGTCGGGATGATTTGCCGACAGATGATCAGCGCGAACTCGACTCTTGGCTCCAGGGTCTGAAGATACCGTGGATAAACGAAAAGCCAAACTTATTGCTACACCAGCTGGGCAATCTACAACAAGATCCTCAAATGAATACACGGCTCTCTAAGATATTTACCGCAGCAAATGCCACGTTAGTCATTTGTCTTCACAGGGATTATAGACTGACGATGTAAATTAGGTTCATAGTCAATACATCAGGGTCGGGAAAGACTCGGCATCTGCTGGAAGGCCTCTGCCAAGAATGGGGGTTCTACCTCTGTTGCACAACTATCGGGGACAATATCGGCTCCACCGACATTATGAACTGCATTACGAGCCGTCTTGAAGCTATGCCGGGCTTTCAGGTCGACCTTGGCCCACCCCCTTCCGAGCCAGGTGCTGTCGACACGCAACTCATGGAGAATTGCCGTATCGCAAACGAGTGTTTCTCGCAGGTCTTCCTCGCGCGACTGCTCGTCTTTCGCGCATTTCTCGATACTATCATCGGTTCGAGGCGCAAAATCACCAAGGAAGACAAAAAGCGATGGGTTCTTCTTCAGGTCATTCCCACGACCATCTTAACCACAGACGTGTTCGACGAATTAGCCCAAGTCCTCAACCTGGAAGGGATGACCGGCGCAGTGTGCCAAGAAATGATCGCTCGTTTGCTTGTCGAGCAGGACGCCCTGATATTAGCCCATTCCGAGACGCCGCCTTCTACAAAAAAAATGAAGTTGCGCTGTGTCTTGGACGAGGCACAGTATGCTACTAGCGTGGACAGGGGCCTTCCGCGTCACGCTTTTCGGTCTTCCGCAAATCCTTCGCAATTTCGTACGGTCCTGCGAGAGCTAATAGTGTTTCTCCAATACTTGATGACTAAAAGAATGGAAGTTGCAATCGCTGGAACTGGAGTCGACGAGGAACAAGTTGAAGCAACACTTCACTCGATTATTGGCAAAAACAAATTATTTAGGTGGACGACGCATACGGGATCCTTCAACGAGGAGCAATCACGGGATCTTCAAGTGGCGTATATCCATCGATACATACCTCCACAACTCCTCCAAACAGCACGCCAGCAGCGTCTGATTGAGCGGATGACTTGCTGGTTAGAGGGAAGGTCAATATTATTTCCTTCGGTTAAGTGCCTGCTTCATCCAGAGCCTCTTAGATTCCGGTTTACTGCCATGTTCATCGCGGACTTATTGCAGTCAGACTTGAGACATCCGCATCAGTTCTTGGATGACTGGGTCGCTTATCATACCACATTTCGACCAACGGATGCGTCGGACCTTACCTACCCTGATCGTATGTACGAATCGTTCTCGAACGAACCGCTGCATACGCAGCTTGCCCTCGAAAGATTCCTTTCCAGTTAGTTGGATCTGTTGCCTGCCAGTGTATGCATGCTTACTGACTGGTCAACTCAGAACAAGGAGCAGCATCACTGCTTGTAAATGCGGTGTATGACTCGCTGCTGCGAGGCAAGATCACACTGAATATCGAGGGGCGAGACCATACCTTGGTGGAAGCGGGGCTGGGCCATTATCGCGACACCCCTGTCGATAGGGTGAAAATGCTCGAGTTCTCAATGCTGCCGGGAAACAACCGTGCACGGAAGAAGTTGACCAATAACGTGATTGAGAACATGCCGACGACATGTTGCGTTTCGGAGCCTCTCGTCGTGCTTGCAGCGACATCATTCCTGGACAGAACAAGCCCCTTTGACACTCTCTGGCAACACGTTACACGATCCATAGACAAACTCAAAGGATCAGAAAACAATGGTTCGTCGTGTTTTCACACATGTCCGCGTGCATCATCTCATCCACGCCCGTATCAAAAGGTTTTGAAACCTACATATCTTTCCTTATGGCGGACGTGTTCGCGGAGCCCGCTCCGTTGAATAAAATCTTCGAATTCCCTCACTCGCAGGTGCCAAAATGGGCAGAACAGAAAGCGCGGCTAGTCAGTTTGTCGCGAGACCCACGCTCGAATGGGCTCTCGGTCCAGGAGTTCAATTGGCCGGGAGCTGCGGTTTCCTCCAGTCATTTCGGCGTGGAGCTTGGACCATTGGATACCATCGAATGGCTGAATCATCGTCATCGATACAGCTCTCCTTTTGTCTTTCCGGACAATAATATGGGTCCTGATGTCCTCTTTGTTCTGCAACTGGAGGACGGAACATTTATCTGGGTGGCACTGCAAGCCAAATACCACAAGAATCCGATCTATGGGAAGAACTTGGCAAAGGCGGTCCGGACAATGGCTCCAGACAAATACTGGGTATTCGCCCCGAGTTCTTTGGATCTACCAAGATTCTAACGCTGTTATTAAAAGAATGGCGCTCATTTTGCACCCGATAAGTACCCGACAATTGTAGCAGATACCCTTGCAGGATTAAAGGCCCTTCCTGGGCCATCCGATATGGACACAAGCTATCCATTATTGCGTGTCGTGGTGGCGACTCGTGATAGTCTGGTAGGAATCAGCGAGCTGAATCGAATCGCGGAAAAAAACCCCCTACGACAAAGAACCACTGTGTTTGCTGAATTGGCAACATCTTCTGGAGATATGCGACCATGAGCATATCATAACAAGAGTTTTACTCTTCCGGAAACGTGAGGGTGATGAATTGGAGTCACCTGCACCCGCCAAAAAAATCAAGACCCTGGACGTAGATGGGAGATACAGACATAGGAGCCCCTCCTTTGCATCGACGAGCAGCTTCATCAGTCCGGCACCAGTGTCGGCATATTCAGAGAGTTTCGCTGGCACGCCATCTCCGAGTTGGCTCATGAACACCATGTATCCTCCACGCGCGTGGTCGCCTGTCCGAACAGAACGCGAGGCTTACCCGACTCAGACACCGCCACTTCCAGACTGGTGGAACCTCGATATGTCTCTTCAAGGATTGGAAAGGGGCATAGACCCGAGCCCGCACCCTGAGGAATACGGGATCCCTTTCCTTAGCCCATCGCCATCTCGAAGTGGCCCATGGGATGGCTCTACCGATATGTCCTCTCGAAGAAGGAGCGCGAGTATCGGCCGATCCGAGAGGTCTTGGGTTCCTCCAACTCGTGGACAAAGCACATACGATCACCTATGGCAACGTAGAGTGATCTGCTCTACCGTGCAGTGATCTGCTGATGATCCGTGTCCTGCCGCTTGATATGTGATGCGGCCATCATGTCAGGACCCCGTAACCGCTGGCCATACTTCAAGCTACTTCAAGACGACGTCCACAAGGACTCAAGTACTCAAGGACTGCAGCGGAACTTACGCACCGACGACGGGCGCTTCAAGGGTGCTTGCCTCCCTGTACCGCCACCACTGTCTCGCGTAAATAACGCCCGAACACCAATATACTCTATCCCACGCTTTCGATATCCTGACGCTATTGGGTGCAGCGATATCGGTGGCTGCTGCAAACAAATGGCTCTTGATGTTCACACCCCCCAGTACCCGTAAAGCACTAATGGCCAGAGCCCTGGCAAACAAGATAGGGTAAGGGGCTCCGATACGAGCCGTAAGGGAACGCGGTCACGACGAAACGGGTATCGTTTCGTAGTGTGGGGGGAAGAGCCTGCGGCTCTTCCGCTCGCGCCCGGCTACGGCGGGCTGCGGGAGGCAGCCGGGGCCGCGCTCCGCGCCGCTGCGGGGGATGATGCGAGCAGGAAGAGCAGCACGGGCTCTGAGCGCGCGGAGAGGCCCCCTGGGGGGACGGCAAGACGCCCCGCAGGCGCGAAGCCACCTCTAGCACACACTGGTAAGAGTAAAATGAAAACCAGTGTCGGAAAATGGGGACGTGGTGGGCGGGAAAAAGCGACGCGCGTGGATCGCGATTGTGGTAAGGAAAGTCTCAAGTGGCTGTGCTACGACAGAGTCCTTGCCACTACTGTACAGTTTCGTTCAATTCTCCGCGCCTGTGACCTGTGACCCACGCATCCGAACTTCGGATTTCGTAAATCGGCCGGTTGGGCCGTGACCGCAGAAGAAAATTCGTAAATGCCCCTTTTTTTGCGGGAGAGGCCGGTAAACAGCCAGGAGGCTCTCGCATACACTCACAAAGCTGTTTCTTAGCAAATGAGGAGCAGGCTTTGTGTGTCCGTGTGGGAAGTAAAACAGCGAAAAACAGCAGAAAACAGCCCGATTTGGCACCGATCACGTCAAGTCACGTCAAACTCGCGATTCTTGGCCGCGCGCCGTTTGAAAACCGAGCCGATGCGCCCTGGGCGAAAAATTGCAATTTTTTGACCTATTTTCGCGATTTCGTGACACCTTTTAGAAGTTCATAAACACTTTTGACTTTTCGCCTGCCATCAAATTACCAAATTTGGGATCTCCTGTTCGGCAGAGCGGCATACAATCAATGCATCAACTCCTATCGGAGGCTGACGCAAGGCTGATGGGTCTGGTCTTCGGGACTCTTCCACCTCCCTTGGGCTAAAGCTACCAGGGATATACTGAAGAATCAATGAGGGCAAAACCTGCCTTTTAATTGGCCCCGGCACTTCTGCTTCAGTGCTCGCTCAGGCTCGCTCACTGATCGAGACCATCGTTGCTGTGCTAAATCAGCGGCTGACACTACTATGCCTTCATTCATTTCTCTTATGAGTCGACGAGTTTCTCTTGCCTGGCAGCGGCCTGGATATGATGGGCTTGGGCAGATATACACATCTCCTTGTCGAGATAACACTACTGCACTGCTCTGTAAAGAAAAAGAGCAGCTTCAATGATCTCGCCGAAGTTGCCGAAGACCCTTCCCATTCTAGGTAATTTGATCGGACGCGAAAAGTTCACAAGTGTTCATAAATGCCCTCGGTGACCCGTGACAGGCACGAATATGTTCGTAAATTTTGGGCCATGTGACGTGTGACATCCGAATTGAACGAAACTCTACAGTATCCCGATTCACGCCCACCTTACCCTATCCTCTGGCAAACCCAAGCTGCTCGTGCCTCGCGTCGCGGGTTGCCTTGGAAATGGTGTGTTCTGTTCCTGATCAACGACCTTCAAGTTGAGATCATCAGTACTAAGATAGCGGGTGAAAGCGAGCCTAGCAATCTCTGTCGCAAAGTCTTCAACGAGGGGGCGGAAAAGAACTCGCCAGCCATCATCTCCATCGACGAAATCAACCCCAAATATCTCGCTCTCTGCGGCAAGGACAGGCAGGCGACACCGCTGCAATAGATGCTCATGCCAGACCGCAAGGTCGATTTGGTCGCCGCAATTGACGCCGTGCATGCATTCTCCATGTATGTGAAGGAATTAAGGATGCTAATGCATGCGGCACAGGTCGACGACGGCCGTTGGCAGTGGCTTTGTGGCCAGCACATTCCCTATTACCACGGAGGTTCCTCCGTGTCCCCTGAACGCACCGCTCACTGCGACGCCTAGCCAGCAGCGCATACCAGCAGGGCCTCGTGCTCTTTCCTGCCGTTCCCACCACCCTCAACGCCTTTGCTGCCGCCAGCCTCACTGCGTGCGGTGCAGCGTGCCCCACCTTCTTTCGGTGCACACCTGCCCCTGGGCCGCTACTCGTGCACATTGCGAATGGCGCGCCGCCACACACAAACACAAACATGTTTAGTCTATCTACACGGTGGCCGAGCTGCAGGGATGCTCGACCAGACGTTCATCATTGTGGCGATGCAGCTGGGTGTGGCTGTCGGTGGCGCGGGCCTTGCGGAGCATGTTGGTTGAACAACGGAAGTCCCGCAATGGGAGTCAGTAGGCTCCGAAACCTCTGAATGAATGGCACTTAATTAATATGACTCTTATGTGTGCTTATAATGAACGAGGTATGAACTGGTAACATTATAGCATCTCTCATAGAGAGACTACCATTTCCTGTGACACTATAATTAAGTATACTTGTTCCCATGCACCCTACTTGTAAGTATTCAAGCTGCCTAGCTTACAGAACAGACTAAGTTCTTCTCCGAACACTGCATCCCTCCCCTCAATTCTTATCTTCTATACTGTACTATTTCGACCGAGTGTTCACGTTACGCGTTACATGACGCACTGAACTGAACACTTTGGGTACCTGTTACGGTTACATTGAGCTTTTGACGCCCAAATAGGCCTAAAACATCTGGAAACGCGCTCTGGTGAGTCAGACATGGCATCTCTGGCACAGACATACCGTGTCTGAGTCAGACCAATCCAGACCGTCAGACACCACCAGACACTCTCAGACATTGTGCCCACATGCTCCCACATCAGGATCAGTAGGGATCAGTCTGCCGCTGATTTTGATTGACCGTCGCCCCATCTGGCTGTCATTATGCCAGATTGTCGACTTTCTGCGTTGCCGCGCGTATAAAGAGACGAAGTCCGGCGCACATCGTGTGTCTTCTTCTTTTTTCCCCCACCTTTCCTTCCCGCCCTCGCCCTGCGGAGCCGGTGCCTGCGTCCATTTCCTTAAAGTTGCTCAAGTCTGGTTGGCGCGCATAGCAACAATCTGAGTGATGGACCCGCGCCCCTTGTTCTGCTGCTTGTGCCCCTCCACTTGAGTCGTCTCCAAGTCATTTTCAAGAGTCTTCAAGTCCCTTGATCCTCAACTCAATACCTCAATACTGTTGCAGCAACGTTGTGCTTCTGATTTCGGCGGCTACCTTCGGCGACTCCCTTCGGTAGTAGTACATACTTGCAATATATATTTTTTCTTGTCCTTTTCTTCCGCAACTGCAAAAGTTTCCTGTCTGCATTGGGGAGCCAAATGATGCTCGCTGCCTGGCAACCCGTCGCTCCAGATCAATTGTCCATCAATCAGCACATACGCGCTGTCTGATGGTCTGAGGGTCTGAAGGTCTGAGGCGGTCTGAGGGTGTCTGAGTCAGACATGGCATGTCTGACCCAGTATGGCACAGACCATAGGCAGTCTGACGGTCTGAGAGGTCTGAAGTGTCTGACACAGACCTCCTCAGACATGGGTCATTTTCCAGATGAAGTGCGCAAAAAATCCGGCCGGCATCCGCCGGACTACCATTTAAGGGAATATTGATGTGATTGCCGAGAAATGAACACCTATAAAAATGAACACCTGGCGTTACGCGTTACATGGCCTGAACACTCGGTCGAAATAGTACAGTAGAGCGCAGAATTCATTGCAGTCCGAGTCGTGTGGGTTCGGCAACAATTTCAGCCTTTCAGAGCCTGAGGGACAAGCTGACAATGATTATCTTATCCGCTTGGAAATGTTGTCGTTCATTTTCTAACTTCCTAGCAGCATACTAGCAGTACAAAGATCATCTTTGGTATATGGTTACGGGGTCCTGACAGGACAGCCGCATCACGAATCAAGCGGCAGGACATGGATCACTGCGGATCATCAGCAGATCGCTGCACAGTAGAGCAGATCACTCTACGTTGCCATAATCACCAATCCAGACTCCCTTTGTCTCCGATACGACCCGAGCCGTATCCAAGCATCCAGGGGGAACGGCGAAGCGAATCAGGCACCAGTTCGTCTCAAAACGAACTGGTGCAAGAGGACATCGTTTGCGTCACGGTGTAAGTTAAGATGTCGGGAGGTTATTGTGCAAGCTCCTCTGCAGTCGCGCCACGGTTGAGGACGGGAATCAAGTTGAGGGCTCGGAGCGTCTGCAGTCTTCGAGCCTTTTCGTTGTTCATCTACGCTTCGTGTAGTTTCTTGTATCGAATGGTAGCATGGAATGGACAGATTAGCTTTGGAGAGTCGGACTAAGGAGACCGCAGGCGTGATTTCCGAACGTCGCATAGTTACATAGCATGGAGTGACGAATCACCTTGTACGGATGCACACATAAAGCGAGCGAAGAGAAAAGCGTTATGTTCTATTTTGATTCTATTCGAGTAATATATAAGATGGTCGAGAGAGACGAAGTGTCGTGCATGGAGTATATGGGTGGGGCAGGAGGCTGCAGAGAAGGGAAGATCAGGACAGCCACAGCCCGTGAGCGGCGTGCACGCCCCAGCACCGCAACTTTGTTGTGAGCGTGGTGTCCACCTTGCCCGGCGCAAGGTCGCGTTCCTTCGTGCACCCCACTTCTAGTTTGGCGCATAAAATGCCAGTGGCATGAAACCAGCCGCAGGACAAGTACACGCCAAGCACTTCAGGCACTATGTACGCCGAGAGCCTCCTCGCCAGCGACCACCGAAACACGCTTGACACTGGCTGGTCTCCGCGACACAACGCCATTCGAGGCAACGAGCTTGCGGACGTTCTCGCGAAGCGGGCAGCGAGAAAGTGGTGCGCGCACAAGACCACGAACATAACGCACGCGCGACGCGCCGCAAGCGCGAGGGCCCTTGCAAAGTAGACAGAAAAATGGAGGACGGACGCATCCTTCGGGGAGATTCGGTCCCGTGGACCGCATTCCCCCAGCTTGAAAACCCCAAATCCACTTCAGAGGCACCAATACGAGAGGGTGGTACAGTGCCGAACGGACCATGGATTTATGGGTGAGTACTATGCGAAGTTTGTGCCGTTGGAGAGTGCAGGATGCCCATGTGGCGAGACGTTCCAAACGTTCCAAACGTTCCACACACATCCTTCGAGACTGCGACATGGACGAGGAGCATCGCAGCGTACTACGGGAGGCGGTGCCTGAACTCTCCATACCGGATATCTTGGGTACAGAGAAGGGAATCTAAGCCTTGGCAACATTCCTGGAGAGATCGAGTGCGTTCACCAAGACAGGCAAGCCGCGACGCGAACCGGAGCCCCTCCCGGAGGGCGAGGATCACGACCATGACTCGGCAAGATGAAATGGAAGGAGGATACGGCGGAGGATGGGAGTGTGGATGAGGAGGATTGAAGACGGCGACCAGCCGAGATGGTCACGCGGTCTCACACCGCCGCAGAACTGGCAGTGGATACATACTTTGAATACTATGACACCGAACCCCACCGCTAGTAGGTGATATAGCCTACATGCGATATCTTATGCTGCCCTATTTATTGTGTAGTTACCTGCACCAGCTTCTTAGCTACATTCAGATAAAACGGCGGCGCCGAATTGTTTACTTCTCTCTCTCTCCCCTGTAGCGAAAGCGGGGCTGATTCATAGTCATTGATCGAAGTCATGGTTGGTTCTGCACACAAGTTCCACACTTGATCCGAGCAGTTATCGCTTTGCAATGTTTACATATCAATAGGTATATTCCGGCGCGGTTCTGTTGACGATGAGTAAGAGCGCAAAGCTGCAGAAGCAAATGAATACTAGATAGAGATAGGTAGCTGGATCCCTTAGTTCATGGCTGCCTTGGTCTTGCTCCTAGTATGTCGGGCTGGAGACTCCTTCGAAGATGACGATGATTTCTGCGCGCGCGAACCGCGCTTCACTTTGGGCGACGCCGTTGAGCCAGTCGACATGACGCCCTCCGCTTGGTTCTTCGATTGCGGGGCCGAAACCGCTTCAATGAACACTGCGCGCTTGAGGTTGCCGGCCACCAGCGCCCTGGCTTTTCCCTTGTCTTTCGCGTTCGGAGGCGCCATGGGCTCATCGGACCCAGCTCCGGGTTCCTCACCCGTCTTCGGCGATGCTTTGCTCTTCTTTTTGGGTGGCACTGCAGGGTCGTCGGGTTCCTCGTCTGGCCGTGCTCTTGCTTTTCCCTTTGTTTTCAGCAGCGTCGGGGATGTGGCACGCTCGGATTCCCCATCTAGCGCCGCCGTACTCGCTATTTCCCTGACTGGCGGCATCTCAGTCTCCACTGGTTCTGCTTCCCCGTCTGGTGCAGGGTCGGCGGTCTTCTGCCGTTTGGGACGACTCTCCATCGGCGCATCCTCGTCCATCTGCGACATTTTGCGCTTTTGACCGGCGAGGACGCCTGCGACGATGCTGTCGAAGAACGCGGGCTGCGTGATCTCGTCCTCTGCGCCCTCAAGCGCCGCCAGGCTCAGACTCGCAGCATCACGTGTGCGCTTGTTGACGCTGCCCTCGAGGTCGACTTCCACCGGGAAGGCAGCCACGACGCGGAACAAACTGTGTTTGCCCACCTTTGAGGGGCGATTGGGCAGCGCCTGGAGGGCGGCGAGGGCGCGGGCATGCAAGGACGGATCAGCTCCCTGAAGACGTATCAGAGCGTTAGGGTAAGTGTCCGTATATGATGGCGCACCTCATCATCAAAGATACTCTCATGATTGAGCTGCGATACGGCTGTTTTGAGCTCGGAGTTCGGAATCGGTTCCGTCGACGGAATTGCGCGCATGGCAACCCAGACAAAGGACTGGTCGGCCAGCTGGAGAGCGAAGAGCAGATCGGGACTGGAGGAAGACGGCAAACAGAATGCAGTGCCATGTTCGTGCTCCAGCCAGGAGATGGTGTCTTCTAACGAGGTCGTGGGAGTCGCTAAAGGGGCCGAATAATCATCGGGGTCAACTACGGTATGCTCCACCTCGAGACTGTTCCCGCGGTGGAACTTAACCAGCTGCGCAGCTTGTTTCGCCCATGCGGGCAGCTTGTACGGGAAGTTGAAGACCTCGGCGAGGCTCCGCGGCTGGCTGAATATACAGGCGAGGTAGAAGACGAGGCAATGGGAAAATGACTGCGGGCTACGGGGCGCGTTGAGCCGGAGGCTGCCCAAGAACGTTTCGGGGTAGTTGTTCGGATGGCCGGGAATGTACTGCTCCACCGCTGGACGCTCGGAAGGGTGAGGGAGGTACTTCACAGCAGCGCCGACAAGAGTAAGAGGCTCGTCGATGGTCACGCGAGATAAATTGTTATCCAGGCATCGGGCATGACCTTTGCCAACCAATCCGATGAGTTCATCGCTAAAAGTTGGAGGAGGATGGTGCGTGGCCATGTATCGGTACAAAACCTCCAAGAAGATGTCCTTGAGGTCTGTCTCTCATCAGCTGCGATAAAGATAGAGGGACTCGATGCTGACCAGGCGGAATGTTGTCAAAATTAGCGGGGATAAAGGATTTTTGCCAGTTCCATCGCTGCCGGCCCTCGGCTATCACCTGCTCGAGGGCGTCCATCGGGCGATATCGGGTGTGCCCCTGGACGTAGGTGTCAAAGCGAGTGTGCGGAGTCTGGAGACCTTCGGACAGAAGGGCGTATACAAACGAGGCAGTTGAGCGATACCTGGCGCTGGTAAGTCTCGACTTGACGAAATCGCGGACGTCATACCTTCCCAGAAGCCAATTTGGCATGCGCGACATCAGCAAAGCCCCAGATGGCGAGTTCAGAAACGCCGGGGGCAAAAAGGTCGATACATACTGTCCCTGCTCTTCAGCGGTCTCAAACCCGCCTGTCGCGGAGCACCACACATAACCATCATCGCCGCCGATGGTGCTTTCAAGGACCGTTTTCGGAATCTCTATCCCTGAGAATATGAAGGTGGTATGGTCTGTCGTGGTGTGTGTCCCCCATGCCTGTACAATTCCTGAAAGGAAAGATTTTCCTTTCCCTAACGCCGAGGTGAATGTCTTGGCAGCAGTATCTGCTCCGTCGATGACAAGAAACAGGTGTGCATCCTCTCCAAGCAAGATCCGTATTTTGCGAATTGCATCCGCTATGTCTTGGTGGATGTAGGGGTTTTCTTCCATGACCATATCCCGGGGCAATTGTTGGAGTGGCGGAAGTTGCCATAGATCTGAAGGATTCAGCAGTGAAGGGCTGAGCTGCAGTAAAAGCCAACGCTTTTTGTGCTCCTCCGTGAGCCCATCGGCAGTTGCTGTCTCAAGAAATTGTTGGAAAATAAGGAGGCGAGCCAGGAGCAGTGTATCCAAGGCACGAGTAATCATTCTGGAATTCTCGGCAAATTCTTTGACGCCGAGGGGAGTAGAAAGAGACCTGTGCAAACCAGGATTGTCCTCGCATGTCCTGATGGCCTCCTCCATGTCTCGGGTCCCAAGATAACCTGAATCGACGTCGACAGTGAAGTAGAGGCCCCAGTTCAGGCAAAGACCTTCGTAGAGTAGTCGCGTCTTGCCTGTACCGGAAGCATTGACTAGGAACCTGTTGTAGATAGGTCGGGTGTTCAATACATCAGGCGATAGACTTACTTGTTTTTCCGGGTGAAGATGTGACTCGTACGTTTCTTTAGAACTGGATCATCCTTGAAGCTCCCGAGCTCGTGCAGAATTACGGAGCAAATTGGCCGGCCGAATTCTGGGCAGCATAACTTCAGGGATTCGATGTGTCGGAGAATGTCCTTGTCGACGTCTAGGCTTGGGGATGGCGACCAGGGACTCAAAGTCTTTTCGCCCCTAACCACCCTCTCCGTTCTTGGGCGGAGTTGGTCCAGATATTCGCGGACATTCGCAGAAAAAAATGTGGGGATTAGCGCTAAGGTACAGGAATGTCAGCGGAATGGAAAGGGAGGGTTTAACGACAACGACAAACGCGACTCGGCGACTCTCGAGTAATCCTTCTCTGCATGTGCCAACTTCAGTGTCGCGTGGAGGGCTGGCTTGCTTGATAGCAACGCAATGCAGGCAGACATGGATGTTAGATTCTCATCTATTGGTCGGTGCGCGGAGAGGAAAAGGTTTTTGAGTATCCGTGATAGAAATAATGAGCAAAGGTCCACGCTATCTAGGCTTTGATGACGTTCCGTCCAACGGCGCAAAAAGTACTCGTTTGCAGCCATTTGTGTTTCTGGGTCGCGCGGATGCCCGGAAGGTAGAGGAAAGGACAGCGGATCCATAGTGTGAAGTGTGAGTGTGAAGGTCAAGTCTGAGTGGGTCCCGCGCCACAGTTTCCATCTCGGATCAGTCGGCCCGGACGCTCCAGTTATCGTTTTGAGCTTGAAGGTTTGTAAGAAGGAACACAGCTTTTGTTAGGACAGGGACGATGAACGCGGAGCTGGCAATTGGGAAGCTGGCACATCAGTCCACTAAAGGTGTACCTAGCGCTCTCCGCTCCGCCCAGAGTTGAAAAGATGACTGCCAGCAAAATTGTGAATGCTGGCGGGTGGAACGATTCAAAACTTGGTGGTGTCATATTCAACGATCCGCTGGCAAATCTTTGGCTTTAGTAGGGTTCTTATGATCGAATGATCAACTTACTCTCGGAAAGACGCGCCGCTCGCTATGTATGAGTCGCTGCCGACACCCTTCAGGTCTTCCTAGCAATCTAATATGAAGCTTGAGGCAGAAGGGATTGACTGTAAACGTACCCGACACGCTGTGTATCCTTGCAGTTTTTCCGGAAAACGCGACGTAGCGCCGAAAGTCGTGGCAGAGCCGGACGGTCATCCTGTTCCTTCCGACCCCCGGAATCATCTAAATGAGCAACAACCCCCTCTGTCTTGAGGAGCCGGGAATATTAGAGGACCAACGATCCGACTGTAATCTGCGTCCACTATAGGGAAGACAAGCAACCTTGGGTTCGAGACCACGCTGAGGGAGACACTTTGACATCCAGAGTTGATTTCGAGCAGCGCGTGGAGATGAGAATCAAATTCTGCGAGAGAGGTATGAAGCACCTGAGTGGTCGGCTTGCCGTGAACGCCATTTTTAAGAGGGCAGAGACTCGGGAGATGGGGAGGTGAGGAAAGACATTGCCGCGGACGCCTGCTCTGGCGCGACTCCGGGAGCGCCGGTCCTATTCGTTACACTCCCGTTCATGGATGGAAGCACTTCATGCTCCTCTTGACTTCTTGAGCCCTTGTGTACACCACCGCTTTACCTACACGCAGCATACCAGTCAGTGGGTTGTAGGTAGCTGTCTTTGTACTCGACACTTGCTGCGGTGCTGAAACATACTGCTACCTCTAAGCACGTCCAGATACGCTGGGATCAAGCCCGGTGATGCACACGTTACGGTTTGAGGGCAAAAAACTGCTTTGTTGCTATCGAAAAATTGTACAGCGCCCTCGATATTCACTGTAAGCCACATCATGCACTCCAGACTTTGGAGATGAGCTCAGTGAGCCCTGCGGACCATCAGACGCCGCGAGAAGAAGAAAGGCGACGGGCACGCACCGATATCGTTTGTGTTGAACTCGTATATGCCGATGAGGGCGGCGACGGTGGCGGACCGGAGGGTCCAAGTTGCAGTGGGTCCGAGAACGGGGAACTTGCGCGGGTGGAGATAGTCCACGACCATCGAGTCGAACTGCGTGCGGAGTTAGTCATATATATATATATATTCCGGTCCCACAGAAACGCGTGAGCGCGGCGCACCCCCATATGACTGTGCACGACGAGGCTCATGCCGAGTATCCCATCAAGGACAGGGTGCACGCTGGGCGAGGTTGCGAATGCCGCGCCGGTGAGCGGGATGAGCGCAGCGGAGAGCAGGCGCTCGAACGACCAGTGGTGCGAGCCGTGCGTTCGCGAGGGCGTCGGGAAGGTCGTCGGGTCGTTCACTGTTCCCCTGTAGACCGCTGCAATAAGAGCTCAGATTCTAGTCGGGATGCAGAGTGCATGATTGGACGCACGACCACCGGGGACGTAGAGGCCAACATCGTCAGGCTTGGTGCTTGCGGGGCGGGACGCGAGGAGGAGCTTTGAAAAGGCTGGGCTGCGGCGGGCAAGGGCCCTTTTGGACGAGCTGGCCAGGAGGGACGATGCCATTCCAGATGGTGGACGGAAGGCGGGATGTGTACAGCCACTGCTGTGTTATCAGCTGCTGGCTCTGTTCGGTGTTCCACCTCAATTCCATGTGCATGATTCGACGACACCTCTGCAAAGAACTACTGCGTCGTTGTACGCTCCGCTGAAGACCCACACAATTCTTCGTAGTATCTGGGGACCAGGACCAGCAGAACATTCGACTGCGACCCCCTTCAAGCAAAATCGCTGTTGAATCACTTCCTAGTACCCTTTCGCAAGCTTTCGCGGGTCCATGTCTCACGCTCTTCAAGATTGGTGTCGCTCACCTGGCCAGTGACGGAATCATTGTGGTCGCTTGCAGCTTGCTTCAAGTATCTCTAGACCAATGTGTCGTACTCTTCTGAACCGCGTCCATAGACAGTGGAAACGAAAGTCAAAATCTTCGGCTCCACATCCTAGTTGAAGCATTAACTCGAAACAGACTCATGTCCGGCGCTGGAGGAGAAATCAACACTCGTCTTCCAACCATCGGATATCTGACGTCCAAGTCATCGTCTCCATGCAATACCGGCTTATCGGAGCAAGCAACGGGAGCGCCAGGTGGCCTTCGCTCTCGCTTTCTGCCGCGAGACAGAGAGAGAAACCCGGCTGGGCGAGAGTGCACAATCATTAAGCCTTGGTGCTGGAGCTTACGTTGGTGTTTCTTTGGCCGCTCGTCCATCAGGCAGCAGAGCAGAAGCAAGCGGTAGAGTCCCCCCAGATCGACAGTGCGTCGCGATGTTCTTCCGACAAAATTCTCCGCATGCACTCTGACGCGTTTTTCTGGGCGCCGTGATAGACTGGACTCCTCTCCGTCCATTCTAAGATCCAGTCATGACTGCCGTCTGTTTCCAGAGAATCTAATTCAAGCGAGTCTGGCAAGCGCCAAGTTGGATTCGTAGCTTGCATAATTAAATCGTGTCAGACTTCGGAACTTTGTGAGTTTTCCCGTATGTAATGATTCGAAGTATGTCTGTTCATATAGTCTTCCACCAATTCTTACGCGCATAGCTCACTGAGTATAACATCAATGGCGGACAAATCGCAGTGGACCACGTCCGTTTTTGGCAGACGCAACGCGATCAGTCACTGTGACAGACTTGCCGTACTCAATTCGTACCACGTTCAGCCTGAGGTTAAGTAGTCAGGGTTAGTCTCTTCAGAACAGACGCTGTGACGAACAAGCTCGTTCGTTCCTCGCTCATCATACGTTCAGGTGGCCCCGGGCAGCCGACGCTTCGGTGGTGGCTCAACTCGTATATCTGGTAAGTCAGGGGCTTGTTTATTTCTTCCCCCACACCAACCCTGCACGTAGGAAAACCGCGTCATCTGTCTCCGAGACCGATAGTACTACCGCACAGAGCGCTCGTCTCCAAATAACATCTCTCGCGCTGCAAGTGGCTCAGGAGACCCGGAGAAATCCTGTCAAACCGCTCCATACTCCTCGTCGTGACAGAGTCGGACGGTCCTTTCGATTTGACCCGTCAAATTACCGGGAGGCACGAAAGAAGACGGGTAAAATGGTCTGGGATTGGGATGAGATGCCGGAAAGCCATTTTGCTGGGAACCTCCCCATCGACGAGTTTCTGGAGAGCTACCTGCCAAAGCCCCGCAGCGAGCACGGTGCATTCATAGATAGCGTTGTGAGCGACTGCGCATCGCTCTTGGAAAATGCGAAAGCCGAAGTCAAGGATGCAAAGCATGAAAAACTCATCGCTGCTCCCCTCGTGAGTGTGCCAACTGCTTCATTGTTCGGTGCTCATCATGCCCTCTTGCAGATCAAATATCTGTGTGCAGTCGCATCACACCTTCCAGAAGGGACCCGGCCTGAGTTTGACGACACTGAGAACAAGGTCTTCCCTCCCGCCGACCCGGAAGACCACTGTACCAGGCCCGACGTTACTGCCACTCGTCCCGGCAAAGCCATTCCAGATCGTTGGAAATGGCCACATGCTGGGACGATCATCGAGTTGAAGCACACACTCGACGTCTTCGACATCAACGGCGCCATTGCGGACACCAATTTATCAAGGGACGCCCTGGTCCAGCTGGCTAAAAGCGCTCGCAGTCTCCTCATGGACACCGGTAGCTGCTTTGTCTTCATTGTCTCCGTCTTCGACAACACCCGTGCCCGCATCTTCCGCTTCGACCGTGCCGGCTTCCGAGCCAGCCACGCCTTCAGCTGGACCGACGAGCCGAGGATCTTCCCCACCCTCTTCCACCGCCTCTACAATCCCGACGATCGTCCTGGCCGCATGTATGGCGAGGATGACACCATCTCTTCCCCAACCGATGACGAGAAGCAACGGATGTACGAGGTTCTGTGCAAGAATGAGATCTACAAACAGCTCTATCCCACCCAGGCCGAGGCCACGGCGACGAGTCTTTGGATCGAGGCGGTTCGTTTCTCCGATGACGACGAACGCAAGCCCACAGTCGTCAGGTGCTTTACCATTGGTCCCATAATCTCCTTCTCCGACGGCCTGTTCAGCCGTGCCACTCGCGTATACCGTGTCATCCTCAAAGAGGACGCCGATAGCGACAATCCGCCCGTGTATGCTTTGAAGGACGCTTGGAGACAGGGCTGTCGTCGGCCAGAAGTCGACTACTACGATGTGATCGCGCGCCACTGCAAGGAGAAGAATATCGACATGGATGCGCAAGGACTCGCGAGGTGCCACGGGAGCGTCGACTTGTCAGATCCGACCGACATCGACAACGCGACGTGGGACGCGACCCTCCATAGAACCTGTTCAACCCAAGGCAACGACGACAGTTTCGAACGATTTCACATGCGGTCTCTCCTCACCCCAGTCGGCCGCGCTCTCAAAACCTTCGAGTCAACATACTCCTTAGTACAAGCGCTCCATATCACTATCTTACGTGTGTCTTTGAGTTGCTCCTTTATAACCGATGTGCTGACGCAAATCCCAGATCACCAGATCGCCTATGATGCGGGCGTCCTTCACCGCGATGTCAGTGAAGGGAATGTGAACTTCGACGAGCTGATGAACAAGGCCTTCCTTCTTGATTGGGACTACGCTGAATTCACGGAAGCTGGTCTAAAAAATTTCAACACATGGTTCAGCGAACGTGCCGATGCGAACAAGAGATACGAAGACATCGACAAGAGTCTCAAAGATCTTACGGTACGTCTACATGTGCATATTGTCCGACAACTCTCTCAATCACCACCTCTCCAGGGTACCTTTCCTTTCTTGGCTTTGGAGATCGCCACCCCGAACAGTACCACCATCCATGGTCCACACCACGACCTTGAGTCGTTTTATTGGCTCCTCGTTTGGATGATTGTTCGGCACACTTACCACACCCACCCCGACGGAAAGCTGGCTTGCTCCAACATCTTTGATGCCGGTGGCAAACACAAATGCCTGTCGGCCCCCTCCCCGGTTGATGCAACATCGCAGCCTCCGCTGTACCTAATTCTGGAGTGCCTACGGAACCTTGTCATGCGACAGAACCCCTACAAAGATGTCTTTGTTGATCCTTTCATACCTGCCGTGCTCACTCCTCCCACACTTATGACCTATGACGAGACGCTCAAACGATTCAATTTGGTTACGGACCCGGCTGCCTGGCCCAAAGACGACCCCGCTTTGGATTTTGTTGTGCCCGGTGTAGACCGGCAGAAGAACGCCACGCAGGACGCGAAAGCACCGGCCAGGAAAGCAAATGCTCAAAACGGTCTACATAAGCAGGTAGTGGAGAGCAATGGTTCACAGAAGCACGCCCGCCAGGAGGACGCCTCCGAGAACTTGGTTGATACTGGCACCGGCGGTCCGAAGAAGCGGCGAAAGATGTTAGATGACGCGCCCGCTCAGAAGGAATCTCTGGAGTAGTAGCGGGACGGTTTTCGAAAGAAAATGGCCTGGGACGAGCTTAACTCCAACATCGTTTGATATCTACGAGTTATCTATGTCGCTCTCCTGCCTCTACAAAACATGGTGGCGGATCATGGCAAGACTTGAGCTTGAATCTGGAGGGGTTCAGCCCAGTCTGCAGATCCCTGTGTGCGTTTATGATTTGCGGCCTGGAAGACTCTAAAAATCACAAGTGGAATTACAAGTCCAATCCAAATACCATTCCTCAATCCGGCGCCTGATCCGATCCTCTTCTTCATCTTTCGAACATCGTTGGAATTGTCAGGCGTCAATGAATTCATCTCCTTGATCAAGCTTCATTGTTGACTACGACGTTCACGTCCTATCGCACCAAATCTTCGAGATGTGCCGGCATCCGAATCACCTGGTCGGTCCTTCTGGATACTCGGGTACGGCTCAGGCCGCATCGGGGATGTGGGGATCCTAAACTGGTGCTGATGCCGTGGCGCGCCATGCGTCGGAAGAGTCCCCGGGAAATACAATGATGCTAACAGGGCTGGTGGGTTAGGAAAACCACTCTCATAGTCCTTAGTAGGCTGTTCGATGCTTGCGCTTGCGCTTCCCCCCCTAGAAGGCGCATTGATGCTTTGACGCCCCGGTGGCTGGTTCGAATGCGGCTCATGTCGTGCCGGAGAAGGCGTCCGAGTCCACATGCGTAATGAATGCATGTCGTGTGAGAGCCAAACTGGAGTTGGGGTACCAGCCAAACCTGGTGAATATGTTAGCCCTGATGGTGTGCTGCGGTAGCTGATTGCTGAGGCAGAGGAAGGGCTTCTATGCCTTCCATATATGTCCATGCCTGCCCTTTCCTTGCTTCCACGTTGAGACGATGCTCCCGCACCCAATGCCTGTGTTGAATGCCGATGCCGTCGCGTCGGTGTGGCCCTCCATGCAGATGGATGTTCTGCTGCTGGGGCTCCGCGGCCGGATCTCGACGGGCCTGCCACTGGCAGCTTCTCTGTGCCAGCCTTCGAAATATTTTTCTGTTTCGTGCGGGATGTATGTCTTTTCGTTGACTCGGTCCTTGATTTCTTGGCCGGTGGAGGCGCTTCTTCCATGTCACTGTGCGAGCCTCCGCCTTCCTCCAAGTCACTTCCTGCACCCCCGTGTTCTTTGCGCTTCCGGAAAAGCAGAACATTCGTTATGATGTACTCATGGTTAAATCTGCCGATGAGATACTGCCAATTCAGCAGACAGATCGGTTGCTTGTCGTGCGGATCTCTTCTGGAGATCTTCTCGACCTCATCCATTCCTATCTTCGAGCGCGCAGTCACCGCAATTACGCGCAACAAAGGATAATCTGTGCCCATATCTTCTGGTCCTGGCAATGCCTTCAGTCCTTTAAGTGTATCTTCTATCAGTGTCGGATACTTGTCGGGTGCATAGGGAGCGTTTGTCTTCCACAAAAGCATCAGTATCTGGCCAAAAAAGGGGGCTCAACACGAACATTGTCTTTCCAGTATTTGTTGGGGTCAGTGGTACGAATGGCTTTCACCAGATTCTGTCCGTAAATCGGATTCTGATGATATTTGGCCTGTATAGATACCCAGATGAATGTTTTGTCCTTCAGCTGCAGAACAAATAGCAGGTCCGGGCCCATATTGTTGTCTGGGAAGGCGAAGGGCGGTTTGTGGTGATGACGGTGGTTCAACCATTCAACAGTATGCAACTCGCTCAGTTCCATGCCAAACCGACTGGACGAAACAGCGGCCCCTGGCCAATCGAACTCGTGGGCCGATAGCCTGCTCGACTGCGAATCTCGTGATAGAGCCACCAGGCGCGCCTCCTGATCCGCCCACTTGGGCACCTGTGCATCGGGGAATTCGAAAACATCTTCCAGTTTAGTAGGTGTCGCGAACGCATGAGCGATCATGAAGGCGATGTATGTTTCGAAACCTGTTTTATGGAGACGTGTATGAGACGATGTGCAGCAGCGGAGATACGACTAACCATTGTGTTCCGAGCCCTTGAGTTTGTCAACGGATCTTGTAACATATTGCCAGAGGTTTTCAAACGGCCCAAATTTGTTCATGTACGCCGTCGCTGCAAGGATGATGAGGGGCTCCGACACGCAACAGGTCCTCGGAAGCTGTTTGATGTTCCGAGACGACATCGCCTTCCGGGCAGGGTCGTTGCCCGCCAGCACCGATACAGCAAGCATCTCGGTCCTGCGATCAGGGGCGTCGCGATAATGGCCGAACCCGGTCTCCACCAAGCTGTGGTCCTGGCCCTCGATATTCAGAAAGATTTTCCCCCGCAAAAGCGAATCATACACCGCGTTATTAAGCAGTGAAATGGCTCCTTGTTCTAGAGTAATCAGTGGAGGCATACGGAGTCAACAGAATCTGGCTAACTAGCAAAGAATCTTTCAAATTGAAGTTGTTCGTGAAGCGGGGGTGTCGAAAAGTTGTCGTAAACCCGATGCGGGGACGTAAGATCCAATGCATCAGTTGGCCGGAAGGTCGTATGATATTCCACCCAGTCATCCAAGAACTGGTGCGGGTTTTTGAGGTCCGATTGGAGTAGGTTGACAAGGAAGGCCGCAGTGAAACGAAATCTATATAAAGATGGCACATGAGCAGTGATCGAAGCAAGATCGAAGGACCAGCAATGTCACTAACCTGCCCTCTAGCCAATGGTGAATTCGCTCGATTAACCGCTGTCCGCTTGCGGTTTGGAGGATGGTAGGAGGGATGTACCGACAGATGTAAGTCGCTTGGAGTTCCCGTGAATGTTCCTTGTTGAAAGACCCCGTCTGTGTTGTCCAGGTAAAGTTTTTGGATTTATTGATGATTGACTTGAGAGTTTCTTCAACTAGTGCTTCGTCAATTCCAGTTCCGGCAATCGTAACATCTATCCGTTTCGTCATCAAATATTTGAGAAATACGATGAGCTCTCGCAGGACAGGGCGAGAGACACTGGGATCTTTGGAAGATCGGAAAGCAGATGTCAATTGTGAAGCAGCGCGCTGAGCTTCATCCAAAACACAGTATAGTTTTTGGCTTTTTGTCGAGCGAGTTGTTGTGGAGTGTTTGGCTAAAAGCACTCGCTGCTCCCAAAGCAATGAATTGATCCTTTCTTTGCATACTGCGGCGGACAACCCATCCTGGCTGATAACTTGAGCCAGCTCATCGAAGATATCGCTGGACGGGGTAAGGATAGCGGGTCTGATTTGGAGCAAAAGCCATCGGTGTTTGTCTTCCTCGGTGATCAGGCGCCCCGACTCGATGATGGAGTCAAGAAACACGCGAAAGATGATGATTCTCGCGAGGAAGACCTGCGAGAAACATTCATCTGCAATCCGGCAATTATCTGCTAGTTGGTAGTGAAAGTCGGGCGAAGGAAGGCATTCGGTAAAATTCGGGTTAGCGAGAAGTCGACTCATGATGCAGTTCATGATGTCGGTTGAACCAAAGTCCTCGGTTTCGGTGGTGGAGACAAAATAGAATCCCCATTCTCGACAAAGACCCTCTAGAACATGTCTGGTCTTTCCTGATCCAGACGTGTTGACAAGAAATCTGCATTATATGTATAATTTTGCAGTTCCATTAGATGATAGATGACTTACGTGGCAACAGCTCGGACGAAAACTTTTTCAAGTCGGGCTTTCATGCAAGGATCGTCCTGCAAGCTACCCAGTCGGTGAAGCAACAGATTGGGTGTCCCATTCAGTAGTGGTATCTTGAGTTCAGAAAGCCAGGAGCAGATTTCATGCTCTTCAGACGTTGCGTGGTCACTTGGGGTAGGCTTCCATGTTTCCCAGTTCCAGGATGGGGAAACAAATGACCTCATTGCAGGAAGGAAATTCTGAATGAGTTCGTGTGCATTGGCAGAGAGTCCGTTGGTGGCAGAAGTCGAGGTTGTGCCGGTGACAGATGAAGAAATTGGGCTGGATCGTGAAAGCGCTCATAGCTCAACGTCAGATGTAGACGAGGATGGTTCAGACGGCGACGCTCACCCGCATCAACAAGGTCCTGATAGCGTCCGGTGTTATGTGCTTCCACCAGTTTCTCATACAAGGATCTTGAGTTTCGCAAAAGTTCGGTGCAGTCGTCCACCGTATGAAGCGGGGCACCATACTCGAGTAACACCTTGTGGAGAATCTGAGGGGCGCCGGCTCCGTAAGGCTTCAAATCGTGGGTCTGTTGGACTATCGTGCGATCTTCAAGTCTCTGCACCAAGGGAATCTCTGACGTTGCGTCCATGTTATGTCGTGGGCTGTTCCACAAAATGGGTAATATGACACTCACTAGATTTGACGCCCTCTTTATATCTACCTTGGACAAGATGAATGATCGTCGTCAACGCCCGGACTCCCCACAGCAAAGTGAAGTGTGTGAGCCGGGCACATTTCAAGGGACCCACAACTGATACCAGGCTGTTAGGACAAATGATATATCCTCCAAGACAAATGCGTTATTGTATTTTGCCGCGGCCACTGCACCGCGCGCAACGGCGTCAAACTTTCCAAGGGACCCACAACTGATACCAGGTTGCTAGAATCAATGATATATCCTTCAAGACAAAGGCGTTATTGTATTTTGCCGCGGTTGGCCACTGCACCGTGATCCAGAGATGTCGTCTGATGTCGTAGGACGGTAGGAGTCTTGAACCTGCCAGTACTTACGCTCCGAGTCCGTCAACTGAAGGAACACTTGCTTGAGGAGAAAGCTAGTTTCCGTCGGATAGTAGTCCTGGTCCCCGTAAGATCATGAAGCAGTTGGATAGTAGATTGGAAGTTTGTGGCTCGGTGTGTTGACGCCGCGGCAAACGGTGCCAGTGTTTGCCAGTCGCATTCGACGGGCCGGACAATGCCGGCGGCTGGACCTACAACTCCACTCCTTCAAATCCGAGTCTGACCGAGCTCGTTCTGCATGGCGCCTTTGCCTCTTGCCCTTTCTCATAAAATTCCAGATCTTGCGGCCCAAATTGATGAAAATGATCAGTTACTCGTCTACTACAGCGCTCGCCATGCCAGTGTGGCCAACACCGACCTGGCCGCCATATTCTTATCTCGCATACTAGCAAACATGTTCCTAAGGGCGGGGCGTCCCGTTAACGAAGAGATTGTCTCGATTTCATCATGTGTTGCCATCCTTTCCAGCAGACCGACGCTCCACAATACATTGAAATTGGCGCATGCAGAGAAGAATTATGCGAAAGTCGCAGAGTCTCGTTTGTCCCATCCTACTCACTCCAGTTTTCTCCTGAGCTCGCTCGTATGCTTAGCCCTTATCCCACCTTTTGTATCCGGGCACGTTCACCAATATCTGGAGGACCTTCGTCCAGAAATGCAGAGGCTCGCGCGAGGGGAAAAGACGTTGGAATATTGGTCTCCATCGACAGATCTGGAAATAGACGAAGAAACTCGGCGACATATAGAATCCCTAAAACTCTTCTGCCCTGACGACGTACCTGAGCACCTCTCCATCATCCTTCATAACCTCGGCAGCTTCAAGGATGACCCAGTGCTACATGGCCGAATATCCCGTGTCTTCACGCCCCCGAACAAGTACGTCTGGGTCTTACAATTAGTGCAACGTGCTTGATACCTGCGCAGATTTTTGGTCAATGCTTCGGGAACAGGGAAGACACGACTATTGTACGAAGGTCTCTGCTTGAACTGGGGCTTCTACTTTACTGTTGGCGTTGATTCGGGATGGCTAGGAGCCAGGGACATCGAGGAGGCGCTCCGGGACGAATTCATCGGAACCGCTAGCTTCCGTCGATATCCTGCCCAGGACCCCACCGTGGCCGATATCTTAAAAACGAAGCGAGACAACTGGGAGTTTGCATCCCGCGTGTTCAGCACATTGCTCCTGGCACGCCTTCTCATTTTCCAGCAGTTCCTCGAACTCGCGGCTGCTGATGGATTAACGGAGGAGCATAAGAAGCGATGGCTTCTGATGCAGCTCAGCCCTTCTTTATTAAATCCTCTAGAACGTTATGGGGACACTTCCCCGTTTGAAGAGCTACCGAAAAAGCTGCTCAAAGAGGGTAACCCCTACATCCACCAAGACATATCAGATGCATTCTGTAAGATACGGAAGCTTCTCGGAGACGCCGCGCACCTCTTCTTTATCCTCGACGAGGCGCAAGTTGTCGCGAAGCAGTTTCAAGAGGCGTTCGCAGATGGCAAGCCACTTATTACGATGATCATGCGAGCCTGGGAGAGCCACTTAGCGGCCGACCATACCCTCGTATTTGCAGGCACAGATATTCCGACCACCGTTGCAGAAAGCACCGATGCAGGGGATAGCAACTATGTATGGTGCTCCGGAACTGGAGGGTTCGAGACTGCGGAGGCGCAAGAGCGTTATGTGTCGAGCTTTCTCCCCTCAGCGTTTGCGAGCTCGCCATCGGGATCTTTGCTGATTTCACGCATGGCGACCTGGCTTTTGGGAAGGTATAGGCTTCGCGCATGTTTAAACCATGACTCACCACCACCAGACATCGTTCCACTGCGTCCTTAATGTTCGCCCTCTTGTCGGAAGGTCTCCAGAACCCGCACACCCGTTTCTACGACTACATCGAAGAGCACACTGGACTAGGGCCGATTGATGCCGTTGAACAAGTGATCAGCGAGAACCGCGATCCAGGAAGAAACTGGCAGAATCAATTCTATTCCATGGATTTCTCCAACATTCCAGCAGGTCGGTGTCTATCTACTCTGCTTTCCTCTTTGATTCGCAACTGACGAAAATAAGAAACCAAGTCTATATTTCTAGACGTCCTATACCGATACATGGCCACGCACCTGGCCCCTGCTCCACTCGGCCACGAGTACCTCAAGCTGGTGAACGACGGTTATGCTCGCTGCATCGACAGCGATCTATCTCGCATCACCATCGACGAGCCCTTGGCTCTTGTCGGCGCTGCTGTCAAACTTCTTCCTCACCCTTCCAAACGTCCAGCGGAAGAGCTGTACATTCCCGGCCATCCGAACAACTCCCCCGAAACGTTCTTAGGCAGCCTCCGCCTCAACGCGCCCCGTAGCCCGCAGTCATTTTCCCATTGCCTCGTCTTCTACCTCGCCCGCATATTCAGCCAGCCGCGGAGCCTCGCCGAGGTCTTCAACTTCCCATACAAGCTTCCCGCATGGGCAAACCAGGCTGCGCAACTGGTCAAGTTCCACCGCGGGAACAGTCTCGAGGTCGAGCATACCGTGGTCGACCCAGATGATTATTCGGCCCCCTTAGCGACTCCCACGACCTCGTTAGAAGACACCATCTCGTGGCTGGAGCACGAACATGGCACTGCATTCTGTTTGCCGTCTTCCTCCAGTCCCGATCTGCTCTTCGCTCTCCAGCTGGCCGACGAGTCCTTCGTCTGGGTTGCAATGCGCGCAATTCCGTCGACGGAACCGATTCCGGACTCTGAGCTCAAAACGGCCGTATCTCAGCTCAATTCAGAGAGCCTGTTTGACTTTGAGGTGTGCCATCGAATGCGGACTCTAATCCTCATATTCTGATACGTCCTCAGGGAGCTGATCCGTCCTTGCACGACCGCGCCCTCACCGCCCTCCAGGCGCTGCCTAGCCGCACTTCAAAAGTCGGCAAACATAGTTTGTTCCGGGTCGTGGCTGCTTTCCCGGCGGAAGTTGACCTCGAGGGCAGCGTCAACAAGCGCGCGCGTGATGCTGCGAGTCTCAGCCTGGCGGCGCTCGAGGGCGCAGAGGGCGAGATCACGCAGCCCGCGTTCTTCGACAGCATCGTCGCAGGCGTCCTCGCCGGTCAGAAGCGCAAAATGTCGCAGGTGGACGAGGATGCGAAGGTGGAGAGCCGCCCCAAACGGCAGAAGACCGCCGGCCCTGCATCAAACGGGCAAGCAGCACCAGGGGAGGCTGAGGTGTTGCCAATGAGGGACATAGCGAGTGCGGCGCCGGATGAGGAACCTGAGCGTGCCGCATCCCCGAAGCCGCTGAAAACGAAGGGCAAAGCAAGAGCACGGCCAGACGAGGGATCCGACGACCCTACGGTGTCGCCCAAAAAGAAGAGCAAAGCTTCGCCGCCACTGCATGAGGAACCCGGCAAGGAAAAAGGCAGGGCGCCAGCGGTCGACAACGTTGAACGCGCAGTGTCCGTTGGGGCGGTGGCGGCCCCAAAATCAGAGGGCAAAGCGAAGGCGACGACGGACGAGGGCATCGTGTCGACGCCCCGAAAGAAGCGTGGCCCGCGCGCGCAGAAAGCGTCGACGTCGGCGGAGACGCCCGGTCGGCACACCAGAAGCAAGACCAGGCAGCAGACATGAACCAAGGGATCCAGCTATGAATTTCTATCTAGTGATAATTCACTTCCGCAGCTTTGCGGTCTTATTCATTCTCAACGGGACCGCGCCGGAAGATACCTACCTACCTCATGTTATGTTGTGGCCGATGCATCTATCTTGATTTAGGAGGCTCGACTGACTCAGGATAAGACTTAGTGGAGTCTGTAACGAGTCCCGGATGAGCTAGTTGATGCAAGAAACCAATGTGCATCACGAGAACATGGCGGATGGCGCAGAGGTTCACAGTATGTACATGCAGCATAATCGACGGCGCGCCTGATGCACATCGCAGGATTGGCTTTCTAGGATAAATACGCGGCGCGCGCTGAACGGGATAAGATTATTTATGAATGTCACCAGCCGCCCACCCGCCGCCGCCGACGCCGCCCCACGGGCGCGCCAGCCCACCCAGAGACCGCAACAGAAAAAAACAGCAAGCAAGAATGGATTCGATCGATGAACGAAAGAAGACAAACGACAACGAAGAAAGTGGAGGGGAAAGGAGCCGAGTATATATCACAGCCACGAAAACGCATCCGGATAATAAGAGTGTATGTGGTATATGTGGGTTTTGGACCGAAGGTCGTCGTGGCGTGGGGGTCAGTATGGGGTAAGGAACTACCAGTTCATGCTGCTCTGCTGCAGGATCGGCGCAGAAATTGCCGCGGGCATGATGTTCCGCCGCTGCATCATGTTCGGGTTCGCGCTCGAGCTGTACTGCGCGTCCTCGGGCCGCTCGCCCTGGAAGCCGCGCAGCGAGTCCTCTGCAAAGTAGAAGCTGCGTCGCCGCTGCCCGCCGACACTGTCCTGGTCGAAATCGCGGCCGTCGGGGCGTGCGCCCATCGCCGCCATGTTCGGGGGGTCCGATAGGCGGTGATGCGCGAGCTCCGCACGGCGCTTGAAGGCGCGGACCGCGAGGAAGATGAGAACAAGGACGGCGATGACGCCAAGCGCGGTGACAACGCCGATGATCGCGTCTTGTCGTGTCCTGCTCTGAGACATTGCGCCCGTCGACGCGGCGCTCTGGCTGTTGCCCGAGCCCGGAGGGTCTGGGTCCGCTACCGAGTTAAGCGCAAAGGCCGAGACGATGTGTGACGCAAGGGCCGTCGCCACATCATTGTTCACACCGGTGTAGAAGAGCGAGTTTTTGGACTTGAGCTGCAGTTCCAGCTCGTTGATCGAGTCCTGGGGGATGTACGCAAGGTACATTGTCTGCAGCTGATGGATGTCCGAGGTGCCTTGGTATGTCGTAGGGACGCGCACTTGCAGCGCAAATGTCTTGATCTGGTCAGCTGCGGGCGGCCGGGTCAACAATAAGCCAAGAGCGAAAAGAAGCAGACCTACAGGTGGTTCCGAGAGCTGTCGCAAGGATCAGGGGCATCATGGCAAAGACCTGGGTGCTCGACACAGGGCTCGTGCACACAAAGTTCCAGTCGAGGTAGCCGTCAAACAGCAGACTGATGAACGAGTAATTGCTGCCCGGGTTCTGCGTGACGAGGTTGCCGCCCGGCGGGTAGATGCGGGACGGGAGACCAGTGGGCAGCGGGGCCGTGGTGAGCGCGGTTGCTGCAGCACCAGCTGTCAGAGAAAGGGTGGTTGTGGGCTGATCTGGGTTCGAGAGCGAGAGGGTTGTTGTTGAGGCGACGGACCCGATGGCAAGAGACGATTCGGTGAGGATGAACGTGAGGTCCGAGGGCACAGACGCGATAACCGTGGTTGTGGTAGTGGTCGTCACACTGACGGACGTCGTCGTCGAGACACTGACGGATTGCGGGCTACCGCTGCTGCTGGGGAACACGGGAGTGGTGATGGAGGCAGAGTCAGACTGGGTAGCAGAAGCGGACTGACTAACGGGTGGCCCAGAGTCGGTCACCGAGGCAGTCACCGAGGCAGTCACCGAGGCGGTCGCCGACGCAGACTGTGTTCCACCATCAGTGACCGAAGCAGACTGAGATTGAGCGGGTCCCGAGGCGGAGGCCGAACCGGTCGCAGACGCGGACTGGGACTGGCCACCATCAGGCGCCGACGCTGACGCAGTGGTTGTAATCGTAATAGAGAACGGCAAGGAGATGGAGAACGGTAAGCTGATATTGATGCCAGTGTCGGAAGCCGATGCAGACGAGGAAACCGGGGTCGGGGGGGTGGTGATGGTCTGGCTGATGGAGATGGGCAGCGTAGTAGTGGCGCTGAAGCTCGCGCTATCCTTGGTGGTCGCGCTGTCGGTACCGCTAGCAGATGCAACGTCAGTGGTGCTGGCGGAGGCACTCTTGGTCGAGGTCGCGGTGTTCGTGAGCGTGTCCAGGATGGAAGATAACTCGCTCGAGAGCTGGCTGAATATGTTTGTCGTCCCGGCAGAGGAAGTGCCCGTCGTCGTCGATGCCGTGTTCGTTGCAGAGGCGGATGCTGAATCCGTCGTAGACGCACCCAAAGCTGTGGACGTCGCGCCCGGGAGGCTGATCGATTGAGAAGGGCTCGTCTGCGAGTCAGACGCCGAGTTCAAACTAGCCGGGTCCGCGCTTGAGCTGCTGCTGCTCGCGTCCGAGCTTGCAGCCTGGCTTGCGGCCTGGCTCGCGGACTGGCTCGCGGACTGGCTTGCGCTGTCAGAGCTCGGGGCGGAGTTCGTGCTCGCCGGGTCGGCACTCGTAGACGAGGATGTTGCCCCCAGCAACGAGAGCAGGTTCAGGGGATCTGAAGAGAGGCCTAAATCGTCGACCAGGTCGCGCGCAGCACCTGATCGGGTTCAGTAGATGCGCCAAGGTTAGAAAAGCTACTCACCAGCACGGAGACGAGAGCGGGTGCGACGGAGGGACGAAGTGTGGCGAGCATGGGAGTGGTTGTTGTTCTCATGCGCGGCCGCAAGAAGGGCGCCAAAAAAGAGGACGAAGAGGTGGGAGATGTGCATTTGGGGGTGAAAGAGCGTGAAACTGCTACGGCCTGCAGCAGGGACGAGAGATTACAGTCGCGAGCTCGATGGAGGCCACGGTGGAATAGAGAACAACAGAAACGAAGGCAGGTCGTGATAGTCAGTCACCGTCACGCGAACAATTCTCTTGCCCAGACGTTTCAACTCCACCCTACCACATACATCCAATCGCTCGAACTATTCCCCTCCAGCTCAACCTGATCCAGCGAGAAATCTCAAATGCAAGGCATGAAAACACCAGCGAAAACGCGGAAGTCCGAAGCCCTCTTTCACCCAAGCGACTTTCGGCGGCGTCAGACGTGCCGTTCCGTCTCGTCGTGACAGATCTGGGATTCCCGCGATGTTCGCCGTGATGCATGCGACAGATGGACTTGGTTGACCCGCGCACCGCAAGATCCACCTCAGTTCACTCGTTCTGTCAGTCGCGCGAGAGTTGTTCGCCAGTTCTGCGTCTGACTTTGGGGGACTACAGTACTCGTTCTGTGTTTTCGAAGACCTCGCTCATCTCGGGGAGCCGCAACAGAGCCAGCCAATAAGTATCGCAGACGATCGATCATCAAACTGGCAGGCCGGCGTTTCGCAGCGTTTCGCCATGTCATCTTTGGTGCACGGATCCGGCGTCGTAATAGGAAGGCCCGGGGCCCCTCTGAGACTGTCCCGTCGCATTCCATGTACCCCGTTCCTTCCAAACGCCTGAAACCAGTGCCGGCATCTTGCGCGTACCTGGGAGGCGTCCGCGTCGCCTACCCCGGCCCTTACCGGCGGACCAGAAGTCCTCTCGGGTCCGTGTGGGCCGTCGGTGCCCCACAGTACTGTACATCTTTGAGACGGAGGTGCCAGAGGCTAGGCTCGATACCAGCCTCTCTAGCACAATCTGTGTTTCTTCTGAAGACAGTCGTTCAGATCACGTATACTACCAGAGGCCGCAACTCTGCTCATTGCGATACCTCTGCGTTATTCAATATATCAGAGGCCCGTCCCCAGTGCATCCGCAGCGCGGCATCAACACCGCTATATCCGCACAACTTGTATCGACTTGACGGTGCGTATATAGCGCCGTCACTGATACCTCGCACTGATCTCTTTTTTTCCCGTTAGATCTCATGTTCACTTCGAACCAAGGATGAGACTACGCTCGTGAATACCCCGAGCTACCAAACCTTTCGTAGCCCGTCCTGAGGCAGGAGATCGATTCGTTGGTTTTCATACAAACAACTTGCCACACTTCAACGTGATCCTCGTTTAGTCATTGCTTTCTCCAGACTTAGTCTGACAAGTCCAACAGAAGACGGAAGTTCTCTTCCCGCAATCCCAGCTTGAAATGCCATCTATTCAGTAACGAACGAACTCCCACAGTGCCCCACATCAACTCGCTCCCGGCGGCGCGCACCGAGGCGAGTCGCGACCCGTTTCGGCCCGTTCCTCTGCGCCCCACTGAACGAATTTTAGAGATCCATTCGGCGCGCAGTAAGCCGCGTCCGCGGGCGTGTTTACTGAGCCCGCCTCTCTCTGAGTCGTTTGCCCCGCTTCCGGGCTGCAGAGCGCGAGCAGCGAGTCGGCCCGACGCTTCATCGTCCATTTTGGACTGGAGCCATCTTGCAGCGCCACTCGGACTTGTGTTGGTGCATTCGAGCCAAAAGCACGGTATGCAGCTGCTGATCAAAATTCCGCAGGTTTCGGTGCCACCTCCGAGCCGAGCGGCGCGATAGGAATGACCGCGCCCGCGCCCGCTGCCCCGCCCCGCGCGCATGCCGCTGCAAATCGCAAATCCGCAGCGCGTCCTCCGTACGGCGCCGTCCGATCCGACTTGCGCACACATCCCGGTGCGCTATCCGACGATGTCTGCGACAGCGGCAGGAGACGGGCCGCCCGCGGACCAAACGTGGAATTGCTTCAGCTTGGGGGCATCCTCGGCAGCAGGTGCATAGGCAGGCTATAGTTGGGATATCCAGGCGTATTGTACCGTGTGTCCCACATGAGCCCACTGAGATGCCTCAAGACATCTCCCGCTCCGGTATTCGGAACACCTGTGTACGAATCAGCCTACCACCCATTCTCATCTTCATATCTCTCTCAACACTCCGGCTGCACCGAGCACCAAGCGGGACGATGTATTCGAAGCTCTTTTACGCAACTTGTCCTGGTACCACAGCCACGGCGCTGAACGCGGCGCGAGCTGAAGCCCGACCCGCTTACCGTGATTTGAGGCCCTGCGCTCTTTCGCATGCCGGGCGCGCATATGTAACTCAATCTCCGCGTGTGGCACGGATGAGCTTCGCTGCCGCCTCCGACCTGGGCTTCATAGCACACTCAAACGGCAGCGGGGAGCTTGGAACCATTCCGTCAGTAGCTGCGACAAGCAGGCGCGGAGAGTCTCACAGCCCCAGGTCTGCAACGAACCCCGCCGGAGGCTCGATTGGCTCCCCATCCGGGCCGATGGGCTTCGCGATGTCGAACACGGCCAGGAGGGAGGCTATCATGATCCATAGGGTGTCGAGCGCCATGATCTTGCCCGGGCATGATCTGCGTTGGATCAGCATGGGTTACATGTACTAAGAGAATCAGCGCACCGGCGACCAAACCCAAACGCAGGATCGATGTCTTTTCCATCGCGCAGGAAGCGCTCCGGATCGAATGCTTCCGGTCAACCTTGGGCAGTGTCAGCAAAGTCAAGTAGATACCTCATTGTGAAAAATAGAGTGGCATTCTATGACGACTAATTGATACAACTGATAGCAACAAGTCCGCCGTGCTGTTCCGACTGATGCGCGGGCGAAAAAAGAGGGATGCCGGTCGCTCGGCCTGATAGGCGGGGCTTACCGCTGCTGTGGTTTGAAAAAAAGAGCCTTCTTCAAAACATCCTCCCCTCTTTTTTTATCGTGCGGCCATAGTCTCCCCGTCCCGAAGGTACAGGGGGAGACAGTGTGGGGTGAGTGCGAGGGCAAGTGCAAGAAAAAAAAGGGACTCATACGAAACAGGGAAAGTGTAGTAAAAGTCTGGCTGCAAAGATTAGAACGTGAAGTCAGACTAGAGGTTTGACACGTACCGGACGTGTCATGTGCTTGGAAACATGAAGTCTTCACGTAGGCACACACAAAAAACACGTCGGGGTGCGTCGACACCCGTGCACGGTGGTCACGTGCCCAAACACGTCGATGTTTTTGGCCGCGCGGAGTCAAGCCAGACAGGACGGGGGAGGGTCCCAGAGTTGGAAGCGAAGCAGAAAACGGGTACTGGGGGGGCTGGAACGGGGCAGGGGAGGAAGGGAAGAAACAGAGCAAGTGGGTGGATGTGGAAGAGCTGATGTGTAATGGACGCGTCGTGCGTGCGGAAAGACAATCAGTCACTCCTGCACGGCGATGACACGCAAAAAATGCGGGGGGCAGCGCACCGCAAACGTGTCGAAGCCCCCCCCCAGACGCCGGTCACGTGCTCGAACACGTCAAGATTTTGAGCAGCGCGGCGCCAAACCAGGGTGCGCAACGGTGAAAAGAGGCATGGGAGGAGGGGGAGTGAAAGCGATAGAGTGCAGAACAAAGGCAAGGAGCTCGGAACGAAGGGGAAATGCATGGAAGGAAGGAGAGGAGAGGAGGAAGCGGGGTGGACAGTGTAGAAGCAAGGGGCGAGGCAGGATGGGAGGTAGGCATCAATGAGGTATGTGGATGGTGGAAGTAAAGGACAAGAGGTGTGTTGCATTTGTTTGGTGCTTCGACAACAATATGCGGCGGCATCAATGTGACAAGAGCCGAAGTCCGTAAGTCTAAGTGCGGCTCGCTTTGTACGTACGTACATCCTTTCTTGACTCGCCCAGGACTTGTGCCCACTGTTGCATGCTGGTGTGGCATGGTTTGCGGGACGGCCAAAAATCCAATTTTCAACCCCAGGGCATACAATAAAACTCTAGCACGAGTGTCTGTGGGGTACCCTGTCTGACTCATCCTCATCCAATCAGCAATTACAGCATTCGGGCCTGGCGCCCGGCGGTAAGTTCTCAAAGTCAAATTTTCAAGGAGTCCCTCAAAAGGTTGATTTCTGGCTTCAACGTGCTAGTGCAGCCTTCCGTGCGCATCACCACTGTCAAAAGCAGTAAAAAAACTCAGATTAAATGCATGCTTCAGGGCCGCTCGGCAGAAGCCGAAAAATCGAATTTTCATTTCTGTTTGTTTTTATTGACCGGGCTTGGCGCCGGAGCATTCCCTTATGTGTGAAAGACCGCTCAAAAATCAAGTTTTCATTTTTTGCTCGTTATTTGCTGATCAGGCTTGGACCACTCCATGCCGCTCGGCGGAAGCTCAAAAAACATTTTTTTTTGCTTCCGCTGCTTGCGGAAACAGACAAAACACATACAAATGGCCAGTGTGTCACCCATTTTACATGGTTTGCGGGACGGCGATACGTCGTCTCGGCACTTTTTTGGGATCTCCTGGACGGATCTAATTTTGCGAGTGATCGGAAGTGAATATTGTGGCTTTGGTGCTGAAGAGAGGAACTTGAAGCAGCTATTACATCCACTGATATTGGGTGTAGCAGTCAACTAATGAAAAGAAATCCTGGAAAGCTGCAGGTTGCAGGGAACTCAATATGTCCTCTCGGAGCATTCCGGCGCCAGTCGGTAAGCGATCGGCTGATGATCAATGGCGGCGAACTTGAAGCGAGGTTTGTTGGTGGTTGCCTTTGAACCAGTATTTGGCCGCCCGAGGCGGAAAATTTGACGGAGCATTGAAGATGTATGAGCTGAAGCTACAGCACAGTTTGCGGGAGCTCGATACACCGTCTCGGGGAATTCCGAGGCCAGTTGGTAAGCAACCGCATCAACGTTAACGGCGAACTCGAACCGAGATCAATACCAGCAGTGACAGGCTCCTGGCACCGCTTCAGCATTACAATGGAAGCAGGTCCAGTACGAGATCCCTTGGATGGCCGCCGACTGTACCCCATAGCGAAAGGTGTGAGTTCAGACCTTTTATGAGTGCTTCATAACATTTTTCAGAGTGTACATATGTACAAAACACAGTGAGCTCCGGGGCTTCGGCCGCATCAACATTGACGTTGTTTCGGAGTAATTTGGGGCCTATTGCTTTCCCGATCACCGGGCCAACAAGCAACGGAGTTCTGGAAAGCAATTGACTTCTACCGAATTTAGGCGGTCGCGACATCGGTTAGCGTAAGGGTACAACATATCATACGTTGTGCAGGGGTTGATATGGATTGTCTGGCGGAGCGGTTATTGGTATTGTTTACCGATTTTGTACATTATGTTCAAGACCATGTTGTGCAGTTTTTTTTACTGGTTGATTTCAAGAATTTTTTTTTGGACGGCATGGACATTCTCAGTTCAATTACATGGCCGCTACTGGATAATATACGACAAAGCGCCCCTATTTTGCTCTTTTCGAACGAAAAATGCACCTGCAAAGTCACATTTTTTGCGCTGCGCAGCCACTACACCTGCGTCCAAAAAAGGAAGGCACTAGTGTGTTCAACTTACTTTTGGGCCAATGCTTGAGATAGAGACGCGAGATTGCGGCAGATACATCTGAACCAGTATGCAAACATTTCCCACGCGTTCCGGAGGCTCACGGAAGCTTCAAGAGCCCACAATATCGCTGGCAGAAAATGGTTGAACTTGGTAGTAGCGAGGCAGCGGGCTGTGTGGATGCTCCACTAGCGGGGGGCAACTTTCGTAAACATGTTTCCAGACCTTTCAAACCTTCAGCGCTCTTTTAAGAAGCCTCAGAATTATCTAACGAGGAAATCATGTGCACAGGTTCTCACTCATGACGCTCCATGGGCTCTTGTCCTATCGCCCCTATACCTCACTTGGTCACGTGACACTACACTTTACATATCTCTACCAGGTTTCAGAGCTACCAGAGCCCTCCGTACAGCGCTATTCACCAAGTGGACTCCGTGGTTGAATTCCACTTCCCGGAGTTCCGGGCCCCCCCTTGCCATGTGACTTCACGGCGAACTCGTCGCTTAACAAAGATGCGATCATCGCGCAGGGCCGACGGGCACCAGGCCCACCAACCGGCTCATGCATGCCATACCTGCATTTTCGACTTTTGCATTTGAGTGTTATAGCCCATACTATACCTTTACACTAATGGAGTATTGTAATGGAACCTCATTGAAGCAAACCCCATCTCAACAGCCTCAATATTGCTAGCGCTGGAGGCAATTTACCAACATCAACCTCCGTGTCCAAAAGCGGACATCGGTAGTGCGGATCCAGGGATTACGGCGGTCGCACAGTTTATTCCCACACGGAATGCGCAGCCCGGACAGCTGTCATGAAGCAGCCGTATATAAGACTTGGCTGTCTGCAGCCAAATGCATATTCTCCCACTTTCCCACTTTTGCCCACTGCGCATCTCAGGGGAAGTGACCAGCCCGGCACAAATGGCACTGCTGCTCCGGAACCCTCGGCGGCCTCTCGCTTTCTTTTTGGCCTCCCCAGCCTCTCCAATCCCACTCGCCGTCGACTTCGACCTCGACACCGGCATCATCGGCACCTGCCGGAATCCGGTCCGGACCACTGCTTATTATCAACCACGATGACGACCTTGCGACAAGCTTGCGCAGAGGCCATCCAAGGTAACTGTTTGCTCGGATACAACTCTTCTTCATTGTCTGACACTTATTGAACCTCTAGGGTTCCTTCTTTGTCTCTAACAAGGTTGGGATTTAACTGGGTGAGTCCGCTTGTTGCCTTTCTAATGCCTGTTCTGATTCAATGCACAGAAGACTTATTCTTTGAGCCCTTTAATGCTATCTAAACGATTCGTAAGTGGTTCTGTACTCGCTCTTTCTCGCTCAAAGGCTTGGCCGCGAAGTGCTTGAGTCTGAGCTATGCTTTTTTGTCCGTTCTTCTTCATTAAACCTCGCGCTGACTTGAGCTCTTTCCTAGATTTCGATCTGCTTGTTTCTGAACTTCAAGACTATGCCCCAAGCCGTTCAGGTAAGTGCAAGCAACCGATCTATATGTTGCACTGACTTGAATTGAAGTCAATCCACTTCTATCGGCTTTAGCACTAGTTCAAGGTCAGTCAGTCTTCATATTCAATCTGTTGTCTCATACTTATCGCTTTGGTTCATTCCATAGATTGTGCCCTTGTCTGTTGTTCAACCTGGCTGTACCGACGACTTCTGGCGCTTGTTTGCTCGCGCACTGAAGCTGTAAAGTTGGTAAGTCTTTCTATTCAATTTGTTCTTTCGCACTTATCAATTTCGGTGCACTCAGTTCCGACTGACCGGCGCCATTACTTGCAAGGTAAGCCTTGCATATTCTGTTGAAATCTCGATCCTGACCTTGATTTTCAGTTAGTATGCTTTTGAACTGCTCCAACTGACTTGCCCGTTCGCCTAGTCTCTTGAAAACAGACGCTACAACATTCTGAGCTCGTGCCTCGCTTGTTGTACCGTTCGCCCTCAAGGTAAGTTCATTGTTCTATTGAATCTCAACTCGCTGAGCTTGACCACAGACACCGTTACTATGCTTGAACAGCTTCAATCGAAAAGCCAGTTCGTTTTCGAGGTAAGCTCTAAATCTATCGAACTCTGCATCAGTTTACTTACCACAGACGCCGCAGCTATGCTTACTGCGAATCAACCGATAAACCAACTCGATCTCAAGGTACGTTTTCGCTCTTCTATTGAGACCTTGGTCGCTGACTTCAGTTTTCTTACCACAGAGGCCCTCACTCGTAGTACTTGTCTCGAGTTGTAGACCTTCACTGATGCTCCCGAGGTAAGTTTCAACCCTTCTATCAAATCGTAGGTCACCGACTTCAGTTTTGGCCCTAAAGCCGCCAGTTCCATGTTTGAACCAACCTTATCAAATGACCTTCAACTATCAGCACGCTCTCGAGGTAAGTTCAAACTCAAGTTCAAACTAGCCTATAGCATCGTCGGTCGCTGACTTGAGCTTTGAGGACGCCGTTACTATCTATACCTCACTTACCCCAAATGAACTACCGGCGCGCACTCAAGGTAAGTCTCTATCATTCTAATTGCATTGCTTGTTGACTTCTGTTCTATTTCCACAGATGCCGCTACTATGTTCTACTACAGACGCTGCTACGTACCTATCGGCGCAACACTCGAGGTAAGTTCCAACTAACATCTTGTTTCTTTTGGTCGCTGACTCCAGTGTCAGCCTTACAATGCTTGACTTACCTCCAACGGCCTACGGCACCCAAGGTAAGTTTCGACTAGGATCTTCAATCGTTGGTCACTGACTTCAAGTTTGAATCCACAGACGCTGCTACTTACCTCAAGCGACCTACTGGCACGCACCCGAGGTGAGACTACACCATTTCAATGGAATCTTGCTTGCTGACTTCGGTTTATTTCTGTTCAATCTAGTCTAATTCACTGACTTGATAACTTGATCCTGGAACGGATCGCTCACTGTTCACGTTTCGTTGTGGGTGGACTATTGGTATGTCGCAAACGGCCTTTGTTCGTCTATCCAACTAACAGTCCTCCATTTCTCAGCCCGTCCTTTTTTGGCTTGCCTTCGACGCAATGCAAGGGCGAGGCTATGGCCGCGTACACCAAGTACAGGAATACCGAGACTATGGCATTTTGCGCCGAGGTACTACTCGTTCACTTTATCAGGATATTGGCTGGCCTTCAAACACTTCAATAGACTTCGACACTTGCTTCAACTCAAGTTCACGGGTCTTCGATGTAAGGTTTGTACCAAGATGCTCGTCCATTGGCGGTTGGTTTGATTGATATCCAGTTCGATGGCCATCTAACACTTGAAGTTGGGATTCAATCCGAACTCGTTCCTCCTTTACCAGTACGTCAGCCTCATTCCATTGGATGAGGCGCTAACTAATCCGACAAATTCAATAGATTCAATGGTCGGGTTCAACTTGAGTCAAACATCGTTCCTTTTGTACTTGTACGTCGGCCTCATTCCGTTGGATGAAGCGATAACTTACATAAACCTACTTCGACAGAGCTCGAGCTTCAAAGTCTACACGGATTCCATTCGCCGCATCAACGAAGCCACAGCGCAACGCACCGGCGCTTCATTTTTGACCTGTAAAGCCAGTCCCCTCGATTCCACCTGCACGATAGCCTCGCAGCGACTATCGCGCAACTCGGACGTGCAGCGCCGGTCCCGCACCCGCTGCGGCCCTCGTGCGAACTCATTGCGGATCGCATCGCTGGAACGCGCGGACTGCGAGGCGTCCACGGTCCGATTCGAGAGCGCAAGACCGCGGTCCGCGCATCCCGACATCTCCTACAAGGTGCGTTATCCAGTTCCAGCATTACAAGACCTACTTACCAGCTCGCAGCTCCGCGTTCCACGCCGCGCGGACTCCAAGACGTCCTTCGCGCGACTAGGCGGACCACCCGCCCCGCCGTCGCCGCGGCGGCTCCGGCAAATCGGCGCTAGGGCCTTGCGTGCACGGAGCAGCGCGCGCGTCCCGGAATCTACAAGGTGCGCTCGCTGCTCAATTTCAGAGTAACGTGTCTATTTACCAACTCGCAGCCCCCCCGGTCCGACGCCCGCCTAAGTCTGCCCATGCAGGGCGGGCCGCGCGCGCTCGCCGGCGCCTCGGGACGCGCGCGCAAGTTCGAGGGCGAGGGATCCCTCGCCCCGCTCGCTGCAGGCTGCACGGACGCGGCGGGTTCCCCCGCGCCTCGGGCGAATGCCGTCCCCGGCAATCGAACGAGCAGCGGCGACACGGACGGGGGCTTGCGAGGGCAGGGCGCGTCCAGATCGCAGGTCGTGATCGCGGGCCGCCCCGACTCGCGATTTGGAGCGGGGACGCACGCGAGCGCGGGTGCCGCTCGCGCATTTACATCCACGGCTCCACGCCCCTGGGCGCGAGTCTGGGGCGTCCGGGAATGCGCGGGCTGCGCGCGAGTCCGAGGCCTGCGCCCGCTCGCTGCGACTCGGACACGCCGGGTCGACCAGGCGTCGCCGCATTGCACGGGGAGCGGGCTCGTTGACGGTGGGGGATGCGGGACGTCCCGGACACGCGGACGCCCCGCGTTCGGCGAGGAGCAGGTCGCGCGGGGCGGGGCGGATCGCTGCAGCGCCGACTTGACGGCCGCGCTCGTTAACGGCGGGCGATGCGCGGCAGAGCGGCGTGACACGCGAGGGCGGCGCGGAGGGCTGCATCCCGCGAGGACTTGACGGCGGCGCGGGGGACTTGCGGCGGGGACGTCGGCGTGCACGGTGCGTTGGACGGTCGGGCGCGACGCAGCGCGCCCGCGCGGGATCGTAGTTCGCAGTTCGCAGTTTGCGCGATCTTTTGCGCGATCTGCGACTTGCGCGACCTGTGACTTGCGTGGGTCTGCTTGATCCGGTAAGCCGTGGATTGCTGCTCTGATGCGGGCGACGCGCGCTCACCGCGATGCAGGACTCGGCGTTCCCTCGAACGCCCCCGCTTGCTGCGACTCGGACGCGGACGCGGATACGCCGGCGTCGACCGCAGGGAGCGCAGCGGGCGGGCCCGGTGACGGGTGACGGCACGGCTGCGGGACGGGCTCGGGTCGACGCCGAGAAGCGATTTGCGCGGGGGCGGGCGAATCGCGCGTTTTGACGGCGGAGATGCGGGCCGTACGCGATGCGGGTCCGCGCAGCGGGACCGTGCTCGGGACTTGCGAGCGCGGGGGGCGGAGACGTCCTGAGCGAGCTCAGGGCCTCTGTTGCCGCGTCCCCGCTCCGCTCGACGCCGTCGAGCCGCACACACACCCCGGGCGCGGATTCGCGGGCGGTGCTGCGCGCGCGGCACGGGAGCGTTGTGGAAGCCGGGCGGCGGGGCGTCGGGGCTCGGGCATCGCGACGGCCAGTGGGGAGGCGGGGGCGGGGGCGGTCGTGGGACTCGGATGCGCGGGGGCGTACGCAGGCGAGGCGGGGGTTGAGGCGGCGGGATGTGGTGTGGTGGGACCGGGCGGCGGTTGAGGTAGGTAGGTAGGTACGCGATTGAGGTAGTGTAGGCGGGGGCGGAGGCGCAGGGCGCAGCGGCTTTACTCGACGTGTCGCGCGCGAGGGACTCGGGGTCGCACGGGGGGGGGACGGCGTCGGCGGACGCGGGAGACGGGGTGAACGGGAGGCGGGAGGGTTAGAGCTGACGGGATGGCGGGATCGAGGGCGTATGCGGCGGCGTGAGACGGACGTTCGGCGCTGTTTGAGGTGGGTAAGTACGCGAATGTATCGTAGCAGCATACGTACGTAGGCGCGACTGAGTCAGACGGCCGCTGGCGACTTGCGCTCTGCAGCGGCGGCGTCGGGATGCGAGGACGCTGCGTCGGTCTCGAGTCGCCTCGAGTGCAGGCCGTCAAAGGCGTGCGGGGGCGGGCGGGACCGACGCAGGTGTGCGCCCGGCGATTGCGAGCGAGGGGGATGCAGCGGGGCGAAGTCCAGCATGAGGGATCGAGGTAGGCGGCGGCGAAACGAACGGAGGGCGGCGTTTGGCGTCGGACGCGAGAGGGGCGGGGCGGCGGGCGAAGATGCGCGACGTCCTGCCTCGGACGGTTTGCGCGCACTAGGAGCCGGGGATGCGCGTTGGATGGAGGGCGGCGAATGCGCACGGGCTAACGTAGTTGGGCCGCGGACGACTTCGCAGAGGGTCCGTTTGTGACATGGACGCGTGTTGGTCGAGGCGGCGTGGGCGTTGGTATGGATGACGCCATCGGATGCAGACGAGCGCAGACAGTCGCGAGCTCGATGGAGGCCACGGTGAGGTCGTGACGCGTGATAGTCAGTCACCGTCACGCGAACAGTTCTCTTGCCCAGACGTTTCAACTCGACCCTACCACATACATCCCATCGCTCGAACTATTCCCCTTCAACTCAACCTGATCCAGCGAGAAATCTCGAATGAAAGGGCTGAAAACCCCAACGAAAACACGGAAGTCCGAAGCCCTCTTTCACCCAAGCGACTTTCGGCGTCAGACATGCCGTTCCGTCTCGTCGTGACAGATCTGGGATTCCCGCGATGTTCGCCGTGATGCATGCGACAGATGGACTCAGTGGTTGACCCGCGCACCGCAAGATCCACCTCAGTTCACTCGTTCTGTCAGTCGCGAGAGTTGTTCGCCAGTTCTGCGTCTGACTTTGGGAGACTACAGTACTCGTTCTGTGTTTTCGAAGACCTCGCTCATCTCGGGGAGCCGCAACAGAGCCCGCCAATAAGTATCGCAGACGATCGATCATCAAACTGGCAGGCCGGCGTTTCGCCATGTCATCTTTGGTGCACGGATCCGGCGTCGTAGGAAGGCCCGGGGCCCCTGTGTCCGTCGCATTCCATGTACCCCGTTCCTTCCAAACGCCTGAAACCAGTGCCGGCATCTTGCGCGTACCTGGGAGGCGTTCGCGTCGCCTACCCCGGCCCTTACCGGCGGACCAGAAGTCCTCTCGGGTCGGTGTGGGCCGTCGGTGCCCCACAGTACTGTACATCTTCGAGACGGAGGTGCCAGAGGCTAGGCTCGATACCAGCCTCTCTAGCACAGTCTGCGTTTTTTCTGAAGACAGTCGTTCAGATCACGTATACTACCAGAGGCCGCAACTCTGCTCATTGCGATACCTCTGCGTTATTCAACATATCAGAGGCCCGTCCCCAGTGCATCCGCAGCGCGGCATCAACACCGCTATATCTGGTTTATCCCGCACAACTTGTATCGACTTGACGGTGCGTATATAGCGCCGTCACTGATACCTCGCACTGATCTCTTTTTTTCCCGTTAGATCTCATGTTCACTTCGAACCAAGGATGAGACTACCCTCGTGAATACCCCGAGATACCAAACCTTTCGTAGCCCGTCCTGAGGCAGGAGATCGATTCGTTGGTTTTCATACAAACTTGAACTTGCCACACTTCAACGTGATCCTCGTTTAGTCATTGCTTTCTCCAGACTTAGTCTGACAAGTCCAACAGAAGACGGAAGTTCTCTTCCCGCAATCCCAGCTTGAGATGCCATCTATTCAGTAACGAACGAACTCCCACAGTGCCCCACATCAACTCGCTCCCGGCGGCGCGCACCGAGGCGAGTCGCGACCCGTTTCGGTCCGTTCCTCTGCGCCCCGCTGAACGAATTTCAGAGATCCATTCGGCGCGCAGTAAGCCGCGTCCGCGGGCGCGCTTACTGAGCCCGGCTCTCTCTGAGTCGTTTGCCCCGCTTCCGGGCTGCAGAGCGCGAGCAGCGAGTCGGCCCGACGCTTCATCGTCCATTTTGGACTGGAGCCATCTTGCAGCGCCACTCGGACTTGTGTTGGTGCATTCGAGCCAAAAGCACGGTATGCAGCTGCTGATCAAAATTCCGCAGGTTTCGGTGCCACCTCCGAGCCGAGCGGCGCGATAGGAATGACCGCGCCCGCGCCCGCTGCCCCGCCCCGCGCGCATGCCGCTGCAAATCGCAAATCCGCAGCGCGTCCTCCGTACGGCGCCGTCCGATCCGACTTGCGCACACATCCCGGTGCGCTATCCGACGATGTCTGCGACAGCGGCAGGAGACGGGCCGCCCGCGGACCAAACGTGGAATTGCTTCAGCTTGGGGGCATCCTCGGCAGCAGGTGCATAGGCAGGCTATAGTTGGAATATCCAGGCGTATTGTATCAGGTCGGACCGCGCAGAACGTTCAGAGCGCCGTGCATCGACCTGCCGCGTCTGCGCCATCTCCGTGTATCCCACACGATCCCACTGAGATGCCTCAAGACATCTCCCGCTCCGGTATTCGGAACACTTGTGTACGAACCAGCCTACCACCCATCCTCGTCTTCATATCTCTCTCAACACTCCGGCTGCACCGAGCACCAAGCGGGACGATGTATTCGAAGCTCTTTTATGCAACTTGTCCTGGTACCACAGCCACGGCGCTGAACGCGGCGCGAGCTGAAGCCCGACCCGCTTAGCGTGATTTTGGGCCCTGCGCGCGTATGTAACTCAATCTCCGCGGGTGGCACGGATGAGCTTCGCAGCCGCCTCCGACCTGGGCTTCATAGCACACTCAAACGGCAGCGGGGAGCTTGGAACCATTCCGTCAGTAGCTGCGACAAGCAGGCGCGGAGGGTCTCACAGCCCCAGGTCTGCAACGAACCCCACCGGAGGCTCGATTGGCTCCCCATCCGGGCCGATGGGCTTCGCGATGTCGAACACGGCCAGGAGGGAGGCTATCATGATCCACAGGGTGTCGAGCGCCATGATCTTGCCCGGGCATGATCTGCGTTGGATCAGCATGGGTTACATGTACTAAGACAATCAGCGCACCGGCGACCGAACCCAAACGCAGGATCGATGTCTCTGGGGTCCAATTTTCCATCGCGCAGGAAGCGCTCCGGATCGAATGCTTCCGGGTCGGGGTAATCAACCTCGGGCAGTGTCAGCACAGTGTCTGGAGCTTCCAGTTCGTGCGATAGATACCTCATTGTGGAACATAGACCTGCAAAGGGTCACAATGGCATTCTGTGCGCCCACGACTCCGCGAGGCACTTACCACACATTCGCAATGACGACCGAACCAGCCGGGATTCGGTATCCTCGATAAACATCTTCTTCGGACAAAAAATGGGGAACACCTTCAACAAATAAGGTATTGGCGCATATGAGAGGACGAAAGAGTAAGATATACCTATTGGAGCCGCAGGGCGCCATCGCAAGACCTCCTTTATAACGGCGGTGACGTACGGTAACGACTCGCGGTCCCCAAAATCGGGCAGGCGACCACATTTGACCACTGTATCGATTTCACGCTGAGCCGTCTTCAAAACGTTGGGATTTTCTATCATGGCGAGTATGAAGAATAGGAGGGTGACCCGCGACTGTGTGTGTAACGAAATCAGTAAGATACACCGACATTGGCGATTTTCTGCTACCGTATCGGACCCTGCCCCGTACATCGTCCCCGCAACGTCCTTTATGTCGCTCTCTGCCGCACAGTTGTCCAGATTTTCGTCCAGGTCCCTGAGCTTGTCAGTGACAAATGAAGGCCGAGATACGTCGGTATCCTGAAAGACTTAGAACACTGTAGAACTTGCACAGTGGCTACTTACCACGACTTTCTTGGCGGCCTCGAATGGACGGTCAACCATTGCCTGAACGAGCCGCTTCCACTGTGCTGCTGTCCTCTTGAATCCGGCACCGGGAAACCAGTTCGGTAGGTATTTGAGCGGAGGAAAGATGTCCTAAGGTTCAGGATTGACGCCATACGCTTCCAGAAAAAAACCGAAAAAACCGTACTTACAACGAGAAACTTTCCCGGTACCGCGGCCATCCGCATAGCAGCGAGAGCTGCTTCGGCAGCATCGATAAATGGGTCACCGACAGGTAGGCAGTCAAGCCCATACGCGATAGACATTATATTGGCACCGATGATGCTAAGCATTATGCATATAAATCGAATGAATTATGAATATGAGAAGAAAACTCGCTGCTTCAAGTGTTGAGGGAACATTTCCGGTTCATCGAGAATACTTTGGAGAAGACGGTGGGCATGTATACGTTCCTGCGCACGAAAACGATCCACAGCGACGGGCTGAAACTCTTGATAAAACAATCGCCGATGTCTCCGCCTGCGAAAAGGCTCAGTCGTGGGATAGAAAATATAGAACATAGCTCAATAGATTGATTACCAAGTGCTCCCTTCGGATTCGAATATTTTAAGCCGACTAGGCACCCTCTGAAATTCAATGCTTACCATATTTCATGAAAGCTAGGTACATAGGAATGAGTCAAGAACGCGCGGAAAGATAAGTCATCGTACTGAACATGAAATCACCCCCGACTAATTCATTCAACATTGTTGACCGCGGTCTGAAGTCGAGTGAACATATTTGAGGATTGGAGCTGGAACGAACACAAAGCTAAGTACCTGTCCGAATACAATGCCGAGCGCTTGTCCAGGAGATCTGCTGCTATCTCAACCGAAGAGATAATGACGATCGGGGTGCCTAGGACATTGATGTACAGGATATCTGAATCTGTAGACACATGTATGAAACAAGCACAGCAGAATTTAGAAGGATGACCCTCACCGTATTCTTTGCTCCACCTTGCATATGTCACCCACTCGGATTTCGTAGGCATATCGAAGAGATTTCCCACCAGTGGAAGCGGGGTGGGTCCAGGCGGTAACTTGGACAGCCGGGTCGAACGTCCGACTCGGAGTCGGAGCTTGAGATACACATATGTGAAGCCAAGTCCGAGCAACACCAGGCTCAAGAAGATTGTGGGCTTGGAGTCCAAAGCCATTGGAATAAGCCCCATATTGGGGTGTTGCACGTAGCCTGGATGCTCGAGCGAAGCCACATTAAAAGTGGGCCAGCCGAGGGAGTTTGTGGCAGGGGTTGATCTGGGTTGATGTGAGTCTGACCGAGTTAGGCATCATCCGAGCATAGCCACAGAGTAGTCTTTATCACGCGCAAGATGCCTTCCACCACCGTTCAACGTTCGCGGTTCCATCTAAAGCGTGAAACTTTGAAGACCCAGCGGACCACCTCAGCTCGATTCAAACTCTGCCCCCAATGTGCCTGGAGGCTTTATTATTAATTTTCAGGATCCACTGTGTGATCTTCAAGTTGTCTTCAAGTTGATCGTTCTACAGCAACTTCTTGTCATTCCGAGATGTGAGCGGCGCGAGCCGGTTTCATACTATTATAGTGGCTGCTTCCTGATGGTCTTACTCGCGCGCGGCCCCCAAGGAAAAGGCGCCCAAAGCGCCCGCGAAGAACAGCAAGAGGTCGGCAAAGCGAGGAAGAGCAAGGCGGCGGCAGAGAGCGAGGATGAGGGCGGCAAAGCCGAGACCAGGCAGTGGGCCGGGAGGCTGGCGAGGAGGAGCGAGCCGAGTCGATGTTTCAACTGCATGGTAACTGGCGAAATAACAAATTCACTCAGTCCAACTTATAGGCATATGTACAGGGTATTCACTCCCAGCAACTCCCTCGCAAACGGTGCGCGCAATGTTACTCCCTCTGCCTGATCTGGCCCGGCATTGCCCATCTTCCTATCGACTCAATCCCTACCGCAAGGGTATCTCTACCAAAACCAAGGCATGGTTTCTCAAGGAAAACAATCCGCATTATGATAAACAGTGCGAGAGTTTCAGCGGGCTCAACCCTGCGCTTCTTGCATCCGTAGTTTATCCTGATGCTGGCCGTCCTCAACTGAGGGTCTGCTCTGACTTCCTCGCCTACCTATTCTTTCTCGATGATCTATCGGACGGCTTGGACGACCGAGATACCTCATCTGTCGGCAACATCGTCCTCAACTCGTTCTACCATCCTGATACATTCCAGTCGCCGACCCGCCTTGCACATATGTCGAAAGAGTAGGTGGATATCCCAGTTTCTAGGACAGCAAAAGTTGAACCATCTTTGTAGTTTATTCAAACGCATCCGCCAAACTTCGCGTCAAGATGTTCAGCGCCGATTCATTGAGGCATTTGATTTCTTCCTTCAAAGTGTCAACGATCAGGCCAAGGACCGTACGTCCGGGGTGATTCCGACCCTCGAACATTACATCCTCCTGCGGAGAGATACTTCGGGCTGTAGGCCATGCTGGGCGATGATTGAATGTAAATTTCCTACGTCCCACATTTCGTCTTTGAACTGAATTGCTGCTATAGATGCAAACAATCTCAATATCCCGGACGACATTATCGACCACCCTGTGATCATAGCGCTCGGCGACGCCGCAAACGATCTTGTTGCGTGGTCAAATGTAGGTCATTCTTTGTGCAAGCCCCGAAGTATACTCAGCATATCTTAGGATCTGTTCTCCTACAGTGTCGAACAATCCAAAGGCGACACCCACAACATGGTTGTCATTGTGATGCACCACAACGGTCTAGACCTTCCCGATGCTGCAAGATTTGTGGTGGACATGTGTCTGGAATCGATAGCTCGGTTCATTCGTCTCAAGGCACAGCTGCCTTCCTTGCTAGGTCCGAGTATCACTCGCGACGTGAACATCTACGTCCAGGGACTAGAGAGCTGGATGTGCGGAATCCTTTACTGGGCATTCATAACCGAGCGGTATTTTGGGAAGGCAGTTAACATCGTTCGCGCTACTATGGCAGTCGAGATACGCGCGTGACTCAGGCCAGACGATATCCTTTCCGTTTAAATACAGAAAATAGCACGGGGCGTCCTGAATTGATCCTGGAGCTTTTGATTATTTCGAGCATGAAATGAGCTGGGATAAAGATCCTGTCTTGTGTGTTGGAGACGTCAACACGGCGTGTGGATGAATTCCAAGGTCGAGTGGGAGGTTTTCTGCCATATTAATATTACATACTGCTTTTGAGACCGTGATGAAGGACTCGAAGACATGTACGTGTCGGCGGGAGCGAGCAGAGACGGCAGGAAGCGGCGGAGTGGGGGCCAGATCGTATAAAATGCACGCTCGGAGCGAGGCGTCGATGCAGCACCGAGCTATCGCGATTTGAAGCCGCCCCGACAGTCTCCGCAGAAGGGAACTGTTCGCTTGTAGGACATCCGACGGTCGGCGCGCGCGGGCGCAAATTCGCAGCCCGTGCCATGGAGCCCCGGAGCGTCTAAGGCTCCTTCGTTGCTGGAGGTGGTCGATGCAGGGTCAGGGCCTTTGTTCCACCCTCATAGAAATCTTGATATTATCGTCTGACTATCTCTAGTCGATGCCCGGCAGCCTGCAGCGAGTCGGTCGATGCGCAGCTTGGGTGCTGAGCGCTGAGCGCGCGCTCTAGGTTCGAAGACCGGCAATTTCTGGTAGTTGCGGTCCGCGGATTTCAAGAGCAGCTCTGGCAATGAGATCCGGACCCGGAGCAGCCGTTGCAACATTTAACGCCAGGGATAATCGATGAGGGCATGGAGCTTCATGCGTGTCATGGACGAGGGCGGCAACGGGCGCTCGTTGGGGAGGACGACGCCGACTCTGTGTCAAATATTCAGTGACTCGGCCCCTGTCTGAGTCTTGTCGTTCTGGTAATCCCGTCCGGCCCGCCCAGATCCGGGCCACGCGAGGAACTCAGGCTGATTGATGGACGGGATTCTTACCAGCGCTCCCCAAACTTGCCCGGTATTTAAAGGAATCAGCAAGATATCCAGCTTGTGTGGCAGGACGTACTTCAAGAAGGATACACCGGGATATCCCCAGATCATTGGGCTGGACTAAGCCTGAGGTTGCAGGCGACGTTGTGCGGCCATCCGGTGCTATATCATCGGGAATCACGACAAGATGAGCGAGAAACGAGCTGGATCCGTCTTGGCGTCTGTCCAGCCTGACAGTGAGAGAGACTAGAATCACAACACTCTCCTTCTCCAACCATGTCACTGCTCACCCACTACCGCCTGCGCTACGCCGTGGGCGCCGTCGTTCTCTTCATCTGGGCACTGTACGCCTACTCCTCCGCCTACATGCGTCCGCGTCCGCCCTCGCACAGACTGTGCGGCACGCACCTGCGCGACGCGCTGCGCGAGAGCGAGGCCGAGTACCAGGACACCGTGCGCCAGCGCAAGGCCATGATCCGCAAGTATGGGCCCAGCCCCGCCGAGGTTGAGTCGTGCGTGCCACCCCCCCTGCGTCGGGGCGCCGTGCGCTGAGTTGCGCCGCTGACGACGCGCCAGCTTCCCCACGCACGGCGAGTTTTACACGCTCTGGGATTTCTTCCCGCCCGCGTACCAGTGCCCGCACCGCGTCCAGCGCATCGGCCAGCTCGGCGACGGCGGCAAGTACCTCTGCGGGCTGGCGCTGGTCGCCGCGCAGCCCGCGTGCGTCGTCTACTCGTTCGGCATCAACTCCGACTCGTCCTTCGAGGCCGATCTCCTCCAGCGCGCGCCCCGCTGCGAGGTCTTCGGGTACGACTTCAGCGTGCGCTCGTTCGGGCCCGAGATTACCGCGCACCGCGCGCTCGCGCGGCGCGCGCACTTCTTCCCGTACGCGCTCGGCGCACATGACGCGCACGCGCCCGCGGACGCGCCGCCAACGTACACGCTGCGCTCGCTCATGCGCGCGAACGGGCACGTCTTCGTTGACATCCTCAAGATCGACATCGAGGGCAGCGAGTTCGCTGCGCTCGAGGCGTTCCTCGATTCGTTCTCGCCGTCGCACGCGCTCGGCGGCGGTGGCGTCCTTCCCTTCGGTCAGCTGCAGCTCGAGATCCACGCGACAGGCGAGACCGAGTACAAGCGCTTCCCGCGCTTCCTCGAATGGTGGGAAAAGCTCGAGAACATGGGCCTGCGCCCATTCTTCAGCGAGGCGAACCTTGTGTATGTCAATCTTGTGCGTGGGGTCATGCCGGATTTGATCGAGGTGCGTTCCTCCTTCCTCTTGGCTTTGCGTGTTGTTTGTTGCCGAGCGATTGGGTCCTGTCTTGTTCGGTACCTCCGCCCCCTCGGACACCAGACCTGACCACCCCGTAGTACTCCTTCATCAATACCCGCGGGGGCCACGCGCTGCTCGTCGACCCGCCCGACGAGCGCAAGGACGACGAGCACACACAGGCGCATAGAAACGCACACGCACACGACCACCAGGATTGAGGCATCGACAATTGAGCGCGTTCACGTTCAGTTTGGCTGTGGGTGCGCTCGGTGGGTTGGAGGATCTAGCGGCGCGAAACGACGGGCAGGGCGGTCGAGAGATGCGGTGGGCGGTGGGCAGAGGAGAGAGAACCAGCGATGGGAGAGGAACGGAGCAATGCGGAGCAATAGTGAGGCATGGCGGTTAGATCTACATAGCCGCTCGTCATAATGTGTAAGCGATACCCCAGCGGACTTTGAAGGAGATTCTGATCTGATAAACGGCCAGATGTCTCGAGGTTGGAGGCTCCCGTTGTGTGTGGGCGGCCTTCAAGTTCTGTTACATGGCGTGCGCGGAGGGGTGGTACATGGGACATTCAGACGCGCGCGCGACGTGTTGTGGGCTGCCACTTGGTAGTTGCGAGACGCGGACACAGTTACAGGAACGATATGGCGGAGGGAAGACGCGACATATCTGGATTTGCTGCGAGCGCCGAGTTCCCGCTACCTACCTACCCGTGCGGGCGCGGGGTGTTTCAACTGTCCGTGTCTGAGGCCGCCGGCAATGTGCGGGTCCGCGTCCGACCGGGCGTATGCGCAGCCTATGTTCCGGTGAGACTCCGGAAGAAGGGCAGTTCGAAGGGGGAAGCCCGCAACTGTGCGGCGGGTAGCGTGATGACCGTACTGATGAGCGGCGCGACCACATCTGACGGCACATTCCGGAGCCTCAGCGAACACGACCTCGTCCAAGCGGACGTGGCACTCAGCTAAGTGCGGTTCGGTGTCGAATAGGTATACGGATGTTTCCTCTCTCCGCACCTATATAAGTTACAATCTTAGAAGCAACGAACTCGTGTTCTATTCCGTATCCGAGGCGTCCCGCCATGGCCATGCTCGCTCAGGAAAAATCCAGCATTAATATGAAAAACTGAGAAGGCATACATATAAATTATAAAGCAAATATAAAGTGGGTGACTTCCCGTAAGCCAAATTTATTCTGGTGGAATATTTCGGCGCAATGCCGAGGCACCTGTCAGGACCCCATCACTTCGGACATCCAAAAACGGTCACATTTTATTCTCCATCACTCGAGTAGCTTTAATTCCTGGAGGGGGGGTAGCTACCCCCCCTCCAGGATTCAGCTCACCTGAATAAACGGATTGGGACGATATTGATTGATCATCACTCCTGTAACGCATGTCACAAACTCTCCGCATTTGCTCCGCATCCTACGAACTCGTCAAGAGGATTGCATTAATTTCCGGCCGTTCTGCAATACGGAGTCCTAGGCAAGACATCTATAAACGTCATCAAAACAATCTACTGGGTCCTGGCTACTCTGCGACCCCCAATCCACTGCATCTGTTGCCCAATGCATATGACTCGCAGGTACGATGTACTACATACTTCCCCGCGTTCGCGATTGAGATGTTCCACGCACCCATCGCCACCTTCGGCGGCATCAGGGACTTCGAGCGCGCGCTCGATCACGCAGACTTAGAGCCGCTGGACAAGTCCGTGCTCTGGCGCGCCGTCCCGTGGGTGACGCACTGAGTTCATCGAGATTCGACATCGCGAGTCGATTTTTTCACCAAAGCGCTCCTTGCCCTCGCCGCGCGCAACCCGCGCACTCGACGGCGTCCCCGAGACCGCGCTCGCGCGGCGGTGGTGGGCAGACATGCGTGCGTGCATCGCGACTGGGCACGCACCCGAGCCGCTCTCCTGGGGACCTCTGAAAGCGGTCGGACTGTCCTGCGCGCTCTGGGCCCGGCGCGAAGGCGACGATGTTGGATCTGCCCGCGCGGTCTACATACATCCCTGGATGTTACCGGTCATGCTAGGTCTCGAGAGAATACTAGCTGAGGAGGGCCCAGAGTCGGTAGTTCCTTGCACATCAATTTACATGTATATCCTTTGTTTAAATTTGCGGGAAACCTCAACAGAGTGGAATATCCATATACTGATGCCATCGCTGGCACCCTCAAACAAGCTCGGATATTCCCCTGGAGTATTCAAACCTTACGGGAAGTCACCCAGTACAAGTCTTGTCAACGTCGACTATTAGTACCACGGGGGCGCATCCCGGCCTTCACGGATACCTTCTTGATGGAAGTGGGCGCCGGGACATCTGATGTCTTTCGCCGCTTTGACCCAGACCGCGAACCACCGGCGGTGGCAGTACCAACCGTCTCAGAGCCGTCCTCCAGGCGGGCGCGCTTCTGTGATCTGTTGTATTCCACTGCCTGCTTCTGTAGACTGTTTTCGGTGTTGGCTTTCTGAGCCGACGCTATAGATCTCGCCTCCGCGGCTTTGCTGGGGACGCGATAAGGGCGAGCTTTACTGTGTTTTGGCCAGTCGGGCAGTTTCGTAGCCAAGTCGAATCGTTGAAGCATTTTGTTATAGGTCATCAGCACAGCAGCAGAAGGCTCGTCAGGCTCATCCCCGAAGAAATCCCTGGCTGGTGCAGGGGGGTTCTGTCGGACGACCATATTACGCAGGGACTCTAGGAGGAGGAATAACGGTGTATCTGTCGCAACGGGGGAGAACACCTGCAGGTATATCTGTTTGCCACCGGCCACATCAAAGATGTTGGAGCAAGCCAGCTTTCCGTCGGGGTGGGTGTGGTAAGTGTGCCGAACAATCATCCAAACGAGGAGCCAATAGAATGACTCAAGGTCGTGGTGTGGACCATGGATGGTGGTACTCTTCGGGGTGGCGATCTCCATAGCCAAGAAAGGAAAGGTACCCTGGAGAGGTGGTGATTGAGAGAGTTGTCGGACAATATGCACATGTAGACGTACCGTAAGATCTTTGAGACTCTTGTCGATGTCTTCGTATTTCTTGTTCGCATCGGCACGTTCGCTGAACCATGTGTTGAAATTTTTTAGACCAGCTTTCGTGAATTCAGCGTAGTCCCAATCAAGAAGGAAGGCCTTGTTCATCAGCTCGTCGAAGTTCACATTCCCTTCACTGACATCGCGGTGAAGGACGCCCGCATCATAGGCGATCTGGTGATCTGGGATTTGCGTCAGCACGTCGGTTATAAAGGAGCAACTCAAAGACACACGTAAGATAGTGGTATGGAGCGCTTGTACTAAGGAGTATGTTGACTCGAAGGTTTTGAGAGCGCGACCGACTGGGGTGAGGAGAGACCGCATGTGAAATCGTTCGAAACTGTCGTCGTCGCCTGGGGTCGAACAGGTTCTATGGAGGGTCGGGTCCCACGTCGCGTTGTCGATGTCGGTCGGATCTGACAAGTCGACGCTCCCGTGGCACCTCGCGAGTCCTTGCGCATCCATGTCGATATTCTTCTCCTTGCAGTGGCGCGCGATCACATCGTAGTAGTCGACTTCTGGCCGACGACAGCCCTGTCTCCAAGCGTCCTTCAAAGCATACACGGGCGGATTGTCGCTATCGGCGTCCTCTTTGAGGATGACACGGTATACGCGAGTGGCACGGCTGAACAGGCCGTCGGAGAAGGAGATTATGGGACCAACGGTAAAGCACCTGACGACTGTGGGCTTGCGTTCGTCGTCATCGGAGAAACGAACCGCCTCAATCCAAAGACTCGTCGCCGTGGCCTCGGCCTGGGTGGGATAGAGCTGTTTGTAGATCTCATTCTTGCACAGAACCTCGTACATCCGTTGCTTCTCGTCATCGGTTGGGGAAGAGATGGTGTCATCCTCGCCATACATGCGGCCAGGACGATCGTCGGGATTGTAGAGGCGGTGGAAGAGGGTGGGGAAGATCCTCGGCTCGTCGGTCCAGCTGAAGGCGTGGCTGGCTCGGAAGCCGGCACGGTCGAAGCGGAAGATGCGGGCACGGGTGTTGTCGAAGACGGAGACAATGAACACAAAGCAGCTACCGGTGTCCATGAGGAGACTGCGAGCGCTTTTAGCCAGCTGGACCAGGGCGTCCCTTGATAAATTGGTGTCCGCAATGGCGCCGTTGATGTCGAAGACGTCGAGTGTGTGCTTCAACTCGATGATCGTCCCAGCATGTGGCCATTTCCAACGAGCTGGAATGGCTTTGCCGGGACGGGTGGCAGTAACATCGGGCCTGGTACGGTGGTCTTCCGGGTCGGCGGGAGGGAAGACCTTATGTTCAGTGTCGTCAAACACAGGCCGGGTCCCTTCTGGAAGGTGTGATGCGACTGCACACAGATATTCAATCTGCAAGAGGGCATGATGAGCACAGAACAATGAAGAGGTTGGCACACTCACGAGGGGGGCAGCGATGAGTTTTTCAAGCTTTGCATCCTCGACTTTGGCCTTCGCATCTTCCAATAGCGATGCGCATTCGCTCACAACGCTATCTATGAATGTGTCGTGCTCGCTGCGGGGCTTTGGCAGGTAGCTCTCCAGAAACTCGCCAACGGGGACCGTCCCAGCAAATTGGCTTGCCAGCGTGTCATCCCAGACCATTTTTGCTTGAGGGGCGTCCTTCTTTCGTGCCTCCTGGTTATTCGACCGGTCGTGAAAGGACCGACCGACCTTGGCACGACGAGGAGTGGGGAGAGAGAGGCTGGTTGATGGTTCAACCGGATTTACCGGGTATCCAGAGTCACTTGCAGCGCGAGAAACGTTGGTTGGAGACGAGCGCTCTTGTGGGGTGGTCCTCTGCGCGGTACGCTCGGATGCGGGTTTACTACGGGCAGAGTGGCTCATGTTGGTGTGAATGAGGAAGTAAACAACCCCCGACTTACCAGATATATGAGTCAAGCCACCAACAAAGCGTAGGCCACCTGAATGCGGCACGAACTTGAATGCAGATCTCAGTCACGGTGGCCGCTGTGACTGATCGCGTTGCGTCTGTAAGGAGTTGCCAAAAACGGATATAATGGGATATTGCGGTCCACGATTACACCGTGACTCAGCGAGCATTCCGCGGAGGATCTCAAGAGGAGTTGGTGGAAGACTATAGGGATATACATACTTCAAACCACTACAGGAAGACCCGAATTCTGATCGAGCTAAGGATACAAGTTGGCCCTTGCCCTTGAAATCAAAGGGTCGGTTTGGCATCATTGAACTTCAAGTGGCACGGTCATGGGACATGGGTCAAAGTGTACGGAGGATACGCGTGTCTGTTGAATTCGAATGCAAAGTCGCCTCCTCGGACCACTATCCCCCATGTACCCTGTGACTCCTTCGGCGCCGCGATGAGTCTGTCGACGAGTAGGACAGCCCAGAAATTTTCTGGGGTTTTCAGCCAAGCGGGCGAGCGCTCCAGAGCTCTCCCCTTTGAAGAGTAGCTTCGGTTCGAACAGACTTCGCTAGCCTGGGCCTAGCAGTGCACTGGAACAGCAGATCAGTACTATTGCTCTGAGAATGTAAGAAAGCTCACTAGGCGATCGTGCTTCGTATGTATGCTTCCAGGCCGTCAATCCCTGGAACGAGAGCTCCAGATTCCATGAAGCTCGCCCGGCTGAGCTTGGATCCGTCGTACGATATGAAGTGGGTGTCCGCTCCATCGCAGACGTCCCGAAAGGTGGTCTGTAATTGGCGAGGATGCCTAGTCCGCGGAAGAAGATGGGTGATTCCCCGCAACAGTGCACTTCCACGTCAACTCTCCTCCGTCCTTGAGATCGATGCCCGGCACCGCGTTCTGGGATTTGACCCGCAACACGCCACCAAAATGGCGAACGAGCGTATGGAATGTCTGAAAGTTTGCATCAGCATCGGCATATTCAACAAGGGACAGTCTGGTGCTCACCCGGGACGGGCGTCGGGAATAGTCCTGTGGGCGCTCCATTTTGAAGAGATCCAGTAAAAAAAGCCTGCGTTGTCCGCTCCACCAGTCTCTTAACAAGAGAGGTGGGCAGTAGAGCCCGGGGAACATCCAGTTGGTTTCAGCCACCAGACAGTTCGTTTTAGAAACCATAGAATTCAACAGCATCCGAGTGTTTGGTCTCCGAGTCGGAGAAGGGATGAAAAGGGTCGTCGCTCCCTTGAAAAACATTTTTGGGGAATCCAGGAAGGCAGTGACATGGGCTCGTTGTTCTTCGAGCACATGGAATCCCACGGCCGCGGTAAGCAACGTCGACGTCTGCGAGAATTTCTACTAGTGGAATTTTTTTAGCGGTAGAGAGACGACTCCGTATGGGAGATACGCACTACTGCCATGGGTGTTGCAATCGAACGGACCCGCTGCTTCCTCATTCGATGATTTGTTGAGTGGGAGGATCTAGTCGTGGCTTGCGCTGTACCTGAGATTGCATAGAGGCGGTTGGGACGAGACACTGCAGAACAGGGGCCCGGCCAATTCGGCCCGGTCGCCCGGTTTGCCTGCTGCCATCCTCCTCGATGAACCGCAGCGGATATGAGCGGCTACCAATGTACGCAGTCTCTGCTCCTCCGCGTCAACGACACTCACCGACCGACCTCACCTTTCCCCGCAATCTTGCGTCCACCGATACCATAACTTTGCCGCAATCCAGTTCCCGCAACCACTCGCGCGACTCGGCTTCCCGCTTCAAAACGCGCTCCATAACCCTCCTCAAGTTCGCGCTTCCCGCATCGCTCCTCCTCCTTGTCCTTGGCTTCTACTTCTACGAGCCGCACATCGAGCTTGCGTTCTACGACCGCACCTGGACCCATGACCAGATATTCCCCGTCCCTACGCTGTCGGGGTGCTTCGACGAGGCGCGTGTGAGCCCGTCCTACAACCTATCCGACGGCCTCCACGGTCCACGGCGGACTGAGGTGCAGGCTGGGATGTCGCTGCGGCTGGGCATCGATTGCTACAACTTTGCGGGCACCATTCAGCCCACAGTACGGAGTACGCCGAGCGCATACCGGTCCCCGGATGCGCGGACGCAATACCATACCTACTGGCGGAACGACCTCGCCGCGTTCGGCCCGCGCCAGGAGTGGATGATCAAGTCGTTCTTCGCGACGCAGCATCTCCCGACCTCGCGTCTCGTGCTGTGGTCCAACGGGAACCTCCTCCCGAACGAGATTCTCACAAAATATCTCACCCGCTATCCCGAGTCGTTTGCGCTGCGCGTCGTGGACATCTCTGCGCTCGCGCGCGGGACGCCGATGGACAATAGCCCGCTGCTCGTGCAAAAGGATGCCAAGGCATGGGTGGATGGCGACCTCGTGCGCCTGCTGCTGCTGTGGAACTACGGCGGCGTCTGGGTCGACATGGACTCGCTGCTCACGCGCGACCTCGACCCCCTCCTCGAGCACGAGTTTGTCACGCAGTGGGACTGCTACGGTACGACCTCCTCGTTCTTTCCGGCCACAATCTCACCCCTCGCAGACAAGATCTACCAGCCGCTGAACGGCGCGCTGATGCGCTTCAGGCAGCACTCGCCCTACCTCTGCGAAGCATTCCACATCATGGCGTCCTCCGTGCCTCCGCGCGCAGGCAGCACCGACTGGGGCGCGCTCCTGTACCTCAAGCTCTGGCGCGCGCTCGTCGGCGGCGGGATCCCTCCGTTCAAGGTGCTCCCCTTCTGCTTCAGCGACGCGCGCTCGTGCCGCCTCGACAACCGCCTCCCGGACCCGTTTGTGCCGGACGACGCGCGCGCAAACCGCATGGGCATGTGGAACGGCGACATGGGTGCGCGCGGGAAGCTCGACGGGGCCCTGCACAACGTCTTTGGTGTGCATCTGCACAACCAGTGGGAGAAGGCGTATCCCGAAGGAGGATGGGTAGAGCGCTTATTGCTCAAGGGCTATGATAGTCGGCTTCAGACTCTGACTTGAGGTTTTGCTTCTAATACTATCTACTTACGTTGCTAATCCTTACGAATCACGACTAGACTCCATTGAATGCTTTCCTTGTAGTGTAGAAGAAGCAACAGTCTAAGCTGTTCAGTCTCATGGGTTCGTTAATGGTACACAGATACAAGACTAGATTACAGCTTCGCCGACGGCTTTCCTTCTGCCTCGCGCAACCGTCGGGCACGGATCGCGCGCCCAGCACGACTCGTGCTCTCCCGACCGAGCTGCTCGCTGATCCACCAGCCGATGTCCACCATCTTCGCGAGGTCGATCGTGCCGCCCGCCGCGCCGCCGGCGACATGGTAGGGAGAGCCCTGGAGCGCGTACAGGACGTCCTCCGTGGCGACGTTGCCCGTGGCGCCGGGCGAGTACGGGCAGCCGCCGAGGCCGCCGACGGAGGCGTCGATGGTGCGGACGCCGTGCTCCAGCGCGGTGAGGACGTTCGCGACCGCCGTGCCGTAGGTGTCGTGGAACTAAAAACGGAGCATTAGCAGGAGACAAGGGCTACCACGGCCACGTACATGTCCCTGCACCACAATGAGATTAGGCAGCAAGAGGAATGAAAAGGGCGACGCACCGCAAGCATGCCGACGGCGATGCTCTTCTTGACCTCCTCCAGCATCTCCGCAACCTGGGTCGGGGTGCCCACGCCGACGGTGTCGCCCAGACTCACCTCGTAGCACCCCATGTCCACGAGCGCCTGCGCGACGTGCCGCACGCGGGCGTAGTCGACCTGCCCGGAATACGGGCACGCGATGGCGACGCTCACGTACCCGCGCACGCGCAGGCCGCGGTCGAGCGCAGCGCGCGCGACGGGCGCCAGGCGCTCCAGCGACTCCGCAGTGTCCACATTGAGGTTCGCGCGCGTGAACGCATCGGTCGCGGCGGTGAAGACCGCGATCTCGTCGGTCGCGGCCGGGTGCGCTGCGAGGAGCGCGGCCACGGCGTCGAGGCCCTTCTGGTTCGGGACGAGGACGGGGTAGCGGACGCCTGGGAAGCGCTCCATCTGTAAAAGCACCTCCGCTGTGCCCGCCATCTTCGCGCTGGTCAGTGCGTGCACGCCACCGGGTCGAGCGGCGCACCTGCGGCACCCATTTCGGGCTGACGAAGCTGCCCGCCTCGATGGTCTGCACCCCGGCTTTTCCGAGCCGGCTGATAAGCTCCGCCTTGACGCTGACGGGTATGACGCCCTTTTCGTTCTGCAGGCCGTCTCGGGGACCGACTTCCACGATATTCACGATGTTCGAGGCGACCGTCGCATAGCTGCGCGAGCGCCATTGACGCAACAATGAGCGCGATGCGAAGCGGGAAGGGTTCAGCATGACACGGAGCGGCTTTTCCAGCTCAGACTGGCATTAACCCTTGTTGTGGTAGACTCCGAAAGTGGGGGTCTCTCGATACCACAAACGCAGACTTAAGCAGAGACGAGCCAGTCCGATGATCCGATAGGGTAAGGTGCTCTGTCACGATCCGTCAGCCAGAACGGTCAACGGGAATCGGGTATCACAATCTGATACTACTACCACGCACTGGGAAGAGAAACGCACCAGGGCGAGAGAAAAAGGGGACGCGGAGGGAGAGACGCAAGAGAGACGCGCGCGAAACGCGGTCGTGGTATAGAACAGGGCGAAAGGTGGCTGTGCCACGACAGCATCCCACTCTCCCGTTTCACGTTCCCTTGCCCTACTCTGGCAAACCCAAGCCGCTCGTACCTCGCGTCGGGGTTGCCTCGGAATTGTTTATTTATTTACATTGCTACAGAATGACAGATGCTGTGGGAGCGGTATCTGGTACAACTATGCACTGTTTATGCGGACATGGCGGCCGCAAGAATCGCCGCGAAGTTGGGCGTGCCGAGACCGGTGACTGAGTGCGCAGTAAGTACTGGAGCTTCGCGTGAGAGAAAGACGTACCCGGGTCCCAGCCAGCGCGCGCAGGGAAGCCGTTCGTGTTGCAGCCGGTGTTGTGGCCGCTGGAGCGGGCGTTAGTGCGGAGACGACGTGACTCGGAGTGCAGCTTACAGCGTCACGTCGTTGAACATGCCGGGGTTGGCGTAGAGGCTGCAGGGGCGCTTTTAGAGCATGCTCACGATAGCGCAAAGGTGATGCGTACAAGGGGTTCAGGAACCCGAGCGGAGCCTTGCCAGCCGCGATGAGGCGGTCGTTGACAAGGCCAATCACGCTCGCGAACATGGGACTGGGTGGATTGAGCGGGAGATCGTATAGAGACGCATAGGCGCTTACGAGCTGCAGGAGGTGCCGGAGACGCCCTCGAGGGTGCCACCGCTGACGATCTCGTAGTCGACTGTAGCCAGACATCAGGACGCGTAGCGTGCAACGGATAGGATACACACCGCCCTGGGCGCTGACGTCGGGGAAGGCGCGGCCGGTGGGGGTGAACTTGCCCGAGTTGGTCGAGCCGAGGGCGGTCAGGTAGGTCTTGACGGCGGTGGTCTGGTACGAGGGCTGTGTGAAGACGCGGCTGAATCCACCCGAGGAGAAGGAGGCAGCGGTCTCGGACGGCGGGATGCCGGAAACGGCGCCGACACTGGTCAGGAAGGGGCAGCCTGGGGTGCTGTCAGCGAAGTCTTTCTTGCGGCTGGCTCATGCGTTACCGGAGGGGAAAGCGACGATGAAGTTGGAGCAAGACTGCGACTGGCCGCCGGCAACACCACCGTCACTAAGTAGGTCCCCAAGTAAGTTAATGAAACGGAATGGAGTCTTGTCGAGCTGACCCAGATGCGAAGAGGATGGATCCACCACGCGTGCCGTACGCAGCGTAAGCATTGCAGAGCTTCCTATTGCTGATATCAGCATTCAAGCTAAAAGGAAAGCAAGCGGATACGTACGTGAAGGTGGCAGCGGTCTGGTCGGGCTCGTCCTCACCGTAGGAGGTTGTAAGGACTGGCGGTGGATGAACAAAAGGAAAATAGGAACCAGGAGACATACGAACCTTGCGGGACGGTGGAAAGCTGGCTCAGGTTGTTGATGATGTCCAAGAAGCCCTGGAGACACGAAATAAGTGCTTGAAGATATCGAGGCGCGGAATTCTCTTGCCTCAAGAGCGCCATCAGAGAAGGTCTCGCCACCGCTCACGAAGGTGATGGGCACCCCGGAGGCAATGCCAACAGTGTACTCGATGTCTCAACAAGCATCTTCAGGGCACAGTTCATAAAGGAGGGGAGTCAAACTCACCCAAGTTGGCCTCAATTCCGGCCTGCGAAGCGCTCTGGGTGTTCTTGCCATTATCAAAGGTGCGGAGTGCGAAAGTAGTCGACGAGGGAAGATCGGTACGGAATCTAGGGGACACGTGAGTTTTTTGAGCAGGCCATAGGTTGATAATGATGTGCCCACCTCTGCAAGAAAGCCGTGAGGTCCTTGGTCTGCGCAAACTGCTCGATGAAGCCGGCGACGGCGATCGAATTCGACTTCTGGGTGGCCAGAGTGGTGGGGATGCCGTACATTGCCTGGAGGCACGCAGGGGTGACCTATCCGAAGGTTAATGATCGTGATCTAATGGCAGATAATCTACAAGATGCACTTACAGTCGATGCGCAGGACGAGGGAACGGCGTCGGAGTGGATGCTCGAGTTGAAGGCCGGGCGGTCGCTCGCTGTGACGACAGGTTGGCGACCGGCGGTCAGAGGCTTGCCGAAACTAGGGCAAGAGTTAAGCGCTTGACGAGAGCAATGATCGAGAATGGGTACCCAGTGGTCGGGTGCATGGCCTCGATGTGGGCGTGCAGCTCGGCGGGCAGCGAGTACGACAGCGTGCGGATAATCTGCTTGCCGGTGTCGATGTGGGTGAAGGTCTCATAGTTGGCGTCAAGCATCTCGTTGGCCTTCGAGACGGGGACGTCGACGGTGAGCCACTCGCCGTAAGGCGAGGCGACGGTGGCCTTGAGATCGTGCGAGTCGAGCCACGCGGTGACGGCGGCCAGCGACTCGGCAGTAGGCTCCATGAAGGCCTTCGCCTCCTCGAGGGTGAGATGCTGGCCATACTGCGCTGAGCCGGGGGTAGAAACAGCGTACAAAGTCTCCTCAAGTCCTAATCCACGATTTAGAGAACATTCGACGCGTAAAAAGAAAAGCAAATACCGGGGAAGTTGTTGCTGAACAAGCCGATGCGCAGGGGGATAGTCGCAGAGCTCGGTGCGGGCCCAACCTTTGCAAAGCTGCTCGGCACCGCGTCTCTCTTCTCGTGGACAACGAAATTGGGGCGCGCAGCGGGCGAGGCAGCCGCGAGCGACAATAACGAGACGAAGAAGAGGCTGGCTCCAATCATGTTTGCTTGGCCCGGAGTGTTGGACTTTGCGGACCAAGTCGTTGGGTTTTATACCAGAAAGCTTCAGGGATGCAGCACATGGAATTGCTCCGGCCAGCGAGAAGCAGCGGGCAGATAAGGTGTGAAACTATGATGAAGGTCGCAACCGCCATGCTAACAGCCTTGAATATCACCGACCAAAATAACCCGGTCACTTCGGGTATACGGGAACAGTGAATTCGCGACGGTCTCTCGAGAACTGAGGACACCTGACATGGGGGGGATGTGGCGGTTCCAAAGTGTCCCAGATTGTCCCGGAGCGGGATCACAAGGATTTGACGGCGCAGCTGGCTGAGGAGGGATTACAATCGAAGGTGGTCGCATGGTCGAGGATGGAACAAGGACGGAAGCAGCTCGAAAGAAGTCCTAATTGACGGGAGTAATTTTTAGAACACCCGAACCGGGAGACTTTGGGACGCGGGGGATCAGCTTGGCGTGCTAATTATAAACTGCCTGAGTTTTCGGGGCGCTTTGCATGTGGTCCTCTTGAATATTCTGAGATATTCCGACGCCGGATTATTGTATACAGGCTGAGTCTGCCACGCATGGTGCCAGTTGATTGGCAAGATAACTGGATGATGGCGGAGTTTGCTGGCCAGATGCCTTTGTTTCGGACCCACGGGCACGGTAACTTGTAAGATCTCGTAGAACCGGGTTTAAAACCGGTTGCAAGAGGTGAACGGCGAAATAGAACATGTCACTGCCACAAGGGATAACGCGAGTCAGCTGACTTAGCAACTACCTTCCAAATCCATTCGCACTCACTCATGCCTTGCAACGGCCCCAGTGCTCTTCATGTTGCGAAATGCGACCGGGATTGCAAGGCCTGGATGATAGTTCCCTTCAGGGAGTACAACCGCCACATCAACAGACCATGTATGAAAATGAGTCCTCGGGCGGCAATGCTATTGAAAACCACATACCGAGAAGGGGAAACGACATAGAAGCCCTTGTTTCGTGCATGCGGAGAGTTTCTAAGGCATATGCAGCTTCCCCATACGTTCCTTGAGGAGGTGCTTATCTCGTTGCAGCATATGGACGGCTTGGTGTCCCGCCTCCCAACGTCGATCTGCGCGCGAGGTTAGGTTCTTCGCCGATGGGGATTTAAAATTTGCGCGAGTTTGGGTATTGACCGGAGAACATCGCAGAGAGCTATATTAATCCACATGTCAAGAGCCCACGTACGAATCCGAAATTAGCCCAAAGAGCTATCCCGACTCATTCTGTACTTTGTACTTGAGTTTGTCTTATGAAGAGGAAGAGGAGAGATGTGGTAGACAAGCAGCACGGCCGCCAAAGCTACTCCACAAGTTTCTTGACCATCAGTTTCTCCTGATACCGGCATTCGATTGGGCGACTGTTGCGCGTTATAATGCGGCCTGTTGTGCGTGCGCCCAGGAGGCCGGTTTGAGCGCACGCTTTTCCTGGGAAGAAATGGATTGCAAGAGCAAGAACAGTTTGTTGCTGGATTCCCGAGTGAGATGTGATACTAAGCGGCGGAGGATTATGAAATTCTTGTATTTAGGTGCAGCCAAGGGGAATGTCGAAGAGAAGTCCAGGACCGTCGAAGATACGTGATTCTGCTGCTTCTGCGTGGCCAAGCTACATCCGATTGAAGCCTCGAATTTGCAAGGAAAGGGCCGTGGGATGTGATACGCAGCGAGGAGCTGGCTAGATCGTACTTCTGCTGAGCGTCGCGATGACGGCTACGACCTAAGACTCTTCATCCGAGTCGTATCGTGAGATCTGTCCATGCGCGAGTGAGGCTCCAGTACCGATGGTGATACGATGCACGTAGAACCCGAAGCGAGAGTTTGGAGATGAGGGAGCCCTCGAACTGAAGGATAAGGCTCTGCAGGTGGCTGGGGAGTTCTGCGCATGTCTTTGACTCGGAGAAACGACGGGTGTTGGGCAAGGATCGGACAGTCCAATGGACGGACGCGACATTGCGTCGCATCCGCTTAGACAACACTGCCGTCGTTGGAAGCGAGCTCCTTCTTCGGGTGGCGACATCTCTTCCGTTCGTTGTCACTTTACAGCTGCTGGGTGCGAGTCGTGCGATATGGTCAAAGTAACAAGACTTGAAGACGCGTTGTGTTGTGTTTCACTGTCTGTGATCTGAGCTCAACGCTCAGCCTTCACGTGCATCCGAGTCCATCCTGTACCACCAACTGCTCACCAGGCGCACTCTTGCGGCCGCTCCCATCCTTGCTTCACTCGGGTCAAAGCACCAGTACACCAAGATGTCGACAGCCACCAATGGCATCGGTGAAAGGAGCAAGAAAATGCACTCCCGAGTCGTACGCCAAGTGTCCCCGACAACGTTTCGCACGGATTGATACTCAGCCAGGTCATTATCGGCTCGGGACCCGCAGGCCACACCGCCGCCATCTATCTCGCGCGGGCCAACCTGAACCCCGTCTTATTTGAGGGCTTCATGGCCAACGGCTTTGCTGCCGGCGGCCAACTAACAACTACCACCGATGGTGCGCGAAATCGTCTTCCGACCATCTGTCTGTGCCACTCACCCGCCTCTGAACCTCAGTGGAGAACTTCCCTGGATTCCCCACCGGGATCATGGGTCCCGAGCTCATGGACAAGTTCCGCGAGCAGTCCGTGCGTTTCGGCACACGTATCATAACGGAGACGGTGTCGAAGATCGACCTCTCCTCGCGCCCGTTCCGCTACTGGCGGGAGATGCAGGAGGAGGAGGAGCCAGAGACGGCCGACACCGTGATCATCGCGACCGGTGCCAGTGCGAAGCGGCTCGGACTGAAGGGCGAGACCACGTATTGGCAGAGCGGCATCAGTGCTTGTGCCGTGTGCGACGGTGCCGTCCCTATATTCCGGTACGTCCAGCCTCCCCAACCCTCCTGGCTTTAACTCCTTACCAAACGTCTTCAGCAACAAACCGTTGGCTGTAATCGGTGGCGGGGACTCGGCGGCGGAAGAAGCGACCTGTAAGCATATTTGCGGCCCAAAATTCACTTCTTATCATCCAATCGTAGACTTGACGAAGTACGGCTCACATGTGTACGTTCTCGTCCGCCGTAGCGAGCTGCGCGCCTCCAAGATCATGGCAAAGCGTCTCATGAGCAACCCGAAAATTGTGGGTGCCTCGAGCCGCCTTTATAGCGCCGGCGTCTCTAACAGCGCCGGCAGACCGTTCTCTGGAATACGGTGGCTACCGAGTGCCTCGGCGACGGCGACCTTCTCCAGAGCCTGCGTATAAAGGACGTCAACACTGGTGAGGAGAAGAACCTGCCCGTCAACGGGCTCTTCTACGCCATCGGTCGGTTCCTTCCACCTACACCTGTGCCCGCGCTGATTTGATGGCTCGGTAGGCCACGAGCCCGCGACGGACCTCGTGCGCAGCCAGCTCCAGACGGACCCGGATGGCTACATCATCACGGTCCCTGGCACGACACAGACGTCCGTTAAGGGCGTGTTCGCGGCCGGCGACGTGCAGGACAAGCGGTATCGGCAGGCGATTACGAGCGCGGGGAGCGGGTGCATGGCCGCGCTCGAGGCGGAGCGGCTCGTGGCGGAGGAGGAGGAACTCGGCATTGAGGCTTAGATATACTGAGCTCGGTAAGTTTAGTGTAGACAATGAATGGTGTATGTTATGGGGCATTAGCGGCTTCTAACCTGGTCGTTTCGGCGTATATGTTCCGGCCATAACACTCAGCGGATGGTAGATGCCTGGTTTCGAATTGACCTTAACTTTGATGCTGAATCTTTCAAAAATCTTTGGATGTGGCCGGCCCGAGCGATTGTGTCATTGACTGCGACTCCTCGGGCCGCCTGCGGCGAGTCTTCTTAAGAACTTGAGCTTTGCACGCCATATCCGTTAGGCTCAAATTCAGTATCCAATGGGTCGGGCTCGTGCTCCGTATTCGACGCAGGCGTGTACAATCTGTCGGGCGAGGAAATCAAAATGTGACGGTCTAAAACCGCTGTGCGGTCCGTGTAGAAACTCCGGAAGGGACAACGAGGTGACCTCGATTTAAGAATCGTCCTGGACACGCATCTCACGAGCTACTCAGTGCTCCTGGGGACGCGATGCTGAAACGCGCAAACTCCGAACCGGGGCACATTTTGAGGCACTTCAAAAGCGTCTCGACTTGCTCCAAAATTACGCCGATCTTCTCGAAAGATCGCTAGCAAATTGTGTCTGTCAAGATGTCTCCCTGCATCTCCGGTTTCGACCTGAAATGGAGCTTGATGAGCCAAGTGAGCGAGAGGCGGGAGAATCTGACTCTGAAACGCTCGATTCGGACGACGATATCACCCAAGAGCTCACTATACCCGCGCGGTGTCTCAAGGCAGGACAGATTTGAGGTAGAATATCAATCTCTCCATGCTGATTTGTATCCAGTTCGACGACAATCTGGATGGCCTCGTTTTGCATGGAATAACTGCGCCGCTTAGATTTGGTAGCAAACCCCTGAGCAAAGTTTTGCGAATCACCGAGGTCGTCGAAACCCACGACGCCACCTATATACTGCATATCGACGGCGTCACACTACCCGATTCTCAACTCGAACTTGACTGGTCAAGACACTTGCCTCCTGAAGTAGCACTGGATAGAGCAGAGCACGACAAGTTTGTCTTTCTATCTGTGGCCTAATTCTTCAGTGCTCTCATCACAATCTTTTCCTAGCATCCTCGGCCTGGCTTTCAAGTTCTTGACGCCATTTTCTCTCGCCATCGTACCTTCCCTTTTCCTCAGAGACATGTATCGCGCCTTGAGTGCTCCCCGCTCACAAATTCCTCCAAGAACTCCGCACTATTCTCCCATGCTACACAACAGCCTCCTCGCTGTATCGGCGACCTTTTCCGATAATCCATACATTCGGGACTCGAAAACCCGGCAATACTTCATCAACGTGGCTTTGGACTTTCTGCAGGCGAAGTGTCGTAAACCCGATCTTAGCGCCGTGCCCGCGTTCGCATTTCTAGGGACGTACTACGCAGACAATGGAGATCGGATTTTAAGCGATCTGTTCTACGGCGAGCAAACCGTTTTCGATTGCGGGATGCGGACAATACTGACGTATCTGTAGGGATGAGCAGCAGAATCAGTATGGCTCGTGAGAAGGTTTTAGTCCGCATACCGATTCATTCCTCACGAAGCGCCTGTAGTTGGTCTAGGTGTCGATTCTGCGGCGTGGGTCAACTCTGGTGTTATGACTCGCGATGAATCGTTGGCGAGGAATTGGGCTTATTGGACAGCTTTTTCCGAGGTAGCTTTCCTGCCCATCAGTTTCAGTCCTGTCTTGCTGAGGCGTATTGATCCAGGACGTATGCTCGGCACTTTATTTTGGACGCGAATTCTGCGGAGCTGGGCCTCGACAGGGAATCCCGATGCCGTTCGTAGATGAGGAATCCGACCAAATCCCGTGGTCGCACACCCCGGCGATCTCTCCCCGACCGAACTGCCTTACCCTGACATTTTCTGCGGCTGCTTCTCTTTTCGTGATAGCTCGCGAAATCATCGATACTGTGTGCGTGTCTGTATAAACTCAGCATCGGTAATTCACCCAAATCCGAATTAGAACCAATCTGGAACATCTTCACGAAACTATCACGGCCGAGAGGCATGTCGCAAAGATCGAGTACGTTGGCATTTTAGTCCGTGAACCTTTTCCTCTGATTCTTTGATCTAGTCTAGAGCTGAACAGCTGGAAAGACCGTCTGCCTCCCGAACTCCAAACCAGCTCGGTGAACAGAGATGACTCTACACCACACCGACTCATGCTTCACTGCCAGTACTGGTGGTGTTTCATCGTACTCCACCGACCTTTCTTCAACCAACATCCCCAACCCATCCGGGAATCGGATCAGGAAGTTGATCATATTAAGGCAAGCAGGACGAGCATTCTCAGAGCAAAATCTGAAGATATGTCCCTTTCTAGTTATGCAAGCGAGCGGCAGAGAACATACTCGAACTCGCCGAAAGCTGGTCTTCTGCTTACACGCTTCGCTACACGCCCATGACCATGCTCCAGGTCCTGTTTAGCGCAGGCACCATCTTTCTGCTGCTCGCGCTTCGGGCAACCGCGAATCTCCGCGTCGCGCAAAAATCGCTCCACAAAGCGCTCGAACAAACAGATCGCTGTGTTTGCTACCTCCATGAGATGGGCCAGACTTGGAAATGTGCTGCTCGGACAGGAGACATCCTGCAGGTCTTGCTGCACAACAAATTGGGGCCGATTATCACCCGCCGGCTTGCACACAGAGGCATACCGCTCTCGATAGCGACAGTTACTTCATTTCTATCACGCACGCCGACTTCTCTAGATAGAGAAGCTCTTAATGAGCTCCCGATATACCCACAGAAACGGAGCCCACTCTGCGGAGATGGCGAGTGGGTCCAGGCAGCTGGAGTGCTCTCTCCGTTAGACGCATCGATCAAGCCCGTGGACGACTGGGGGAGCATGCTACCTGGGATCAATGTGCCGGGGTGTTTTGATGACTTCAGACTACCCGAGCTTCAACCATAGGAGATCATTAATTCTTCAAAGTTTCTGAACCGTGCGAAAATCAATCTTCCCGCGGTTTATCTCGCCGAAACAGGAATTATTGTCGACTGCACTATACTTTCGCAGGCCCGAGTTTATGCGTAACCCGGCTTGCCGGACACAACACCATATGCCGGCCCGCCCTTCCCAAACATTTTTCTGAGATCGCCAGCAAGCTCTTGGGGTCGCTCATATGCCGCAAAATGTCCACCGGAGTCGTGTTCCCCGTCAAACACAACGTTTCCCATAGCTCGGGTCCAGCTTCCAATAAGGTTCGGTGCGAGGTTCTCTTACCACCAAGGGTTCACTCACCTTTTCGGAAATACCATGCTATCGCCAGGGAAGTGGGAGATACCAAGCGGAATGGTCGGAGTCGGCTGGGTGATCGAAAATATGGAATTGAAGTTTCGGTTCTCGGCCTCGAGATAGACGCGAATCGAAGCCGTTGGTCCCGCACGAGAGAACCAATAGATGGAGATCCAGGTCAGAACTAGAGGCACGGCGTCAATGAACAGTGGTTTTCGAGCTACGAATGACCTTGCCTTCATCGTCCGTCCACGGATAGTTGTCCGCCCAACTAACAAGCTTCTCGTAGATCCATGCGAGCAGACCTGCGGGAGAGTCCGCAAGAGAGTAGCCGATGGTTTGAGGCTGGGTTGTCTGTATCCCCACATATCCAAATCCGCTACGCATGTGAGAGGCGTTCTTTGCGAGGCGCTCTTGATCTTTTTCCGTAAGAGAGGCCGTCCCGTCCTCCGGGGGCGCGCCACTGAGATATTAGCATATCCACTGAGAGACGGAAAACGGGCATACATTGGCATATTTGTGTGCCACGCCTTGACGTGCTTCCCAGCATACAGCTTTGCCATCCTGGAGATTATCTACACCAATTTGTATCCAATGAACTCTGACAGTGACTAAAAAAGAGACAATACCCACCGGCACCCCAAGATCGGTGCCTTGCGTGACTTAGGGACACAGTGAGCGCGTATGGACTTGCGTGCACAATTTCGCTCACCATATTCGTCGTAACCGAGGGCGAGCATCAGCTTGTTACCAACCTTGATGAAATCGTGTGAGACTCGAGCAGCGAAGATGCACGATATTTGACCAGATACCTCAGCGTACTGATCCAGATCAAAGCCTTTCATACGGGGACCCTGAGAGAAGCCACATCCAGGGAGGCTCATGGCGACGAAATGAAATGCGGGGGCATCGACGGTCCCTGCTGTCAAGAGAGGGGCAAGTTTGCGGGCCTCAAGGAAGCTTCCTGGCCCTATCAGAAGATGAGTGAGGGAAGTAAGCCATATGAGAGAAGTTTCTCACATCCATGGACGAACAACAGCGGGATCGCCCCTGCCACAGCACTTTTCTTGTGCACGTAGTGGATATTCAATTTCCCGTGTCCCGCCACCTCGATGTCGCGGGTGAATTGAGGAAGCTCCAAGTTAATCTGCGCCTCGTGCGCCCGCCAATCGAAGGAGCTCTTCCACTTCTCCACCAACCGGCGCACATCTTCCAACGGCACCCCGTACTCCCAGCCCGATTCTTCAAGCTCGTCAGGGAGCACTGTCAATTCGAGCTTTTGGCGGAGCAGCGCGAGCTTGGTGTCAGGGATAGCGATACTGAACGGTGCTTCAAACATGGCACCTAGTACGATGGGGTTCGAATCGAATGAGAATTGCAAGGCGGACCTCGAATTTATGGGATGCTGCTGATCAAGCCCACGTGATCGCATCCTGCCATATTGGGGCCTACGGAAAGCTGGCGGAACAATTGTCGCTGCTGGTCGGAACGTAATCGGAAACAAATGGAGATAGAGCAGCGGCCTTGCTGTCCACAGAGGCCACGAATGCTGTCGATTGTACAATTAGAAATATTGCTTCATGACTCATGACAAAGCGCATTGGGCAAAAGTCTGTCTTGAGCTTTCACTACGCCTGTCACCCCAAAAAGGAAACTTAAACTTCTCACGGTTCAAATTCCTTGGGGGCTTCCTCGCGATCTCTCTAACAAGATGCTAGTGTTAAGAACTGACTATATGACTCTTATGAGACTTGAGGTGAGCAATCCATAGAGCCAGGACTAAATTAAAGCGCCATGGCACTCAGATCATTGTTCAATTTGGGATACATCTAGCTCTGATAGTGATGCAAGCACAGTGACTATGGATACAAGAATTTAATAGCTTTGCCTTATAGGATCACCCACAGCATCGCTTCCGCCCGGGCGGGCCGAGGCGGAGTCTCTCGGATGACTTCACCCTGCCTTCCATTATGTCTGGGATCGGATGTGCCCTATATAATTTGGGTGTGCTTGGCTCATCTATACCATTCAACCCCTCCCCCACAAGTTGATTCCATCTCTTTAACGACCCTTTCACGTGCAACACGCTACGACTCCCTCATGATTGCCATTGCCCACATCGTCGTCGCTGCCGTCCTCCTTCGCACCGTTGCAGCATCACCCCTCATCATCGGGGCCCATCCGATGGTTACGCTTTATGTCACCGCCGACACCTGCCTCCCCACCGGAGGCTCCATTCCCGTCTCCTCTGCGGTGGCGCCCATGTTTAACGCGGCCGGCATTATCGGCATTGCGGCGTCTTCAACCGGCAGCTCCGCCTCACAGTTCGTTGGGGGTTCCTCTTCCGTGACCAGTGTTGCGTCCACAGCTCCCACAATCGCTAGCTCTGTTGTCGCTGGTGTCGCCTCCCCCGCGCTGAGAATCGCAAGCGCCGCCGCCTCTCCCAGTCCGAGCGTCGTCAGTGCCGCAGCTGCAGCGGGGACGAACGCAATCGCATTGTCCGGGGACGCAGCGCTCGTCTCAGCAGTCGGCACGGTGCAGACAAACGCTACGGCGCTTGTGACCTCTGTGAACACGCTCTTCAATGTCCTGGTCATGATAAGCAAGGGCATTGTGACCGGCACGCCGGTAAGTTCAAGTTTCCTTTTCCATGCGAAAGTGGAACCTTGCTAAGTAAGGATGTGTCAAGATGTCTGTTGCTACGTCCTTCGCTGATAACACGCTTGTCTTTGCCGCAGCACTCCAGGCCCTTGAGACGGTTGTCGAGAATGGCCTATCTCAGGCTGGCTCTAGGTATCTCGGCTCTTCGGTGCCGCCGGTACGCCGCTCCCTTATGCACAACATGAATGTATCTACTAAACGTGAACACAGCTCACTGCCACCCTCAACTCGCTGACCACTCAGGTTCAGCAACTTGAAACCTCCGGGACCAGTGCAGCGAATCTCTCTTCGTACGCCTCCTCTCTCGGCGAGGTGTCAACCGCGCTCCAGGTACACCCGTTTCCTTAATGTTACGAACATATTCATTGACGGTGCACATCAGTCGCTCTCCAGCGCTCTGTTTGGAGGTTCCAACGCCGCGGTGTATGCCTCTGCGGTTGTGAAGTTCAACGACGCAGTGTTGGCACTTACTTCTCCCAACCAAACAAAGGGCGCCTCGTCTTTGGGACGCATCTTCTATTAAAGTCGTTGGTTGAGAATCTTTGTATACCTTGACAGTGTAAACCTCTGTATAATCAACAAACCCTGGACCCCCAACGCAGCGAACTTTGCGAGCACCAATCTTGATAGTACCTGCTCAGCCTTACCCTACCTCATGTGTTTCCCCGCTTTACTATCACCAAACCTATCACTTCTTATACTTATAAGTTGAGACCTGCCAAAACATATCCAGCCATCTGCATAATGTGCGGTGCGGCTCGCTTGGAATGGGCGCACAATGCGGCACATCATCGAGAAAGACGTTGTCTGACCTGAGATACCCTTGGATTACTGAGATACCCTGGAATTACTTCCTGACATCAGAAAGATCTGGGCGCCGGCCAGAGCTTTGGTCCTTGGCGCGCTTATGTGGACTCGTGGAGAGAGGTCCATCACGGATTATGTCAGACCAGGCTTAACGCCCCATGCATTGACGATCGAGGTCATAGAAAACAATGTACGCGCAATCTTCCCTGGAAAGGAAGGTACGCAGACCAAGGAGAATTAGTAGGCCCGGGGTTGAGCGAGTCCGTGTCGCATCCCAGCTTCTTGATTTCAAATCGGAATTCTCCGGGTTATAATAGTCAAGGGAGGACGACATTCCGGAGCCAATCCGTCCATTCACGAGTCAAAGGTGGTTAGAATCAGGATGGGTGGTCCTCCGGTGCGGTGTGGGTGTGTGGGTGTAGGATATGATGATGCAGGTCAGAATCGGAAACGGATTACGCCGCCCGCCGGTTGAACGCCCCAAGCGACGCGAAGAAGCTCTTCGGGATCGAGCTCACACCTCGCGCGTAGATCTGGTTCGTGTACACCTGCGCCAAAAGCTTTAGCACGCGAAGCAAGCCACACACAAACGCGACGCACGAGCTCGTTGTAGATGATCGCGGGCACCTTCTTGTCCGCCATCGTCGAGCTCGGATGGATCTTCACGATCTGCGTTCCCTATCATTGAGGAGAAAGCGGAGAAACGAACAGGGACACGCACCGCCTGCCCCATGACCTGCTTGTACGTCCCATCGGGCATCAGCAGCGCCGCGTTCTGCGCGAGCCCATGCGCAAGCGCGAGCAGCATCGGGTCCGCGTCGTCCCCGACGCTCGCGCGCGCGTCCAGCCCCTCCCTTGCGCATACGCCCACCAGCTGCGCGCGAATCGACCGCGCCTCGCGCAGCACGCGCTCGTTCACGAAATGCGCGCGCGCCCACTCCTTCCGCGCGCTCCGCCCCACGCCCTCCTCCTTCTCCTCCGTCTCCTTGGCGTCCGCGCCGCCGCCGCCGACGGCCGCGTACGCGTGCACGGCGTTGAGCAGCGTGAGGTGGTCACCCGCGGGGTGCACGAACTTGCGCCGCGCCTCCACGCTCGCGCCGCGTTGCTCGCCCGCGTCGATGAACAGCGGCGCGCTCGCCGCAAGCACCGACACGATGTCGAGCACCTCCGCCGTGCAGCCGAGCTCCTTCGACGCGAGCAGCGCGCGCGCGAGCGGCGGCTCGAGCGGGAACGCCGCCATCGCGCGCCCCATCTCCGTCAGCGCGCGTGTCGAGTCGAGCGCGCCGAGGAGGAACAGCGTGCGCAGCGCGCTGGAGACTGTCGCGGCGTCAGCACCCTGGGATTGACCGTAGGTAGGTGGGGAGACGCACCCGCCTCGACGTCCGGCGCGTCCATGAGCTCGAGCTCCTGCAGGTCCTGGCCGAGGCACAACAGCTGCAGCATGCTCCCCGCGAGCCCCGTGCGCAGGATCTCGGGCTCCGCTGCGGGCGCCATCGCGCGGAACGCGTCCTCCGTGTACAGCCGGTAGCAGAAGCCCGGGCCCTCGCGCCCCGCGCGCCCGGCGCGCTGCATAGCGTTGGCGCGCGCGATGTCCCGCGTTAGCAGCGTGTCGAAGCCTGCGTCGTCGCGTCAGTGAACCAGTCCAGTCCTTCAAAAACAGAAAGGAGGAACGCACCCCCGCCGACCGCGCCCGCAAGGAACCGCTTCTCCTTCGCCTTGCCCGTGTCGATCACATACCGCACGCCGGGGATCGTGATGCTCGTCTCCGCGATGTTCGTCGCGAGGATGCACTTGCGCGCGCCGCGCGGCGTCGCGCCGAAGATACGGCCCATCTTCTCGCCCGCGAGCGCGGCGAACATCGGCACGACGAGCACCTCCGGCGCGCCCGCGGGCAGCTGGCGCGCGAAGAGCATGATCGCGGCGTCGAGGCTCTCGATGTCCTCCTGGCCCGGGAGGAACACGAGCACGTCGCCCGGCGGCTGGTCGACGTGGATCTGGAAGAACGTGCGCAGCGCGGCGTCGACGTAGTCCGTCTGGCCCTGCACCGCGTGGAAGATCTTCACCGGGTGCTGCCGCCCCTTGACGTACACGATTTTCGCGCTGCGGCGGGTAAGCAGACGCACAAGCAAACGCAAGCGGGCGGGCGCACTTTGAGAAGAAGCGGCTGAACTTCTCCGCGTCGAGCGTCGCGCTCATGATCACGACCTTGAGCGGGTTGCGGTTGTCGCCGCTCTCGCCGTTCCGCACGCGCAGGATGCGCTTCAGGTTCGCCAGCAGCAGATCTGTGCGCAGCGTGCGCTCGTGCGCCTCGTCGACCACGACGACCTTGTACCGGCTCAGCAGCGGGTCGCCGAGCAGCTCGCGGCCGAGCATCCCGTCCGTCATGTACTTGATGCGCGTGCCCGCGCCGCACCGCTCGTCGAAGCGCACCGCGTAGCCGACCGTGCCGCCGACGGGCGCGCCCTGCTCGAGCGCGACGCGCGCCGCCAGCGAGAGCGCCGCGACGCGCCGCGGCTGCGTGATCCCGATCAGCCCAGCGGCGCCCGCGAGCCCTGCCTCGAGGAGGTATTGGGGGACCTCTGCGTGTGCATCAGCAGCTTTCTCAGGCAGGCAGGCAGGCAGCACCCACGCGTCGTCTTCCCCGAACCCGTCTCGCCGAGCAGCACCGTCACCTCGTTCGCGCGGATCTCCGCCACCAGCGCCTCTCGCCCTGTCCACGCACCGTGAGCGAAACGCGCTACACAACATGCATGCCACCCACCCTTTGCAATCGGCAGCAACCTCCGCTGCTCCTGGATCGAGGACACCGCGGGCGCGGGCGCGGGGCCGGAGAGCCGCGCCTTCTTGCGCGGCGGCGTGCTCGTCGCCTGCGGTCCAGGGCGCTTGGATGCGCCGTTGGCGGTACCGTCCTGCGATGCCTGATGCTGCCCGTTATCCAGATTCGCTTGCGGTTGTTGTCGCTTCTGCTGCGTACGCTGCTGCTTCCCGCCCTCGCTCATCCGCCTGCGCTTTCCGCCGATGCGATCTTCGGCGTCGCTCACGTCGACCCACGCGGGCGTCGGCTTGCGCATACGCGGGGGCGTTTTGGTCGGAGACGGGCGGAGGATGGGGATCTTCTTTGGTTTTGCGAGTGTTGCTGTGAGTGTTGCGGGCATGGCTGGATGGCAGCGGTGCAGCGAGCAGGCATGAGCAGAAAAAGTTGCGACTCTCCCATCACGCTTGTCACGACCTGTCACGACGTCCGTCATCATCGAGCTCAAGTGCACACTGAACTTACCTCAGACCGGGACCACCGTCACCCCGCCCTAACACAAGCGCTTCGACTCCGGGTAGCTCAGTCAGCTCGCAGTCTAGCCTGCGAGTTCGCGGCTCGATGCCCCGTCCTCGACTACCCACGCTGCGCCGCCGCCGCCGCTCTCAGCCTCAGAGCCGACGTCCTCGTCCCCGTCCCCGTCCCCGAGCCGCATCGCCGCCGCTGCTCGCAACCCCGCGCTCGACCTTGGTAAGTACTTACTACTTCTATCAACTGTGTACTGACTTGTTCTAGCTTTATAGCTTAATCCGCCGCGAGACGCCGTCCTCCCGCCCCTTTGCGCTACCCCAAGTCCCCGAGCAGCGCCATCTATGCGCCTCGCCATCGTCCCCGCCCCGCAGGGCACCTGTGCCCCGTTCGCACCGCCTTCGAGTCGCGTCCCGTCTACCTACCCACCGTTTACGACCCCGCCACGACCTCATCGCACGCTTTTAAGCGCCGAAGAGCCCACAATCTGCGCGCCGAGCGCTCGCATGCGCGGACAACGCCCAACGAGTGGCGGCAACGCGCCGGCCGCCGGACAGCGACCCACGGTATGCGCACCGAGCCACCCGCATGCGCGGATAGCGCCGAACGAGCGCCCGGAAACGCGTGCGCCCGCGGACACGACCTCGCCAGCCGCCGGACACCATCGACACTCCAGGATACGCGCCCCGAGACAGAAAGCCCCCGAACGAGCGGCAGCCACCGCCCCTCCGCAAGCACGCGCAGTCCCCGAGCCTGCACCTCGCGCGCCGCCGCCGCCGTTCCCAACGCCATCCGCCCCCGCTCCCCACCAAGTCCCGTAGGCGCCCGTCTAAGCGCCTGCGCCGCAAGCGCGCAATTCCGCGGCGGCGCGCCAACTCGTTTCGCGGGGACGGCGCGTAGCTCCGAACAGCTGCGCCCGCGATCGAGCGGCGCGGACTTCAAGCGGAGGCGGGGCAGGGCGAGCGCGAAGCGGCGGCGAGGCAGGAGTCGGCCCGCCCCTTCCCGCGCGCTCGAATCCGCGGAGCGCCGCCGAGTCCGGTGCGCGGTCCGCTCGCGCATCTCTGCAGCGCGCGGCAGCCTCCCCGTCCGCGGCTCTGAGCCGCGCGCCGCTTCGGTTGCGGGAGCGTCGCAAGCGCGAGGGCGGGACGTGCAGCGGTGACAACGAGCCCGAGCCCGAGCGCGCGCAAACGCTGCAAACAGAGTCCGTGAGTCCGCAATGTCCGCCCGCGCTCGAATACACATGACTCATCTGCGTTCCGCGCCAGTTTGCAGCGGTGCCCGAAATGCGAAGGCAGTACCGCCGCGGGATACGTGGCGCGGGAGTCCGTGGGTCCAGCGGGGACGGCGAAGGGCCCGAACGCGCCGGCTTGGGGCGCGCTCGTTGAGCTCGGCGGGTTCTGCGGCGTTCCCGCGCGGACTTGGCCGGTTCAAACGGGAGTTCGGGGGCGTGCTGCAAGTCCGCGTGTCGCGCTGTTCGTAGGATACACAGCGCGCGCTGCGAGAGATTTCAGCAAAAGACCAAGAAATGAAGGATGAGTCGACTTACGGGGCGGCGTCGCGAGCGCGAGCGCGAGGGCGGGCAGCGGGAGGCGCGGCGGCGGGGGCTAGCGCGCGCGGAAACGCTGTAAGCAGAGTCAGCGGGTGTACACCTAAGTTTGAATATGAAAACTTACTTGCATTTTCTTGCGAGCTCGGGCAAACTTGAAGCGCCGTGGGGTCGTAACTTGGGCAAGGGACTGCGGCCCACTGTGCGCTGCGGTGCACGGGGTGCGCCGCGGCCGACGAAGCTAGATTTGCGAGGACTTGAAGGTGATCGAGCTTCAAGTTGTTTATTGAATTCGGCAACTAAAGTCTAGCAAGTTTGAAGCAACTCGGTTGAAATTGAGTCGAATTGGGTAAGACAGACTTACCTCCCGTAATGTAGGAGCCTCGGGTCCTCGTTTCCGGCTTACAGACATCTAGGAACAAGAGTCAGTTGAGAGAAAGTTGAACTGGGTTAGAACGAACTTACCTCCCGCTATCCACGAGTATCAACTCGTCGAGCTGACTTCAAGTTCAACAGCTCAGCTACAGATGCAACAACAGAAGCAAGTCAGTTTAAAGTAAGTCGAATTAATTGGGTTGGAGCGAACTTACCTCCCGTAATCTACGAGCCTACGGTCCTCGTTCCCAGTCAAGAGACATCTAAGAACAAATTGAATCAGTTCAGAGAAAGTTGAATTAGGTTAGCACGAACTTACCTTGCACAATCTTCGAGTATAAGATCGTCAAGCTCACTTCCAATCAAACAAGTCAGTTGAAAGTAAGTCGGATTGGATTAGAACGAACTTACCTCGCGCATTCAAATGGCATAAGGTCCTCGAGGCCAATTAGTACATATTCACCTCGCGCAATCTACAAGTATAAGGTCGTCAAGCCCATCATACAGATTCAACTGAGCAAGTCAGTTGAAGGAAAGTCGAATTGGGTCAGAACGAACGTACCAATTTACGAGTATACTGTACTCAATAAGCATCTAGCTAAGCAGTGCCCAGGACTCGGATACAAACCAACTATGCAAGTCCGTCGTACACAACTATGCTAGAGCGACTCGGAGCTTATAGGAGCACAATGGAAGCGCCGGGCTCGAGATCGAAAGCCCTTAGAGGCGAGATCTAATGCCAGTGGGCAAGTTACTAGAGTAAAGCGGCGATGAAATGAAGTACTTACTAGCGCTAGTTTGAAGGCCGTTGAGGGGCGCAGTCAAGGCCAGACTGAATATCCGCACAGTCAATCCAGAACAAAGGGCTCATAGCATCGAGGTACTCACCGAGGCCTCGTTCCAAGTCAATCCAGGCGCCGCAACCGAGCGCCGGGCTCGCGGTTTGAAGGCCGTTAGAGGTCTAGATCTAAAGGTTAGAGTCAGATAGAATGATACGAAGATATAGTTGAAGTACTTACCAGTTGATTGAAGTCGATCCGACGGCGCCTCAGAGATCTATTAGTCAAGTCAGAAATCTGAAGGCTATGATGCGCGCATAATGACTTACCATGGCTCGATTGAAGCCAGTCTGAGTGGGACTTGAATGCGATTGGAGTTGAAGTCTACAGGCCAAGATTAGTGAAGGATGCGATGGGTTAGGAATAACGCACTCGAGGTCAATCCAGGGGCTCAAAGCGAGCGCGAGGAGCACTACAATTGTAGTCAAGTCGGAAAAAGGATGGGACAGATAATAAGCACTTACTTGTTCAAAGTCAATCCGAGCGGCGGACTGGATCTATTAGTCAAGATCGTTGAACGCCGATGCGAAGGCTTACAGACAACTCACCTCAAGTCAATCCAAGGGCTTAAATCGAGCGGCGGGCTTGATTTTGAAGGTAACTACAATCCAAGTCTAGTCAGAATAGAAGAATCGAACAGATGATAAGCACTTTATCGTAGCTCGATTGAAGTCAATCCGAGCGGCACTTGGCCGTTACGGTTGAAGTCTCAGAGTTGAGGTCAGAACACTGATAACTGTGATAGATGATAAAACACATACCTCGCTCGTTCGAAGTCAAACCAGTGCCAACAGGCTCGATTGGCAGAGTTGAACTATTACTGTCAAGTCATGATGGAGGGATCAATACACAATCAAGGACTTACTATAGCTCGTTTCAAGTAAGACTCAAGTCCGAGTCGAAATCTGAAGGCCGAAGTCTGAATGGAAGACACAAATTGAATGAAAAGACATACCAATAGCTCGGATTGGAGCCGTGGTCGAGCGCACTCGATATTGGAAAGCCAGGGTGAAGTCCGAGCAGAGGTTCAGATCAAGTTCGGGTTCAAAATGTGAAGGCCCGTTGAACGAAATCTAAGAGTTCAGCTTAGTTTGAAGGACCCGATAGACAAATAGTGGACGCACCAATAACAACGCACTGGGAGCCTCGATAACCCCCGCCGAAGGCCCCAGATACTGACCAGGCCTGAAGTAAAGCCGATATCTAATAGCTCGTAGTCAGCATTGGTAGATAGCTAATGTACCACTGCGGCAGAGCATCAATCTCAACTGATCGAGGGCCCAGGAAGCGAGTCGGCAGTGCTTCGGAGCAATGCGGGAGACTTCAGGGGAAGGGTGCGGGCTGGAAATGACAGTGAGAGGCGTAATGTATTGAGGATAAGTCATACCGGTGGGTCCGGGAGACACCGGAGAATGCGGGATGTATCGGTGATAAAAAATGCCGCCGCGCTTGGATGCGCATGGTAGCCACTAGGCACAAGCTCGGGGATTCGATGCCGATAATCGGATGCGCTCCGAGCCAAACAAAACTCGGGGAGTGCTGGCGGCGATGGGCGGTGGGTTTGAGAGCGAATTCGGCGGCAAAGGCGGCACGAAGACGGTGGTTTCGAACGAGGTGAGTGGCCGAGCTACGGAAGCCGGGGCGCATCCGACGTGCGCCGATGATCGCAATGTTGAATCCCGCATCCCGAGCTCAGATAGTGCCGCCGAGCGAGCACGTCGTCAGGTGGCTCAAACGGGGACGGCTAAGAATGGGTCAATAAAAGAGGTGCGGGAGGTCTGCGACGTACGGAGCGTCATGGCCATCAATGAGCAGCCAGTCCCAAGGCCCTCCTGCCAAGAATCCCGACTCGATGGCGCTGCCCATGCCGAGTGGCTCAAACACGTCACCACCAACCCCGATGCCCACGACGGCGGTGAGAGCGCCGAGGGCATGCGAGACGGCAGCGCCAGTATGGTAGAGACGCTGGGGAGCGCCTCGGGACCAGTGGTGGAGGGGAGGGCGAGTGGGTGGCCGGTGGTTGAGGGAGGGTAAAGGCGATGTGCGCCAGTACTTATAGATTAGCGGCGACCCAGGAATCTGTGCGGGCTGTATTGCTTAGAATAGATCGAAGCCAGGAGTAAAGTTGAGGCGCACCTGGGGACCAGAATAGCCTATGGAAGCGGATTTGCTGTGAAACCCTGGATCCACCCCTACTTAGCTGGTGCTTCCCCGGGCCTCGAATGGAGGCGGCGAACTTGTTCAGTTCCAGAAATAAACTGTGGGTCCCAAGTCTTGGCGAGTTCCGCGCCCAGCCACCCCCGCAGCGAATATTTTGGGTATTACCCAAAACGAACCACAGGGCATATCGAGCGATGTCCAGCGAGGAGAGCCTAAATTTTGGGCCGAAGCGCGGGGAAAAACCTATTCATAGCGAGCACACCATATACGGGCGCAGCGCGCGGGCTATACCGACCCCAGTACTGGGGGTACTGCAGAACATGCTAAGATTAGTTTCGAGTCAACGGCGAGGTGGAACAACGCACAGCGCAGATCCGCAGTAGCCCCACATCAGCCGCTCGCATAAAGCTGTGCATCAAAGGCTGTTGAGCCCTGTCTCGCTAGAATCTCGAATATGCGTATTTTGGTACTTTCGAGTTCGCCGTCTCCGTTCTTGGTTCTGATAGGCTGAGAGCGGCGGAGAAGCTGAGGATTCATCAGCCTGAGGGATTTACGCCATAATAATAGACTGACAGGGCACCCAGGGTGAGCGGTAAGCTCAGATGTATTTCTGCTCGCAATGACATTGGCTGCCATTGGGACCGTTGGGGATCGGAGATGAAGCCCTGTATGCGCTCGTTGAGTGCTTCCGCTGATATGGTTTGAGTCTTGGAGCTCTGCGGGCCGAGGGCCGCCGGCGTCGAAAATCGAGGTGGTGGTTTGAGAGCAAGAGACGGCCTTTCCCAATTAGGCCGCTATGCGCTCATGGCGCTCGGTCCGGCCTTTGACATTGACAGGTGGCGATGACACTTGGTGCGGAACGGGGTCATTTTTGGCCAAAAAAAATTGGCGCGCCTCCCGCTGCTCGGCACCGCCGGGGCGCACCGGCCCGCCCTGTGCGCAACAGATTCTGAGGCTCCGGAGCCCCATCTCTGGCTTCAAAATCTCCCTCTTTATCCCGGGCTCGAACCAAATCTATTTTGGTTGTGCCCGGGAATTTCCGGTCTGCCGATCACTGACCCCAGACCTCCGCCGCTCTATTTGTGGACCCACTAATCTCACTTGGCTTCTCAATTCAATGCTATCTAGTGGACTTGAACTTGGCCCTGAAGAAGCTGCTGTGCACACAGCTAATTATACAACTAGAACCAGAAATTATATGGGGCAAAACCACCCAAGCATTTGTATATTGTTCTTGGTATTCACAGTGTGTCTGTGTGTACAAGCTGAGCAGTCGAACCAGATAAGATGCTAAATTTAATCTTTGAGGATCTACATGATCAATCGTGTTCGCTGACTGAGTTAAAAAATAATAATAAAGTAGAGTAGGGTCGGCGGGGCAACACAACCCGGCCCGCATAACCAGCGGCGGAGGGAGTTTGCGTGGATGAACAGAAATAGATTTGTTGAACGTTTCAATGCTGTGGGAAGTGTTTGCCGACAACCAAACACAACACACATGTTTGCCTTATACCACCACCTCGCTCCGAGTCAATCCCTCCCATTCTACTCTCCCTTTTTGCGCTGCCCCAAACACTACTCAAGCATCTCGGCACCGCTCAGCATTGGCTTCGAACAGCCTCTTGTCCATCGGGATGAGCCGCGCACCTCAAGGTCCTGTAGCACGAGGATTTCTGTTCCACTTTTACTCCCCTGCAAGCACATCAGAGCATGTCAGTAGTACGCTCCGACGCTGACAGCGCACGCTCGCGTTTGCACAGTTCGTGCTGTCCTCTGCTATTTTTACAACACTCACTCAATGTCGCAGATTCAACGCTCTGGCTTCCCGCGGGCGGTGCGGCCTGTGTCATGCACATCGACGGCTTGATCCTGCGAGCAGCATGATGCGCTGTCAGTCCCTCTGCGGCGGCGATGCGTGTCAGTAAGTCCCATGGTTTTTTTTGCAGCTCAAACTTATTTTTATGGCAGATCTATGCCATTTTTGATTCCGCCAGCTCTATCTCGATGCTTACAACGCCACCGCCAACATTCTTTCACGCGTTGTCTACCGCATCGGCGCTGGGACCATTCGAGGTCGGCCGCGTTTGATGTGTATGATGTGTCGCTGCCGCCGCCGACAATCTTGTATCCACTTGCACAACCTCAAGTTTTTTATTCAATATTCTGGCTTCCCTCGAGCGGCGCGTCCCCTTACGCGTCGTGCGCCTCCCTGCAAGCGCTGTCATTTCCGCCGCGGCGGTGACAAGCCTTGGTAAGTCCCGTGATTTATTTTTCCAGTTCAAAACTCATTATTTATTGCAGATCTCCGCTGTTTTCGCTGCGCTTCACAGGCTCTCTCCGTTGATCTGATGCGCCCAACGCGTTGGCGGCGCGCTTTGATCTGCTGACGCGTCACCGCTGCCCCCGCCAATCCAGCTGCGGCGGCAACACACTCCGGTAAGTCCGGTTTTTTTTTTTTAGCTCGAACTCATTATTATAGAAAGCTACGCTGGTTTCGATGCCTTTCATGCGTTTCTGACGCATCGGCGCGGGCCCGGCTCGGTCTCGCCGCGGGTTTGATGCGTCCGGCGCGTCAGCGGCGTTTATTGACGGGTCGCCGCTGCCGGAATTCTTAACTCAAAATCCTGAACTCCCGGTACTCCCATTATGCCCGCAACGCACCCGTGCTGCGGCTACAATTTAGAGCCAAGATTTTTCTGGTTCAGTCACCGCTCGGATGCTCTCAACCTGATGTGCCGCCGTCAAAATTTGGGCCCGGTTGTTTGCGTCCCCGTGCTGTTTTGACGTGTCAAGGCTGCTCTCAAAATTCCGACTCGATTTTTCGCACTCCCGCGATCGCTGCGATCTCCTCGGTGTAAGTTCAATTGCACGCAATCTCTTTTCTTTCGGATTACTGATTTCATTACCCAGCGCCCCGGCCTTGCCTTGCACCACCGCCCCCGATTTCCGGTGTTCCCCAGAGCGTGCCGTCCGTGATGAATCGTGTCACGCCTCTGCCGCATCGGTGCTGTTCCCGACGTTCCGCGTGCACCGTTTCAGGTGTCCCCGTAGCCCTCAAAATTTTGATTCAAGTTTTGGCGGTCCCGCGAGCGAGCTACTGCACGTCCAAGAGATTGTTGGTAGGTTGGAACATTCTCTTCTATTGCACTCTTACAGGTGTATTCCAGTGTTTCCACCTCAAGTCTGCATGCCCGACCCCTTTAAAATGCTGCTCGAGTACGTCCCCGGGGACCTCGGCCAAGCTCAATGTGTTTTTGTTTCGATTTTTGGTGTTCCGGAGAGCACTCGGAGTCCCGGTGTTCCATTCCAAATGCTCCATTCGATCTTGCCGCTCAGAGATTTATTTTTTCGTGTTCCGCGAGCACGCCTGATGTGTTCCTGCCGATGTTTTTTGCCGCCCCGCTATGTTTTTTTCGATTTTTTCATGGCGCGCACTTCAGTATTTGAGTATTGATGTTTTTGATCTAGTGCCCCGGCCCTTGATCGCAGGTGCTTCCGTACCCATTGTGGGTGGTTAACATTGCTGGTTCGAATGTGGGCCTTCATTTCTCTCTACTCAGCTGTGTACTGACTTGAACCAACAGATTCACCGTATTTTGAACCACTCGGGTGAGTGCTTCAAGGCTTTTGACTGGATTTCACTATTTTGCTTGGCAGAACCAGTTCCTAGCCCCAACATACCTTCAACGCGTCGTAATTCAAGGTTCGGACATATCGGGCATGTTGAATCTGACCCCAATTCGCTAACACGCGATGGCAGAATTATCGGGAGATTCGGTGAGATTCCCTCGATTCATCTCAGATCCCCCATCGCCTACGTACCCACCCCCTCCACTGAACGCCTGCCGACCTTCGGGACGGGGAGGTTATCGCCGAAATCTAAAAATAGACCGTTCCACTTGCAACCCCCATAAAATTTGAAAGTTTAAACAAGTGTAGACTTTCAGGCATCGCGGCGAACAGTGAGAGAAGGGACCGCTTGAACGGCCAACAGCGAGAGAACGCGGTTAACAGCAAAAAAATCGATATTGGATCTGACTACGGACACGCCGAGCGCCTCGACCGTGACGTGGATCTGGAAGCCCAAGATGCGGCCCATCTTCTCGCCCGCGAGCGCGGCGAACATCGGCACGACGAGCACCTCCGGCGCGCCCGCAGGCAGCTGGCGCGCGAAGAGCATGATCGCGGCGTCGAGGCTCTCGATGTCCTCCTGGCCCGGGAGGAACACGAGCACGTCGCCCGGCGGCTGGTCGACGTGGATCTGGAAGAACGTGCGCAGCGCGGCGTCGACGTAGTCCGTCTGGCCCTGCACCGCGTGGAAGATCTTCACCGGGTGCTGCCGCCCCTTGACGTACACGATTTTCGCGCTGCGGCGGGTCAGCAGGCGCACAAGCAAACGCAAGCGGGCGGGCGCACTTTGAGAAGAAGCGGCTGAACTTCTCCGCGTCGAGCGTCGCGCTCATGATCACGACCTTGAGCGGGTTGCGGTTGTCGCCGCTCTCGCCGTTCCGCACGCGCAGGATGCGCTTCAGGTTCGCCAGCAGCAGATCCGTGCGCAGCGTGCGCTCGTGCGCCTCGTCGACCACGACGACCTTGTACCGGCTCAGCAGCGGGTCGCCGAGCAGCTCGCGGCCGAGCATCCCGTCCGTCATGTACTTGATGCGCGTGCCCGCGCCGCACCGCTCGTCGAAGCGCACCGCGTAGCCGACCGTGCCGCCGACGGGCGCGCCCTGCTCGAGCGCGACGCGCGCCGCCAGCGAGAGCGCCGCGACGCGCCGCGGCTGCGTGATCCCGATCAGCCCCGCGGCGCCCGCGAGCCCCGCCTCGAGGAGGTATTGCGGGACCTCTGCGCGTGCATCAGCATCTTTCTCAAGGAGGCAGGCAGGCAGGCAGCACCCACGCGTCGTCTTCCCCGAGCCCGTCTCGCCGAGCAGCACCGTGACCTCGTTCGCGCGGATCTCCGCCACCAGCGCCTCCCGGCCTGTCCACGCACCGTGAGCGAAACGCGCTACACAACATGCATGCCACCCACCCTTTGCAATCGGCAGCAACCTCCGCTGCTCCTGGATCGAGGACACCGCGGGCGCGGGCGCGGGGCCGGAGAGCCGCGCCTTCTTGCGCGGCGGCGTGCTCGTCGCCTGCGGTCCAGGGCGCTTGGATGCGCCGTTGGCGGTACCGTCCTGCGACGGCCTCCCGTTCGCCTGATGCTTCCCGGTGTTCAGATTCGCTTGCGGTTGTTGTCGCTTCTGCTGCGTACGCTGCTGCTTCCCGCCCTCGCTCATCCGCCTGCGCTTTCCGCCGATGCGATCTTCGGCGTCGCTCACGTCGACCCACGCGGGCGTCGGCTTGCGCATACGCGGGGGCGTTTTGGTCGGAGACGGGCGGAGGATGGGGATCTTCTTTGGTTTTGCGAGTGTTGCTGTGAGTGTTGCGGGCATGGCTGGATGGCAGCGGTGCAGCGAGCAGGCATGAGCAGAAAAAGTTGCGATCCCATCACGCTTGTCACGACCTGTCACGACGTCCGTCATCATCGAGCTCAAGTGCACAACTGTCATTGACTGAACTTACCTCAGACCAGGACCACCGTCACCCTAACACAAGCGCTTCGACTCCGGGTAGCTCAGTCAGCTCGCAGTCTAGCCTGCGAGTTCGCGGCTCGATGCCCCGTCCTCGACTACCCACGCTGCGCCGCCGCCGCCGCTCTCAGCCGACGTCCTCGTCCCCGTCCCCGTCCCCGAGCCGCATCGCCGCCGCTGCTCGCAACCCCGCGCTCGACCTTGGTATGTACCTAGTACCTACCTGTTTTTATCTACTGACTCTCATAGATCTGCAGCTCAATACGGCTGCGAACCGCCGTCCTCCCGCCTCCTTTGCGCTACCCCGAGTCCCCGAGCACCGCCATCTATGCGCCTCGCCATCGCCCCCACCCCGCCCGCCACAACGGCGTCCCATCCGGCTTCGTGAGGCGCCGTGCCCGCCGCCTTCGAGTCGCGTCCCCGCCGCGTACGACTCTCGTGCCCGCCCCGACATCCCCCGCTCGCCCGCCGCTGCGGCCCGGGCACTCGTCGTCGGCATCGAGCGTGTAGGGTGCCCCCCGCCGCCGGACAACTGCACGCCGCAAGTCCGGCACGACGCGATCGATCCTGGGCGAATCTGCGCGCGTGTCCGGATAACGACACGCGACGTGCCCCGCTCGTCGAATGCAGGCGCGAGCGAGGACGGCGCTGTACGGCCGCTCGGACTCCGACGCGCTGTGAACAGAACTCAGCCCAGCAGAACTCCACAACACAACGACGTACCGCGCGGCCCCCGTGCCCTCTCCCCAGCAACCTTCCGCCCCTCCGCAAGCACGCGCAGTCCCCGAGCCTGCACCTCGCGCGCCGCCGCCGCCGCCGTTCCCAACGCCATCCGCCCCCGCTCCCCACCAAGTCCCGTAGGCGCCCATCTAAGCGCCTGCGCCGCAAGCGCGCAATTCCGCGGCGGCGCGCCAACTCGTTTCGCGGGGACGGCGCGTAGCTCCGAACAGCTGCGCCCGCGATCGAGCGGCGCGGACTTCAAGCGGAGGCGGGGCAGGGCGAGCGCGAAGCGGCGGCGAGGCAGCAGTCGGCCCGCCCCTTCCCGCGCGCTCATCCGCGGAGCGCCGCCGAGTCCGGTGCGCGGTCCGCTCGCGCATCTCTGCAGCGCGCGGCAGCCTCCACGTCCGCGGCTCTGAGCCGCGCGCCGCTTCGGTTGCGGGAGCGTCGCAAGCGCGAGGGCGGGACGTGCAGCGGTGACAACGAGCCCGAGCCCGAGCGCGCGCAAACGCTGCAAACAGAGTTAGCGAGCGAAGTCCGCCCGCGCTGGAATGCACGCCGCTCACCTGCGTTCTCATTCCGCGCGGGTCTGGACTTTGGAGCTGCGCGACATGCGGGGCCGCGGGATACGTCGCGCGGGAGTGCGTGGGTCGGAGAAGGACCCGAACGCGCCAGTTTGGGGCGCGCTCGTTGAGCTCGGCGGGTTCTGCGGCGTTCCCGCGCGGACTTGGCCGGTTCAAACGGGAGTTCGGGGGCGTGCTGCAAGTCCGCGTGTCGCGCTGTTCGTAGGATACACAGCGCGCGCTGCGAGAGATTTCAGCAAAAGACCAAGAAATGAAGGATGAGTCGACTTACGGGGCGGCGTCGCGAGCGCGAGGGCGGGCAGCGGGAGGTGCGGCGGCGGCGGCTAGCACGCGCGGAAGTGCTGTAAGCAGAGTCAGCGTGTGTACGTATCTGTTTGAATATGAAAACTTACTTGCATTTTCTTGCGAGTATGAGCTCGGGCAAACTTGAAGCGCCGTGGGGTCGTAACTTGGGCAAGGGACTGCGGCCCACTGTGCGCTGCGGTGCACGGGGCGCGCCGCGGCCGACGAAGCTAGATTTGCGAGGACTTGAAGCTGATCGAGCTTCAAGTTGTTTACTGAATTCGGCAACTAAAGTCTGGCAAGTTTGAAGCAAGTCAGTCGAAATTGAGTCGAATTGGGTAAGACAGACTTACCTCCCGTAATGTACGAGCCTCGGGTCCTCGTTTCCGGCTAATAGACATCTAAGAACGAGAGTCAGTGGAGAGAAAGTTGAAATGGGTTAAAACGAACTTACCTCCCACTATCCACAAGTATCAACTCGTCGAGCTGACTCAAGTTCAACAGCCCAGCTACGGATTCAACTACAGAAGCATGTCAGTTTGAAGTAAGTCGATATGGGTCAGAACGAACTTACCTCCCGCTATCCACAAGTATGAGCTGACTTCAAGTTCAACAGCTCAGCTACAGATGCAACTACAGAAGCATGTCAATTTGAAGTAAGTCGAATTAATTGGGTTGGAACGAACTTACCTCCCGTAATATACGAGCCTAAGGTCCTCGTTCCCAGTCAAGAGACATCTAAGAACGAATTGAATCAGTTCAGAGAAAGTTGAACTAGGTTAGCACGAACTTACCTTGCACAATCTTCGAGTATAAGATCGTCAAGCTCACTTCCAATCAAACAAGTCAGTTGAAAGTAAGCCGGATTGGATTAGAACGAACTTACCTCGCGCATTCAAATGGCATAAGGTCCTCGAGGCCAATTAGTACATATTCACCTCGCGCAATCTACAAGTATAAGGTCGTCAAGCCCATCATACAGATTCAACTGAGCAAGTCAGTTAAAGGAAAGTCGAATTGGGTCAGAACGAACGTACCAATTTACGAGTATACTGTACTCAATAAGCATCTAGCTAAGCAGTGCCCAGGACTCGGATACAAACCAACTATGCAAGTCCGTCGTACACAACTATGCTAGAGCGACTCGGAGCTTATAGGAGCACAATGGAAGCGCCGGGCTCGAGATCGAAAGCCCTTAGAGGCGAGATCTAATGCCAGTGGGCAAGTTACTAGAGTAAAGCGGCGATGAAATGAAGTACTTACTAGCGCTAGTTTGAAGGCCGTTGAGGGGCGCAGTCAAGGCCAGACTGAATATCCGCACAGTCAATCCAGAACAAAGGGCTCATAACATCGAGGTACTCACCGAGGCCTCGTTCCAAGTCAATCCAGGCGCCGCAACCGAGCGCCGGGCTTGCGGTTTGAAGGCCGTTAGAGGTCTAGATCTAAAGGTTAGAGTCAGATAGAATGATACGAAGATATAGTTGAAGTACTTACCAGTTGATTGAAGTCGATCCGACGGCGCCTCAGAGATCTATTGGTCAAGTCAGAAATTTGAAGGCTATGATGCGCGCATAATGACTTACCATGGCTCGATTGAAGCCAGTCTGAGTGGGACTTGAATGCGATTGGAGTTGAAGTCTACAGGCCAAGATTAGTGAAGGATGCGATGGGTTAGGAATAACGCACTCGAGGTCAATCCAGGGGCTCAAAGCGAGCGCGAGGGGCACTACAATTGTAGTCAAGTCGGAAAAAGGATGGGACAGATAATAAGCACTTACTCGTTCAAAGTCAATCCGAGCGGCGGACTGGGAATTCAAAGGAGATTTGAAATCTATTAGTCAAGATCGTTGAACGCCGATGCGAAGGCTTATAGACAACTCACCTCAAGTCAATCCAAGGGCTTAAATCGAGCGGCGGGCTTGATTTTGAAGGCAACTACAATCCAAGTCTAGTCAGAATAGAAGAATCGAACAGATGATAAGCACTTTACTGTAGCTCGATTGAAGTCAATCCGAGCGGCACTTGGCCGTTACGGTTGAAGTCTCAGAGTTGAGGTCAGAACACTGATAACTGTGATAGATGATAAAACACATACCTCGCTCGTTCGAAGTCAAACCAGTGCCAACAGGCTCGATTGGCAGAGTTGAACTATTACTGTCAAGTCATGATGGAGGGATCGATACACAATCAAGGACTTACTATAGCTCGTTTCAAGTAAGACTCAAGTCCGAGTCGAAATCTGAAGGCCGAAGTCTGAATGGAAGACACAAATTGAATGAAAAGACATACCAATAGCTCGGATTGGAGCCGTGGTCGAGCGCACTCGATATTGGAAAGCCAGTTTGAAGTCCGAGCAGAGGTTCAAATCAAGTTCGGGTTCGAAATGCGAAGGCCGTTTGAATGAAATCTAAGGGTTCAACTTAGTTTGAAGGACCCGATAGACAAATAGTGGACGCACCAATAACAACGCACTGGGAGCCCCGCCGAAGGCCCCAGATACTGACCAGGCCTGAAGTAAAGCCAATATCTAATAGCTCGTAGTCAGCATAGGGTGAAAAATGAAAGAGAGCGGAAGTACCAGAGCAAGAATCTCAACTGATCGAGGGCCCGGAGTAGTCTAGAGTTAACCGCGTGCCCCGTGCTAGGCGGTGGGGGTTATTACATAATCGTCGGAGTTTGAATCACCGCCAAAGCTTTCCACCACTTCTCCCTACTTCAAATACAAAATCTACCAAGCTAAACACTTTGGAATGCCATTACAATGAGCTCCGCTTCATCAGAACTTTGGTCTCCATCGTTGTAACGCGCAATCACTCACCTCGGCTTTCTCCGTTGCCGGCCCATCAAGATCCGGCATCGCGATTCTGGCTGCTTTCGCGTGAGGTAGGACTGGCAAAGGAGTTTCTTTGTGCTCACTGGGGAGTAACCAAAGGATTTCGGCCATAAAACACGTCTGAACCAACGAGACGAACGCCGGGAAATTTGAGATTACCTAATAAGGCCCACCGCCAACCGATCACTTCGGGTAACCGACAGACTACAACAAGCGAGGCACGAGCTCAAAATGTTGTAGCGTCTGTTTTCAAGAGACTAGGCCCGGAGGCGATTCGGCAGTGCTTCGGAGCGACGCGGGGTCGGTGCGGGCTAGAAATGGCAATGAGATGCGTCATGTATTGAGGATAAGTCATACCAATAGGTCCGGGAGACACCGGAGAATGCAGGATGTATCGGTGATAAAAAAATAAAAAATGCCGCCGCGCTTAAATGCGCATGGTAGCCACTGGGTACAAGCTCAGCGAATCGATGCCAAGAGTCGGATGCACTGCGGACCGAAACTCGGGCGGCGATAGGCGGCGGGTTCGAGAGACTGCTCGGCGGCAAAGGCGGTACGGCAAAGACGGTGATTCTGAACGGGATGAGTCGGCGAGCCACGGGAGCCGGGGCGCATCCGACGTGCGCCGATGATCGCAATGTTGAATCCCGCATCCCGAGCTCAGATAGTGCCGCCGAGCGAGCACGTCGTCAGGTGGCTCAAACGGGGACGGCTAAGAATGGGTCAATAAAAGAGGTGCGGGAGGTCTGCGACGTACGGAGCGTCATGGCCATCAATGAGCAGCCAGTCCCAAGGCCCTCCCGCCAAGAATCCCGACTCGATGGCGCTGCCCATGCCGAGTGGCTCAAACACGTCACCACCAACCCCGATGCCCACGACGGCGGTGAGAGCGCCGAGGGCATGCGAGACGGCAGCGCCAGCATGGTAGAGACGCTGGGGAGCGCCTCGGGACCAGTGGTGGAGGGGAGGGCGAGTGGGTGGCCGGTGGTTGAGGGAGGGTAAAGGCGATGTGCGCCAGTACTTATAGATTAGCGGCGACCCAGGAATCTGTGCGGGCTGTATTGCTTAGAATAGATCGAAGCCAGGAGTAAAGTTGAGGCGCACCTGGGGACCAGAATAGCCTATGGAAGCGGATTTGCTGTGAAACCCTGGATCCACCCCTACTTAGCTGGTGCTTCCCCGGGCCTCGAATGGAGGCGGCGAACTTGTTCAGTTCCAGAAATAAACTGTGGGTCCCAAGTCTTGGCGAGTTCCGCGCCCAGCCACCCCCGCAGCGAATATTTTGGGTATTACCCAAAACGAACCACAGGGCATATCGAGCGATGTCCAGCGAGGAGAGCCTAAATTTTGGGCCGAAGCGCGGGGCAAAACCTATTCGTAGCGAGCGCGCCATATACGGGCGCAGCGCGCGGGCTATACCGACTCCAGTCCCAGGGGTACTGCAGAACATGCTAAGATTAGTTTCGAGTCAACCGCGAGGTGGAACAACGCACAGCGCAGATCCGCAGTAGCCCCACATCAGCCGCTCGCATAAAGCTGTGCATCAAAGGCTGTTGAGCCCTGTCTCGCTAGAATCTCGAGTATGCGTATTTTGGTACTTTCGAGTTCGCCGTCTCCGTTCTTGGTTCTGATAGGCTGAGAGCGGCGGAGAAGCTGAGGATTCATCAGCCTGAGGGATTTACGCCATAATAATAGACTGACAGGGCACCCAGGGTGAGCGGTAAGCTCAGATGTATTTCTGCTCGCAATGACATTGGCTGCCATTGGGACCGTTGGGGATCGGAGATGAAGCCCTGTATGCGCTCGTTGAGTGCTTCCGCTGATATGGTTTGAGTCTTGGAGCTCTGCGGGCCGAGGGCCGCCGGCGTCGAAAATCGAGGTGGTGGTTTGAGAGCAAGAGACGGCCTTTCCCAATTAGGCCGCTATGCGCTCATGGCGCTCGGTCCGGCCTTTGACATTGACAGGTGGCGATGACACTTGGTGCGGAACGGGGTCATTTTTGACCAAAAAAAATTGGTGCACCTCCCGCTGCTCGGCACCGCCGGGGCGCACCGGCCCGCCCTGTGCGCAACAGATTCTGAGGCTCCGGAGCCCCATCTCTGGCTTCAAAATCTCCCTCCTTATCCCGGGCTCGAACCATATCTATTTTGGTTGTGCCCGGGAACTTCCGGTCTGCCGATCACCGACCCCAGACCTCCGCCGCTCTATTTGTGGACCCACTAATCTCACTTGGCTTCTCAATTCAATGCTATCTAGTGGACTTGAACTTGGCCCTGAAGATGCACACAGCTAATTATGCAACTAGAACCAGAAATCATATGGGGCAAAACCACCCAAGCATTTGTATATTGTTCTTGGTATTCACGGTGTGTCTGTGTGTACAAGCTGAGCAGTCGAACCAGATAAGATGCTAAATTTAATCTTTGAGGATCTACATGATCAATCGTGTTCGCTGACTGAGTTAAAAAATAATAATAAAGTAGAGTAGGGTCGGCGGGGCAACACAACCCGGCCCGCATAACCAGCGGCGGAGGGAGTTTGCGTGGATGAACAGAAATAGATTTGTTGAACGTTTCAATGCTGTGGGAAGTGTTTGCCGACAACCAAACACAACACACATGTTTGCCTTATACCACCATCTCGCTCCGAGTCAATCACTCCCATTCTACTCTCCCTTTTTGCGCTGCCCCAAACACTACTTTAGATTCCCCAAGCATCTCGGCACCGCTCAGCATTGGCTTCGAACAGCCTCTTGTCCATTGGGATGAGCCGCGCACCTCAAGGTCCTGTGGCACAAGGATTTCTGTTCCACTTCTAGTCCCCTGCAAGCACATCAGAGCATGTCAGTAGTACGCTCCGACGCTGACAGCGCACGCTCGCGTTCGCACAGTTCGTGCTGTCCTCTGCTATTTTTACAACACTCACTCAATGTCGCAGATTCAACGCTCTGGCTTCCCGCGGGCGCTGTGGCCTGTGTCATGCACATCGACGGCTTGATCCTGCGAGCAGCATGATGCGCTGTCAGTCCCTCTGCGGCGGCGATGCGTGTCAGTAAGTCCCATGGTTTTTTTGCAGCTCAAACTTATTTTTATGGCAGATCTATGCCATTTTTGATTCCGCCAGGTCTATCTCGATGCTTACAACGCCAACATTCTTTCACGCGTTGTCTACCGCATCGGCGCTGGGACCATTCGAGGTCGGCCGTTTGATGTGTATGATGTGTCGCTGCCACCGCCGGCAATCTTGTATCCACTTGCACAACCTCAAGTTTTTTATTCAATATTCTGGCTTCCCTCGAGCGGCACGTCTCCTTACGCGTCGTGCGCCTCCCTGCAAGCACTGTCATCTCCGCCGCGGCGGTGACAAGCCTCGGTAAGTCCCGTGATTTATTTTTCCAGTTCAAAACTCATTATTTATTGCAGATCTCCGCTGTTTTCGCTGCGCTTCACAGGCTCTCTCCGTTGATCTGATGCGCCCAACGTGTTGGCGGCGCGCTTTGATCTATTGACGCGTCACCGCTGCCCCCGTCAATCCAGCTGCGGCGGCAACACACTCCGGTAAGTCCGGTTATTTTTTTTTCAGCTCAAGCTCAGAATTATAGAAAAGCTACGCCGTTTTGAATGCCTCACACGCGTTTCTGACGCGTCGGCGCGGGCCCGGCTCGGTCTCGCCGCGGGTTTGATGCGCCCGGCTCGTCAGCGGCGTTTATTGATGGGTCGCCGCTGCCGGAATTCTTAACTCAAAATCCTGAACTCCCGCTACTCCCATTATGCCCGCAACGCACCCGTGCTGCGGCTACAATTTAGAGCCAAGATTTTTCTGGTTCAGTCACCGCTCGGATGCTCTCAACCTGATGTGCCGCCGTCAAAATTTGGGCCCGGTTGTTTGCGTCCCCGTGCTGTTTTGACGTGTCAAGGCTGCTCTCAAAATTCCGACTCGATTTTTCGCGGTCCCGCCACCGATGCGATCTCCTCGGTGTAAGTTCAATTGCGCGTCTCTTTCGGATTACTGATTTCATTCCCCAGCGCCCCGGCCTTGCACCGCCCCCAATTTCTTTCTTCCATTTTCGGTGTTCCCCAGAGCGTGCCGTCCGGGATGAATCGTGTCACACCTCTGCCGCATCAGCACCGTCCCCGACGTTCCACGTGCACTGTTTCCGGTGTCCCCGTAGCCCTTGAAATTTTGATTCAAGTTTTGGCGGTCCCGCGAGCGAGCCACTGCGCGTCCAAGAGATTGTTGGTAGGTTGGAACATTCTCTTCTATTGCACTCTTACAGGTGTATTCCAGTGTTTCCACCTCAAGTCTGCATGCCCGACCCCTTTAAAATGCTGCTCGAGTACGTCCCCGGGGACCTCGGCCAAGCTCAATGTGTTTTTGTTTCGATTTTTGGTGTTCCGGAGAGCACTCTGAGTCCCGGTGTTCCATTCCAAATGCTCCATTCGATCTTGCCGCTCAGAGATTTATTTTTTCGTGTTCCGCGAGCACGCCTGATGTGTTCCTGCCGATGTTTTTGCCGCCCCGCTATGTTTTTTCGATTTTTTCATGGCGCGCACTTCAGTATTTGAGTATTGATGTTTTTGATCTAGTGCCCCGGCCCTTGATCGCAGGTGCTTCCGTACCCATTGTGGGTGGTTAACATTGCTGGTTCGAATGTGGGCCTTCATTTCTCTCTACTCAGCTGTGTACTGACTTGAACCAACAGATTCACCGTATTTTGAACCACTCGGGTGAGTGCTTCAAGGCTTTTGACTGGATTTCACTATTTTGCTTGGCAGAACCAGTTCCTAGCCCCAACATACCTTCAACGCGTCGTAATTCAAGGTTCGGACATATCGGGCATGTTGAATCTGACCCCAATTCGCTAACACGCGATGGCAGATTTATCGGGAGATTCGGTGAGATTCCCTCGATTCATCTCAGATCCCCCATCGCCTACGTACCCACCCCCTCCACTGAACGCCTGCCGACCTTCGGGACGGGGAGGTTATCGCCGAAATCTAAAAATAGACCGTTCCACTTGCAACCCCCATAAAATTTGAAAGTTTAAACAAGTGTAGACTTTCAGGCATCGCGGCGAACAGTGAGAGAAGGGACCGCTTGAACGGCCAACAGCGAGAGAACGCGGTTAACAGCAAAAAAATCGATATTGGATCTGACTACGGACACGCCGAGCGCCTCGACCGTGACGTGGATCTGGAAGCCCAAGATGCGGCCCATCTTCTCGCCCGCGAGCGCGGCGAACATCGGCACGACGAGCACCTCCGGCGCGCCCGCAGGCAGCTGGCGCGCGAAGAGCATGATCGCGGCGTCGAGGCTCTCGATGTCCTCCTGGCCCGGGAGGAACACGAGCACGTCGCCCGGCGGCTGGTCGACGTGGATCTGGAAGAACGTGCGCAGCGCGGCGTCGACGTAGTCCGTCTGGCCCTGCACCGCGTGGAAGATCTTCACCGGGTGCTGCCGCCCCTTGACGTACACGATTTTCGCGCTGCGGCGGGTCAGCAGGCGCACAAGCAAACGCAAGCGGGCGGGCGCACTTTGAGAAGAAGCGGCTGAACTTCTCCGCGTCGAGCGTCGCGCTCATGATCACGACCTTGAGCGGGTTGCGGTTGTCGCCGCTCTCGCCGTTCCGCACGCGCAGGATGCGCTTCAGGTTCGCCAGCAGCAGATCCGTGCGCAGCGTGCGCTCGTGCGCCTCGTCGACCACGACGACCTTGTACCGGCTCAGCAGCGGGTCGCCGAGCAGCTCGCGGCCGAGCATCCCGTCCGTCATGTACTTGATGCGCGTGCCCGCGCCGCACCGCTCGTCGAAGCGCACCGCGTAGCCGACCGTGCCGCCGACGGGCGCGCCCTGCTCGAGCGCGACGCGCGCCGCCAGCGAGAGCGCCGCGACGCGCCGCGGCTGCGTGATCCCGATCAGCCCCGCGGCGCCCGCGAGCCCCGCCTCGAGGAGGTATTGCGGGACCTCTGCGCGTGCATCAGCATCTTTCTCAAGGAGGCAGGCAGGCAGGCAGCACCCACGCGTCGTCTTCCCCGAGCCCGTCTCGCCGAGCAGCACCGTGACCTCGTTCGCGCGGATCTCCGCCACCAGCGCCTCCCGGCCTGTCCACGCACCGTGAGCGAAACGCGCTACACAACATGCATGCCACCCACCCTTTGCAATCGGCAGCAACCTCCGCTGCTCCTGGATCGAGGACACCGCGGGCGCGGGCGCGGGGCCGGAGAGCCGCGCCTTCTTGCGCGGCGGCGTGCTCGTCGCCTGCGGTCCAGGGCGCTTGGATGCGCCGTTGGCGGTACCGTCCTGCGACGGCCTCCCGTTCGCCTGATGCTTCCCGGTGTTCAGATTCGCTTGCGGTTGTTGTCGCTTCTGCTGCGTACGCTGCTGCTTCCCGCCCTCGCTCATCCGCCTGCGCTTTCCGCCGATGCGATCTTCGGCGTCGCTCACGTCGACCCACGCGGGCGTCGGCTTGCGCATACGCGGGGGCGTTTTGGTCGGAGACGGGCGGAGGATGGGGATCTTCTTTGGTTTTGCGAGTGTTGCTGTGAGTGTTGCGGGCATGGCTGGATGGCAGCGGTGCAGCGAGCAGGCATGAGCAGAAAAAGTTGCGATCCCATCACGCTTGTCACGACCTGTCACGACGCCCTACTCAACGTACTCAACGCACGCGTCATGAATCAAGCACACTGAACTTACCTCAGACCAGGACCACCGTCACCCCGCCCTAAAGGCCTAACGTTATAACACCCGGGTTGCTCGGAACGCTCGCAGTCGACTTCGCCGCTCGATGCCCCGTCCTCGACTACCCACGCTGCGCCGCCGCCGCCGCTCTCAGCCTCAGAGCCGACGTCCTCGTCCCCGTCCCCGTCCCCGAGCCGCATCGCCGCCGCTGCTCGCAACCCCGCGCTCGACCTTGGTATGTACCTACCTCTTTTATCTACTGACTCTCATAGATCTGCAGCTCAATACGGCTGCGAACCGCCGTCCTCCCGCCTCCTTTGCGCTACCTCAAGTCCCCGAGCAGCGCCATCTATGCGCCTCGGCATCGTCCCCGCCTCGCACGGCACCTGTGCCCCGTTCGCACCGCCTTCGAGTCGCGTCCCCTCTACCTACCCACCGTTTACGACCCCGCCACGACCTCATCGCACGCTTTTAAGCGCCGAAGAGCCCACAATCTGCGCGCCGAGCGGACAACGCCCAACGAGTGGCGGCAACGCGCCGGCCGCCGGACAGCGACCCACGGTATGCGCACCGAGCCACCCGCATGCGCGGATAGCGCCGAACGAGCGCCCGGAAACGCGTGCGCCCGCGGACACGACCTCGCCAGCCGCCGGACACCATCGACACTCCAGGATACGCGCCCCGAGACAGAAAGCCCCCGAACGAGCGGCAGCCACCGCCCCTCCGCAAGCACGCGCAGTCCCCGAGCCTGCACCTCGCGCGCCGCCGCCGCCGTTCCCAACGCCATCCGCCCCCGCTCCCCACCAAGTCCCGTAGGCGCCCGTTTAAGCGCCTGCGCCGCAAGCGCGCAATTCCGCGGCGGCGCGCCAACTCGTTTCGCGGGGACGGCGCGCAGCTCCGAACAGCTGCGCCCGCGATCGAGCGGCGCGGACGTCAAGCGGAGACGGGGCAGGGCGAGCGCGAAGCGGCGGCGAGGCAGGAGTCGGCCCGCCCCTTCCCGCGCGCTCGAATCCGCGGAGCGCCGCCGAGTCCGGTGCGCGGTCCGCTCGCGCATCTCTGCAGCGCGCGGCAGCCTCCCCGTCCGCGGCTCTGAGCCGCGCGCCGCTTCGGTTGCGGGAGCGTCGCAAGCGCGAGGGCGGGACGTGCAGCGGTGACAACGAGCCCGAGCCCGAGCGCGCGCAAACGCTGCAAACAGAGTCCGTGAGTCCGCAATGTCCGCCCGCGCTCGAATACACATGGCTCATCTGCGTTCCGCGCCAGTTTGCAGCGGTGCCCGAAATGCGGAGGCAGTACCGCCGCGGGATACGTGGCGCGGGCGTCCGACGGTCCAGCGGGGACGGCGAAGGGCCCGAACGCGCCGGTTTGGGGCGCGCTCGTTGAGCTCGGCGGGTTCTGCAGCGTTCCCGCGCGGACTTGGCCGGTTCAAACGGGAATCCGGGGGCGTGCTGCAAGTCCGTGTGTCGCGCTGTTCGTAGGATACACAGCGCGCGCTGCGAGAGATTTCAGCAAAAGACCAAGAAATGAAGGATGAGTCGACTTACGGGGCGGCGTCGCGAGCGCGAGCGCGAGGGCGGGCAGCGGGAGGCGCGGCGGCGGCGGGGGCTAGCGCGCGCGGAAACGCTGTAAGCAGAGTCAGCGGGTGTACACCTAAGTTTGAATATGAAAACTTACTTGCATTTTCTTGCGAGTATGAGCTCGGGCAAACTTGAAGCGCCGTGGGGTCGTAAGTTGGGCAAGGGACTGCGGCCCACTGTGCGCTGCGGTGCACGGGGCGCGCCGCGGCCGACGAAGCTAGATTTGCGAGGACTTGAAGGTGATCGAGCTTCAAGTTGTTTACTGAATTCGGCAACTGAAGTCTGGCAAGTTTGAAGCAACTCGGTTGAAATTGAGTCGAATTGGGTAAGACAGACTTACCTCCCGTGATGTACGAGCCTCGGGTCCTCGTTTCCGGCTAACAGACATCTAAGAACGAGAGTCAGTGGAGAGAAAGTTGAAATGGGTTAAAACGAACTTACCTCCCACTATCCACAAGTATCAACTCGTCGAGCTGACTTCAAGTTCAACAGCCCAGCTACGGATTCAACTACAGAAGCATGTCAGTTTGAAGTAAGTCGATATGGGTCAGAACGAACTTACCTCCCGCTATCCACAAGTATGAGCTGACTTCAAGTTCAACAGCTCAGCTACAGATGCAACTACAGAAGCAAGTCAGTTCAAAGTAAGTCGAATTGGGTTGGAACGAACTTACCTCCCGTAATCTACGAGCCTAAGGTCCTCGTTCCCAGTCAAGAGACATCTAAGAACGAATTGAATCAGTTCAGAGAAAGTTGAACTAGGTTAGCACGAACTTACCTTGCACAATCTTCGAGTATAAGATCGTCAAGCTCACTTCCAATCAAACAAGTCAGTTGAAAGTAAGTCGGATTGGATTGGAACGAACTTACCTCGCGCATTCAAATGGCATAAGGTCCTCGAGGCCAATTAGTACATATTCACCTCGCGCAATCTACAAGTATAAGGTCGTCAAGCCCATCATACAGATTCAACTGAGCAAGTCAGTTGAAGGAAAGTCGAATTGGGTCAGAACGAACGTACCAATTTACGAGTATAGTGTACTCAATAAGCATCTAGCTAGTAACCAGTGCCCAGGACTCGGATACAAACCAACTATGCAAGTCCGTCGTACACAACTATGCTAGAGCGACTCGGAGCTTATAGGAGCACAATGGAAGCGCCGGGCTCGAGATCGAAAGCCCTTAGAGGCGAGATCTAATGCCATTGGGCAAGTTACTAGAGTAAAGCGGCGATGAAATGAAGTACTTACTAGCGCTAGTTTGAAGGCCGTTGAGGGGCGCAGTCAAGGCCAGACTGAATATCCGCACAGTCAATCCAGAACAACGGGCTCATAACATCGAGGTACTCACCGAGGCCTCGTTCCAAGTCAATCCAGGCGCCGCAACCGAGCGCCGGGCTCGCGGTTTGAGCCGTTAGAGGTCTAGATCTAAAGGTTAGAGTCAGATAGAATGATACGAAGATATAGTTGAAGTACTTACCAGTTGATTGAAGTCGATCCGACGGCGCCTCAGAGATCTATTGGTTAAGTCAGAAATCTGAAGGCTATGATGCGCGCATAATGACTTACCATGGCTCGATTAAAGTCAGTCTGAGTGGGACTTGAATGCGATTGGAGTCGAAGTCTACACTGGGCCAAGATTAGTGACGGATGCGATGGGTCAGGAATAACGCACTCGAGGTCAATCCAGGGGCTCAAAGCGAGCGCGAGGGCCCGGGACACTACAATTGAAGTCAAGTCAGAATAAAGGATGGGACAGATAATAAGCACTTACCATAACTCGTTCAAAGTCAATCCGAGCGGCGGACTGGGGATTCAAAGGAGGTTTGGAATCTATCAGTCAAGATCGTTGAACGCCGATGCGAAGGCTTATAGACAACTCACCTCAAGTCGATCCAAGGGCTTAAATCGAGCGGCGGGCTTGATTTTGAAGGCAACTACAATCCAAGTCTAGTCAGAATAGAAGAATCGAACAGATGATAAGCACTTTACTGTAGCTCGATTGAAGTCAATCCGAGCGGCACTTGGCCGTTACGGTTGAAGTCTCAGAGTTGAGGTCAGAACACTGATAACTGTGATAGATGATAAAACACATACCTCGCTCGTTCGAAGTCAAACCAGTGCCAACAGGCTCGATTGGCAGAGTTGAACTATTACTGTCAAGTCATGATGGAGGGATCGATACACAATCAAGGACTTACTATAGCTCGTTTCAAGTAAGACTCAAGTCCGAGTCGAAATCTGAAGGCCGAAGTCTGAATGGAAGACACAAATTGAATGAAAAGACATACCAATAGCTCGGATTGGAGCCGTGGTCGAGCGCACTCGATATTGGAGAGCCAGTTTGAAGTCCGAGCAGAGGTTCAAATCAAGTTCGGGTTGGAAATGTGAAGGCCCGTTGAACGAAATCTAAGAGTTCAGCTTAGTTTGAAGGACCCGATAGACAAATAGTGGACGCACCAATAACAACGCACTGGGAGCCTCAATAACCCCCGCCGAAGGCCCCAGATACTGACCAGGCCTGAAGTAAAGCCGATATCTAATAGCTCGTAGTCAGCATAGGGCGAGATTTGGTAGATAGCTAATGTACCACTGCGGCAGAGCATCAATCTCAACTGATCGAGGGCCCGGGAAGCGAGTCGGCAGTGCTTCGGAGCGACGCGGGAGATTTCAGGGGAAGGGTGCGAGCTGGATATGACAGTGAGAGGCGTAATGTATTGAGGATAAGTCATACCGGTGGGTCCGGGAGACACCGGAGAATGCGGGATGTATCGGTGATAAAAAATGCCGCCGCGCTTGGATGCGCATGGTAGCCACTAGGCACAAGCTCGGGGATTCGATGCCGATAATCGGATGCGCTCCGAGCCAAACAAAACTCGGGGAGTGCTGGCGGCGATGGGCGGTGGGTTTGAGAGCGAATTCGGCGGCAAAGGTGGCACGAAGACGGTGGTTTCGAACAAGGTGAGTGGCCGAGCTACGGGAGCCGGGGCGCATCCGACGTGCGCCGATGATCGCAATGTTGAATACCGCATCCCGAGCTCAGATAGTGCCGCCGAGCGAGCGCGTCGTCAGGTGGCTCAAACGGGAACGGCTAAGAATGGGTCAATAAAAGAGGTGCGGGAGGTCTGCGACGTACGGAGCGTCATGGCCATCAATGAGCAGCCAATCCCAAGGCCCTCCCGCCAAGAATCCCGACTCGATGGCGCTGCCCATGCCGAGTGGCTCAAACACGTCACCACCAACCCCGATGCCCACGATGGCGGCGAGAGCGCCGAGGGTATGCGAGACGGCAGCGCCAGCATGGTAGAGACGCTAGGGAGCGCCTCGGGACCAGTGGTGGAGGGAAGGGCGAGTGGGTGGCCGGTGGTTGAGGGAGGGTAAAGGCGATGTGCGCCAGTACTTATAGATTAGCGGCGACCCAGGAATATGTGCGGGCTGTGTTGCTTAGAATAGATCGAAGCTAGGAGTAAAGTTGAGGCGCACCTGGGGACCAGAATAGCCTATGGAAGCGGATTTGCTGTGGAACCCTGTATCCACCCCTACTAAGCTGGTGCTTCCCCGGGCCTCGAACGGAAGCGGCGAGCTTGTTCAGTTCCAGTAATAGACTGTGGGTCCCAAGTCTTGGCGAAGTCCGCGCCCAGCCACCCCCACAGCGAATATTTTGGGTATTACCCAAAACGAACCAGAGGGCATATCGAGCGATGCCCCGCGAGGGGAGCCTAGATTTTAAGCGGACGCGCGGGGCAAAACCTATTCATAGCGAGCACGCCATATACGGGCGCAGCGCGCGGGCTATACCGACCCCAGTACTGGGGGTACTGCAGAACATGCTAAGATTAGTTTCAAGTCAACGGCGAGGTGAAACGACGCACAGCGCAGATCCGCAGTAGCCCCACATCAGCCGCTCGCATAAAAGCTGTGCATCAAAGGCTGTTGAGCCCTGTCTCGCTAGAATCTCGAATATGCGTATTTTGGTACTTTCGAGTTCGCCGTCTCCGTTCTTGGTTCTGATAGGCTGAGAGCGGCGGAGAAGCTGAGGATTCATCAGCCTGAGGGATTTACGCCATAATAATAGACTGACGGGGCACCCAGGGTGAGCGGTAAGCTCAGATGTATTTCTGCTTGCAATGACATTGGCTGCCATTGGGACCGTTGGGGATCGGAGATGAAGCCCTGTATGCGCTCGTTGAGTGCTTCCGCTGATATAGTTTGAGTCTTGGAGCTCTGCGGGCCGAGGGCCGCCGGCGTCGAAAATCGAGGTGGTGGTTTGAGAGCAAGAGACGGCCTTTCCCAATTAGGCCGCTATGCGCTCATGGCGCTCGGTCCGGCCTTTGACATTGACAGGTGGCGATGACGCTGGGCGCGGAACGGGCTCAATTTTGGCCCAAAAAAATTCGGCGCGCCTCCCGCCGCTCGGCACCACCGGGGCGCACCGGCCCGCCCTGTGCGCAGCATATTCTGAGGGTCCGGAGCCTGTCTCTGGCCTCAAAATCCCCCTCTTCATCCCGGGCTTGAACCAGATCTATTTTGGTTGTGCCCGGGAATTTCCGGTCTGCCGATCGCCGACCCCATGGCCAGACCCCCGCCGCTCTATTTGTGGATCCACTAATCTCACTTAGTGTCTCAATTCAATGACATCTAGTGATGCCCGGACTTGAACATGGCCCTGAAGAAGCCGCTGTGCACACAGCTAATTATACAACTAGAACCAGAAATTATATGGGGCAAAACCACCCAAGCATTTGTATATTGTTCTTGGTATTCACAGTGTGTCTGTGTGTACAAGCTGAGCAGTCGAACCAGATAAGATGCTAAATTTGATCTTTGAGGATCTACATGATCAATCGTGTTCGCTGACTGAGTTAAAAAATAATAATAAAGTAGAGTAGGGTCGGCGGGGCAACACAACCCGGCCCGCATAACCAGCGGCGGAGGGAGTTTGCGTGGATGAACAGAAATAGATTTGTTGAACGTTTCAATGCTGTGGGAAGTGTTTGCCGACAACCAAACACAACACACATGTTTGCCTTATACCACCACCTCGCTCCGAGTCAATCCCTCCCATTCTACTCTCCCTTTTTGCGCTGCCCCAAACACTACTCAAGCATCTCGGCACCGCTCAGCATTGGCTTCGAACAGCCTCTTGTCCATCGGGATGAGCCGCGCACCTCAAGGTCCTGTAGCACGAGGATTTCTGTTCCACTTCTAGTCCCCTGCAAGCACATCAGAGCATGTCAGTAGTACGCTCCGACGCTGACAGCGCACGCTCGCGTTCGCACAGTTCGTGCTGTCCTCTGCTATTTTTACAACACTCACTCAATGTCGCAGGTTCAACGCTCTGGCTTCCCGCGGGCGCTGTGGCCTGTGTCATGCACATCGACGGCTTGATCCTGCGAGCAGCATGATGCGCTGTCAGTCCCTCTGCGGCGGCGATGCGTGTCAGTAAGTCCCATGGTTTTTTTGCAGCTCAAACTTATTTTTATGGCAGATCTATGCCATTTTTGATTCCGCCAGCTCTATCTCGATGCTTACAACGCCAATATTCTTTCACGCGTTGTCTACCGCATCGGCGCTGGGACCATTCGAGGTCGGCCGTTTGATGTGTATGATGTGTCGCTGCCACCGCCGGCAATCTTGTATCCACTTGCACAACCTCAAGTTTTTTATTCAATATTCTGGCTTCCCTCGAGCGGCGCGTCTCCTTACGCGTCGTGCGCCTCCCTGCAAGCACTGTCATCTCCGCCGCGGCGGTGACAAGCCTCGGTAAGTCCCGTGATTTATTTTTCCAGTTCAAAACTCATTATTTATTGCAGATCTCCGCTGTTTTCGCTGCGCTTCACAGGCTCTCTCCGTTGATCTGATGCGCCCAACGTGTTGGCGGCGCGCTTTGATCTATTGACGCGTCACCGCTGCCCCCGTCAATCCAGCTGCGGCGGCAACACACTCCGGTAAGTCCGGTTATTTTTTTTTCAGCTCAAACTCAGAATTATAGAAAAGCTACGCCGTTTTGAATGCCTCACACGCGTTTCTGACGCGTCGGCGCGGGCCCGGCTCGGTCTCGCCGCGGGTTTGATGCGCCCGGCGCGTCAGCGGCGTTTATTGATGGGTCGCCGCTGCCGGAATTCTTAACTCAAAATCCTGAACTCCCGCTACTCCCATTATGCCCGCAACGCACCCGTGCTGCGGCTACAATTTAGAGCCAAGATTTTTCTGGTTCAGTCACCACTCGGACGCTCTCAACCTGATGTGCCGCCTTCAAAATTTGGACCCGATTGTTTGCGTCCCCGTGCTGTTTTGACGTGTCGAGGCTGCTCTCAAAACTCGGACTCGATTTTTTGCGGTCCCGCCACCGATGCGATCTCCTCGGTGTAAGTTCAATTGCGCGCAATCTCTTCTCTTTCGGATTACTGATTTCATTCCCCAGCGCCCCGGCCTTGCCTTGCACCACCGCCCCCAATTTCTTTCTTCCATTTTCGGTGTTCCCCAGAGCGCGCCGTCCGTGATGAATCGTGTCACGCCTCTGCCGCATCGGTGCTGTTCCCGACGTTCCGCGTGCACCGTTTCAGGTGTCCCCGTAGCCCTGAAAATTTTGATTCAAGTTTTGGCGGTCCCGCGAGCGAGCCACTGCGCGTCCAAGAGATTGTTGGTAGGTTGGAACATTCTCTTCTATTGCACTCTTACAGGTGTATTCCAGTGTTTCCACCTCAAGTCTGCATGCCCGACCCCTTTAAAATGCTGCTCGAGTACGTCCCCGGGGACCTCGGCCAAGCTCAATGTGTTTTTGTTTCGATTTTTGGTGTTCCGGAGAGCACTCTGAGTCCCGGTGTTCCATTCCAAATGCTCCATTCGATCTTGCCGCTCAGAGATTTATTTTTTCGTGTTCCGCGAGCACGCCTGATGTGTTCCTGCCGATGTTTTTGCCGCCCCGCTATGTTTTTTCGATTTTTTCATGGCGCGCACTTCAGTATTTGAGTATTGATGTTTTTGATCTAGTGCCCCGGCCCTTGATCGCAGGTGCTTCCGTACCCATTGTGGGTGGTTAACATTGCTGGTTCGAATGTGGGCCTTCATTTCTCTCTACTCAGCTGTGTACTGACTTGAACCAACAGATTCACCGTATTTTGAACCACTCGGGTGAGTGCTTCAAGGCTTTTGACTGGATTTCACTATTTTGCTTGGCAGAACCAGTTCCTAGCCCCAACATACCTTCAACGCGTCGTAATTCAAGGTTCGGACATATCGGGCATGTTGAATCTGACCCCAATTCGCTAACACGCGATGGCAGATTTATCGGGAGATTCGGTGAGATTCCCTCGATTCATCTCAGATCCCCCATCGCCTACGTACCCACCCCCTCCACTGAACGCCTGCCGACCTTCGGGACGGGGAGGTTATCGCCGAAATCTAAAAATAGACCGTTCCACTTGCGACCCCCATAAATTTGAAAGTTTAAACAAGTGTAGACTTTCAGGCATCGCGGCGAACAGTGAGAGAAGGGACCGCTTGAACGGCCAACAGCGAGAGAACGCGGTTAACAGCAAAAAAATCGATATTGGATCTGACTACGGACACGCCGAGCGCCTCGACCGTGACGTGGATCTGGAAGCCCAAGATGCGGCCCATCTTCTCGCCCGCGAGCGCGGCGAACATCGGCACGACGAGCACCTCCGGCGCGCCCGCGGGCAGCTGGCGCGCGAAGAGCATGATCGCGGCGTCGAGGCTCTCGATGTCCTCCTGGCCCGGGAGGAACACGAGCACGTCGCCCGGCGGCTGGTCGACGTGGATCTGGAAGAACGTGCGCAGCGCGGCGTCGACGTAGTCCGTCTGGCCCTGCACCGCGTGGAAGATCTTCACCGGGTGCTGCCGCCCCTTGACGTACACGATTTTCGCGCTGCGGCGGGTCAGCAGGCGCACAAGCAAACGCAAGCGGGCGGGCGCACTTTGAGAAGAAGCGGCTGAACTTCTCCGCGTCGAGCGTCGCGCTCATGATCACGACCTTGAGCGGGTTGCGGTTGTCGCCGCTCTCGCCGTTCCGCACGCGCAGGATGCGCTTCAGGTTCGCCAGCAGCAGATCTGTGCGCAGCGTGCGCTCGTGCGCCTCGTCGACCACGACGACCTTGTACCGGCTCAGCAGCGGGTCGCCGAGCAGCTCGCGGCCGAGCATCCCGTCCGTCATGTACTTGATGCGCGTGCCCGCGCCGCACCGCTCGTCGAAGCGCACCGCGTAGCCGACCGTGCCGCCGACAGGCGCGCCCTGCTCGAGCGCGACGCGCGCCGCCAGCGAGAGCGCCGCGACGCGCCGCGGCTGCGTGATCCCGATCAGCCCAGCGGCGCCCGCGAGCCCTGCCTCGAGGAGGTATTGGGGGACCTCTGCGTGTGCATCAGCAGCTTTCTCAGGGAGGCAGGCAGGCAGCACCCACGCGTCGTCTTCCCCGAACCCGTCTCGCCGAGCAGCACCGTCACCTCGTTCGCGCGGATCTCCGCCACCAGCGCCTCCCGCCCTGTCCACGCACCGTGAGCGAAACGCGCTACACAACATGCATGCCACCCACCCTTTGCAATCGGCAGCAACCTCCGCTGCTCCTGGATCGAGGACACCACGGGCGCGGGCGCGGGGCCGGAGAGCCGCGCCTTCTTGCGCGGCGGCGTGCTCGTCGCCTGCGGTCCAGGGCGCTTAGATGCCCCGCTCGGCGACGGTTTGGTCGCACCCGCCTGCGACGGCCGGACGCCGTTCCCGTTCGCCTGATGCTTCCCGGTGTTCAGATTCGCTTGTTGCTTCTGCTGCTGCTGCTGGTGCGGACGCTGCTGCTTCCCGCCCTCGCTCATCCGCCTGCGCTTTCCGCCGATGCGATCTTCGGCGTCGCTCACGTCGACCCACGCGGGCGTCGGCTTGCGCATACGCGGGGGCGTTTTGGTCGGAGACGGGCGGAGGATGGGGATCTTCTTTGGTTTTGCGAGTGTTGCTGTGAGTGTTGCGGGCATGGCTGGATGGCAGCGGTGCAGCGAGCAGGCATGAGCAGAAAAAGTTTTGACCCCTCCCCCACTCTAACATTGCCTAAAAAGGAAGGACTTGTGCACGTGAGCTGGCACGTTTTCTTTTCTGCCAGTGGGGAAATCCCGGAAAATAATTGAAAAATTGAAAATTGAAAAAAAACTATTTCGCGGGGCACGTGCACTTTCAACTGTACCCTCAGAGTCAACCGATTCGGATTACTGTAACTTGAGCTCCGAGTCAAGGCCAGGGATTCGGAAGGGCGAAAGGAGAAAAAACATCCATCTACGTAACTAGACACCTACACCCCAGCACGATGCTCAAAGAGACTCTCGTAAATGCAATAATAATATGAGGTGGGTGTATGTGCAGGCAGTAGCCATCTATGTATGCCAGAAGTGATACCACTCGTCGCGCCATTATATAGTAATCTATCCGTCCGCGACACGAGCTCGTCCCAGTCTATGCAGTCTGCGGTACGCGCGTTAGTATGGGCAGTGAAACCATCAGCGGGCTAACGCACGGCCTCCTTCATGTGCGTGATCAGGTCGTTCCGGTCCTTCTCCTTCTTGAGACCGGCGAACGCCATCTTCGTGCCGGGAATGTACTGCGCGCAACTCCGCCGTCAGCAGACTGCCCGCGCATGGGACAAGGGGGCGCACCTTTTTGGGGTTCTCGAGGTACTCGAAGAGCGTGTCGGTCTCCCACACGACGCCCTTGTTCACGTTCGCGGCGGTGTAAGAGAAGCCGTCGACCTGCCCGGACTTGCGCCCGAAGAGCCTGCGCACGAGTTAAAGGTTGTTTCGTTTCTGTGGAGAAGATGGGACGCACCCGTGGAGGTTGGGTCCGACCTTGTTGGGCTCGCCGGCGGCGAGCTGGTGGGATTCGGTCAGCGGGGACGATACGGCGAGAGGAGGGGCTCACGGTGTGGCATTGGGCGCAGCGGGTCTTGAAAAGACCGGCTCCCTTGGAGGCGTCACCTGCGTGGCGCGGTCAGTACCCCGCCTAGAGCCAGATCGCGCGGAAGAAGCGCGGCGGGCGAGTTCACAACGTACCGGGTGCGTAGGGCATTTTGGGTTTCGGGAGGAGGAGGAGGAGGAGGAGGAGGTGGAGGTGGTCGGGTAAAAGAGAGTCGGAAATGACAGCTCAGAACTTTTTTACGCCCGCGATTTAGGATCATTCCGAGCGTCTCCGGGCCAATCACCACTCTGCCATTTCTCCGACCGCGGGCAGACTCGGAGCCGGAGGAACCCGAACGAACCCGGCGACTGCGACGGTGCAACTCTTTTTCCCTGTTCACACGAAGGGATAACTTGTTACAAGCGCTCGCGCCCTTATGATAAAGGCGCAGCGGTGAGTAGTATTGAGTAAGATCTGAACTCTTACAATCAATACAAGTTCTACAACTGGATGGGCTAAATAATTATGGTCCAAAGTTTGGCCGTTACAGCAACGTTACAGTTCAGAAAATCATACTCAATAGCCTTGAGTGATCAGGTCGACCGTGACCTCTTGGGAGCTACGGGCGGGCGATCCCCCTTGTAAGCCCCACGTACAAAGAGCGAGCAGAAGCGCCAAACAGCTCTGACATCGGACCTTTCGCGACAAGCCCATTGAGTGCCAGCCGTAACGGAATACGGGGCCAATCCCCACATGTCGGGGCAAATGCCGTCCGTCTGAGCGAGGTTATGGGCTTGAGCGTCGCCGGTCTACACCTGCCCCTCCCCTGAGATTTTTCTGCAGACGCTGCTCCTCGCTGCAGGAATCTCAGTCATTGGCGATCGGCGGAAAGGCGTACTTACGTTTCCTGTCGTGCTGCTAAGTAGGTTGAGGCTTGAAGCTTGAAGCCTGAAGAGGCCAGATCGTAGTTTGGGTCGCCAAGAGAATCGGTCTGAATCGAACACCAGCCGCCGCAAAGTCGTTACAAACTCCACATGGAGAGAAGGGCGGAATCAATAGCGCATTCCTTCTCCACAGGATCTCTGACCAGCTTCAGATGCTGCTCGTCTGCTCGCTTCAGAAGATGTGGCTCCATAGAGGCTGCTTTTTCGAGTTCTCTAGGAGATATGTTGGCAGATACTATACCTATCTCGCGAGTACGACTCGGATGGGAATCATGGGGTTGGGAGGCTTGGGTTGCTGGGCGAGCCATGCCTCGACTGCTTTCTCGTTTACAGTACCGGGGATTGGGGAATCCACCATCGCCGTATATTCCGGGTTAGGTGTAAGGAGGGAATAGCTGGCGCCCAATGCTATGAGTCGAGGGCTGTCGAGTGCGGAAAACAGAGGAAAACCGGCTACTCTGGGCCCGGCCAGCCGGGTTGACCGTTTGGGCTTGACTCAGACGTCGTCGCTGGCGGTTTCTCGATTCTCAACTAAAACACTGCGACGATTCGAACTTGAAGCTTGTGGGAATATGATTTTTATTCGTGTTCGTTGGTACGTGAAGTGACGAGAAAATGGGTCTGTACTGTGACCGTGTACCGAGGTCCGATTGTTTTCAGGCTCAGCCATGTGGTATCTTCACGCTACAGCCTACAGGGGCACACCCCATGACAAGCACTGTAACCGCGGACCGCAGGGACCGTCTATGAGACGATACCTGAGCTGATGTTGTGGTTCCTAGACAGGCCTCAGGCCATGCCACCTTGGCAGCACTCTCTCCCGCGCCACGTGCAACCCTGCGCGCGGTCGCTTTTCTCCAGGATTTATCCCACTGGCTCGCGTCCCCCACGCACTTGATTCCTATAAGTACCCGCAGAACATGGTGTTCAATTTCGCGCGCAAAATCCGGCACGCAGCATGCACCTCCGATCCCTCGTCCCACTCACGCTGCTCGCGCTCGCCGCGCGCTGCCTCGCCGTCGTCGGCCCCGGGAAGGTAACTGGAAACACCGCCGTGCATGACCCCACCATGTGCAAGTCCAGCAGCGGCATGTACTTCGTTTTCTGTGTGTCCTCCTCCTGTCTCTTTCTTTTGGCGGGTTTTTCGAATTTAATCACAGCGACGGGTGTGGGTCTTGAGATCCGTACGTCGACCGATCGCACGGCGTGGACATTCCGAGGGCTCGTGTGGCCCAACGGCGCGAGCTGGACGGACGCGTACACCGGCACGTCGAACGGGTGGTTCTCTCCCCTCACAGTTTATTTCATTTCTGTGCTGAATCCGCGGGCAGAGCCCTCTGGGCGCCGGATTGCACGGTTCGTTTTCTCCGATCGTATCGCGCTCTTTTCTGACAGTCTTAGCGCAGGTCATCGGAAACACCTTCTATGTCTGTTCAACCCTTTTTCCATTCAGATCTATCTAACCCACGCGCCTGAAGCTGTATTACTCCGCGTCGAGCTTCGGCTCTCAAAAGGTATCGGTCCCGCACAACGCGCTTCAAAGCCCAGTGCTAACCCGCCCAGTCCGCTATCTTCTTCGCGAAATCAACCACCGGCCTTCCCGGCAGCTGGACGAACCAGGGGCTCGTCACCTCCACCTCCTCGTCGAACAACTACAATGTGCGTCCCACCTCCTGCATCTTCTCCTCTTAATCAAATATCGTGGGCAGGCTATCGATCCCAAGTGTGTCTCCCCGTGTCAGGCACTTCGAAAACTGAACTGAGCATAATTTTACAGCCTTCTGATCGGTGCGCACTCGCGCTGCCGTTCCTCGGCATTTAATCATTGTCCCGACCCATTTTCCCAGACGGCAGCAACTGGTATCTCTCCCTCGGAAGTTTCTGGACCGGCATCAAGCTCGAGACGTGCGCCCCTCCCCGTCCTCCTGCGCTGCTACCGATCAACGAGAACGAATTAGCCTGAGCCCCTCCACCGGCAAGCCCTCCAGCAACGCCGTCACCAGCCTCGCGACGCGCACCGCCGCGGGCGGCGCCATCGAGGCGAGCGTGACGTACAAGTTTGGCGCGTTCTACTACCTCTTCACGAGCTGGGACAAGTGCTGCCAGGGCACCTCGAGCACGTATAATATCCGCGTCGGGCGGTCGAATAGGTGCGCCTTTCCCGCGGTTCGACCGTCGCGGCGCTTTTCTCGTGTTGGTTTTTCAACTGACATGTGATGTAGCCCGACGGGCGGGTTCGTCGACAAGGCGGGCGTGTCGCTTCTCTCGGGCGGGGGGACCCTTGTGCTTGGGTCGCACGATGGTGTACGTTCCGCGCCTTTCTAGCGCGCGGTCGAAATAACGTGCTGTTCGCACAGATCATCGGGCCGGGCGGGCAGGACATCATGACCGACACTGACGGGCCCATTCTCGTCTATCGTGCGTCTCTTCCTCATCCGTGTCTTTAAAGTTTGCACCCGTTCACCGACATCACCGACGCAGACTACTACACCTCCGCCGGCAGCTTCGTGCGTCTCCCCTCCCGTCTCTCCGCGCTGAGTCTGTACGCTAACACTCGCTAGCTGGGCATCAACCGGCTCGACTTCTCGAGCGGCTGGCCAGTAAGTCGCTCTTTCGATCTGTTCGTCTGTGTTGTGCTAGACGGGGTTTGCCGTATAGGTTGTAGTTTAATCCACCGGCTGAGGCGGAATGGACGCCGCCGTGTGCGCGGGTAGGTGGTTGTTTAGGACATGTATGTCGCGAGAAAACCGATGTTCGACTCGTGGGGGATGGGGGACTGAGTTCATCCCAAAGAGCATACTTGTTATTCGACGATAAGAGCCTTTTTTTGGAGATCCTGAGAAGCTCGCCGCGAACTATAGACTGCACCACCGAATGTTGCCCTCGGACAGGACTACAAGGTTCTGAACCCTCCGCCTCCTCCTTCGACGTTCAATTTCAAATTTCAACTAGGCTTGAGAAAATCTGTATGTAGTAGTCGAACGTTCAAACTTTGGCTTATTCCCGAGTTCGTGCCACGTACAGAACCACAGGCTTCTTCCCAGAGCTCTGGCCCCGTTCAAATCCTTGCTAAATCCTTGCCGCAAACTGAGAAGATTTCACTGTTGGCAATCTTGCAAAATGTTCAAATCCCCACATCTTCAGATTTCCAAGGGATATTTCGCAGGTGGTTAAGTGATACCATCCAGCCCATTGAAGCTTGAGAGGATGAACCCGCTTCACTCAATTCAGCATCACCCTTGCTCGATTTCCCTCTCTTCAGACGTTCTTTTCTTACTTGCACTACGAAATTCGAGCAACTGAGTTGTGGATACCCCTCTGGAATCCTGTTCTCGCTTCAAACAGTTCAGCTTCTCCAGCCGCCCGGCGCCTCAGTGCCTGGTTCATTGCGCGACCAGTGCTGAAGCGCTGCGGATTGCAGCAAAGCCAAGTTGAAAGCGAGTACCGCTTGACCGATACGGAATACCTCAGCGTGCGACTCGGCGCTCGTGTACCACGACAGATGTTCCCTGAATGAAGGGGTCAACACAACTGTCAATGTGCAGAGATGTTGAACTTTGACCCACCCCATATTTTATTTAGTATAATATATATGATGCACTTTCCGAGTAGAAGGGTGGCTTACCACGACCTCACTTTTCAAAGGCAGGGCAGAAACCGATAAGTAACCTGCAAGGCCAAAACTCTACTAGTAGTGTATGTTAGTTTCCATAGTATGCTTTCAATACACTGAATCCCACATGTACGCAAGGAGCGATAAGATTCGAGCGGGAGCAGGAGTCGTTGAAGTCCTGTAACCGGTGCCAATGTATCGCAATGCGGTCCATGCAAGCCTCGAAAGCACCAGCGCTCACTGGCAACAGTAGAGACTACGTCCTCTTTTGCGCAGCCGGCCGCGTCAGATCCACCTCAATCTTTTCCGTATCGATGTCCGGGTGCGCCCGCCTGTACTCTGCAAGCGCCTTCTTCGCAGCTGCTTTGACCTTCCCAAAATCATCGAACACGCAGCGCGGGGCGGTGGGGGAAGCTCACCATCTTTGCGGAGTCCTCTATAAAATTGCACTGGGGGCTCTAAAGCAGATGCGTTAGCACCAGACAGAGAATGGACGGAATACGGCGGACCTGCGTGAAATGCGCGTGGCCGTTAGTTATCAGCGATCGGCAGCTGTAGCATGAGGTCGCATGGCAGGTCGGGCACGTTATAACGTTGCACTGCCAGGGATGCATTAGTCTCGTCCGTTGAGCATGATAATTTCTCTGAGGGGTACCCCTTCGACTTTGATAAACGCTACATATAGCTGTGAGCATACGGCATTCGAGTTGGCGTCGCACCAACCTTTTTTGCAGCTCGTGTCGGAAAAAAGCCAGCCAGCTTGCAACGGCATGGTTCAGCATGTGACCTTGGGACAGTTTTGGAGTGCTTCGAAGGCGCGATGGAGTGTCTTCGAACCACTCTCAAGGTGCCCGAAGACTCGGCATGGGTTTCAAGTAGTCCTGTGCCCATTCAAGCTATGCGACCCAACATAATCACAAAGTAGATTAATGTTATATATAGGTGAAGAAGAACTCAAGAGATCATGGAGAACAAATTCCATCTGTATATGTATCACTGTTCACTCGTAGATATCTAGATAGTAGTAGTAGATGGATTGAATCCGGTTGATCAATGCAATCAGCAAAGGTAGTCAGAAATGGAAGACAGGGCCCGGGGTGTGTGTTGTGGTTCAGGGCAAGTCGGGTGCTTGAGCTTCTTGGAGTCAGAGATGGCGGCGAGGACGGTGTCGCGCGTGAGTCAGCCGCGTGTCGATATTCGGCAGCGGAATAACGTGGAGCAATGATGTCATGGTGTGGAGCGGTGACTATATCAACCCGCAGCTCCGTGACACCTACTCCACCTTTCCCTTCCTTCCTCCCACCACCATCTCCCCGCCCTTCCCCGCCGCCCTCACTATCCGTCGTCTAAGGTGCGTCCGCACTGTGCTCTATTCTGCCTCGGTGTTGACCTCATCGGACACTTCCATCGTCGCCTCGCACATTCAGGTGCGGCTTCTCCCATTACGCATGGTCTTCGTTGCTAATGTTTTCTAGTACTATGGCCGAGCGTCTCTGTGAGTTTCTTGCCACTCAGTGACATCCTTGGTCTGATCCTCATCCTGCTGTCACTCAGAATCCTCTTAGCTCGAGTATCGGCCATACACTATAATGTGATACTTAGATATGTACTTTTCCGCAACTTGAATATACACATGTCTGCCATCTTTTTATGCGTATTGAATCATTCAAACGAAAGGGAGGAATATTGGTGCATATTGGACTGCTGCTTGGTCGGCTTTAACACCCACGAAAGCAGTTCAAGGGCTTATAGATGGCCTTGGACAACGGAAGACCTTGGAACACTCATCGCCGCATGCCAAGACTTTGAAGTGGTTCAAAGATTCTGACCTGTGCGCTCGAAGCCAGGCCTAGGCATGTGACCGTGCATCGGATTTGAACACCTTCGAAGCCGATCAAAGCCGATTAAGTTTTTTCCGACACGGGCACTCTCGTTTGAAGGCTTGCGCTGCGGGCTGCGTTAGTGTGCGTTGAGATAAAGTGAATGTAAAGTGAATGACGCACTCATGACTTCCTCGACGATGTGCCGCCCGTCAAGGTGTCGGTCCACTTCCATTTCTGTTTTGCGAAATCAAGTTGGTACCGAGCACAGCGGAACCATTTGTGTCTCCCACCTTTACAGCTTCTGGGAAGATGATCCTGAGAGTTCGTCAAGCGTGATTCCGACGGATGTATGTGAGCGTACCAGCTGTTTACACTGCCTACATCTGAAGGAAAGTCAGCTCGCGACACAGAGCGGAGATTGTGTACGGACGTCACTGCCGCGCATCCTCCAGCCGCATTCCGACACGCGAAGAGCTTCTGCTGGGGGTTCTCGATGACGCATTTGTACTCGCAGAACGGGCACGCCTCGAGTCCCTCGATGCCGGCCGCCTCGACCTCCTTCGTTTGCTTAACTCGTTCATAGAGTGAAATCAGCTTGGGAGTCTGGTGGAGGGCGAATAGTGAGAATGGGCTGGGGGGATGGAGGCTGGAGCTTACTAGACAGCGGAGTAGTTCTGCGTACGAGAACGCCAGCTTGCACCCAGACTGGTCCATGCAGACTAAGTTGGTGTCATGGGAGCCCAAGAGCGTCTCGGCGTACGCAGTCATGCACGAAAAACAAAAGAGGTGGGCATCTGGGCATTGGATCATTTGAGTCTGAGAAAATGATTAGAGATGTGCAACGAAAGGCCGCGGTACTGACAAAGGGATAGGTCGAAAAGCAGCATCCGCATTCGATGCCATCGTCAGACTCCGCGCAGTTGTCTTCGACGTCGACCTTGGCCTCCTCAACGACTCCGGATGTCCGAGACTTGATCAATTCCCGCTCCGACTCAAATTCGCGATCATGCAAGGCTTTTTGCTTGCCCTTCGTGGTCGCACGCGGGGTTTCTGTGTTGAGGGCGTACGGGAGCGCACCCCCTCGGCGTCGCTCGTCTTCCAGGTAGATATGCGTAGGCGCGTAAAGCGAGCTTTGATCAAGCAGGCTTCGCTGGATGTGGGCGAGGGGAATTTGGGGAAAGTCGACGAGCAGTTGATCCAAGCACAATTCGGGGTAATGCACGCCTTTACCGTAGTCCACCTTGTGTTTCGGCTGTCCCCGCGCTTCCCCCTGAGCATCCGAGGCGTCTTCGACGCGTTTCCGCTTGCCCTTGTTGTCGAGTTTGGGATATGTCGGGTTCTCGAAAAGAGCGTTGATGATATGCTCAGCGACGCGTTCTCGAGTTTCGCCGAGGCGTTGCTTGACAAGTAGGAGTGCATGGTCCGTATCCACATCCGGTATAACTTCAAGTATTTGAGCCACCAAGTCGGCTTCCTCAGGCTCTAGCCCGCCGGTATGGGGGACGCCGTTGTCTTTGGCGGCGGTATCGTGCATCTTGAGCGCAGGGCCTTTCGGGAGTGGTGTCCCAGATGTCGTTGTCGAGAGTCGGTACCGGCGACGCGTGAGTCAGCGCGACGTGTCACCGATGGCTGCGTGCGACTTGAAGAATTTCTCACGGTTCAAATTCGGGGTTTGCCGCTTACTGGTCAAAACGCAACGGAAGCGAGGCTCAAACTTCTGAGCAAATGAAGGAGATCCCTCCGAGCCATCTGGAATGATGGTCTCGGACTTGAATGCCCGGAGTCATTTTGACGACTCAATGCTTCACAAAATTAAAACATTGGACTGACAAACATCGAAGTTCTTCAAGGCATTTTTCAACATCGAATACGTTACATGTAAGCCTCTATAGCTATTATCATCGCTCATAAAATATCTACCCTGGATTCCGACCAGCTCGCTGGATGTTGAGGTGGTCGAGAGTTCACTTTATCCTCCATGATCTCGGATGTGATATATAATCTGGGTGGGCCTAGCGACGCCAGGAACTTCTGCTAGAGCATCGAGAGTTCAGCGATTATTCGTTCTGCCAGAGCATCGAGAGATCTTTGATCAGCAATTCGGATACGTCTACTCAGTACAAATATATTGGTATAGATGCACCTGTCGCGCAAATTGTGCTTGAAAAGTTCGCTACATGGACATTCTCTAATATACAGGGGTTTGAACGTGTAAGCTGTAACGGCGTCAATCAATAGATGCGATTAGATGAGGTCTAAGATTCGTTAGCATGCTAATGCGGCATTAGAAAGGCTTAAAACTCACCAGCCACGTTCATGGGCATCTCCTCGATTCGAGTGCTGTAGAACTGCTCAATCTCGCGCATCATACGAACGTCGTCGGTGGTGACAAAGTTGATGGCAACACCCTTGCGGCCAAAACGACCGCCACGACCGATGCGATGGATGTAGTTCTCACGGTTGGCGGGCAGATCGTAGTTGATGACAAGGGGGACCTGCTGGACGTCGATACCACGAGTGAAGAGGTCGGTGGTGATGAGGACACGATGAGATCCGGATCTGAACTCGTTCATGATCAGATCGCGCTGAGCCTGGATCATGTCGCCGTGCATGGCGGCGACAGTGAAATCGCGGGCGAGAAGCTTGTCGGTGAGCCAGTCGACCTTCCTGCGCGTGTTGCAGAATATGACGGCCTGGGTGATGGTGATGGTTTCAGAAAGATCCGACAAAGTGTCCACCTTCCAGTCCTCCTTTTCGACAGCAATGTAGAACTGCTTAATACCTTCGAGGGTGAGTTCGTGTTTCTTCACGAGGATACGGACAGGGTCGCGCATGAACTTGGCGGTGACCTCAAGCACGTCCTGGGGCAATGTGGCCGAAAGAAGGACGACCTGGGTGGATTGGGGCAGGAGCTGGAAGATGTCGTTGATCTGCTCAGTGAATCCACGGGACAACAGTTCGTCGGCCTCGTCAAGGACAAAGATCTTAATCTGATCCGTCTTGATGACACGGCGTTGAATCATGTCCTGGACGCGACCGGGAGTGCCGACAACGACCTGGGGTCCGGCCTGAAGAGCCTTTATATCATCACGAACGCTGGTGCCGCCGATACAGGCGTGGCAGTCGATGTTCATGAAGTCACCGATGGCGACAACGACCTTCTGGATTTGCTGGGCGAGCTCGCGGGTGGGGGTGAGGATGAGCGCCTGGCAGGCCTTGACATTGTGGTCCAGCTTCTGGAGGACGGAGATGGAATAAGTAGTCGTTTTACCGGTACCAGAATGGGCTTGCGCAATGACATCATGACCTGTGGTTTACGTAAGTGATGCAGTTCCGCGATTTGAAGGTAGAGGCTACTCACCCTTGATAACAGGGATAATGGCGCGCTGCTGGATGGTGGAAGGCCGCTCGAGACCGTAGGCGTACACTCCGCGAAGGAGCTCTGCCTTGAGGTTCATGTTGTCGAAGGAGTCCGTGGTCTCGTCATAATTGGACTCGATCCAGCCTGCGCAGGGCGTTTAGTAGTGTGCCCGAAGTTTATTCCGACCTGGCGGCGCTCATGCTGCGAAGCAGGCTGGCAGGCGCCGCCATTGCGACAGAAAGACACTTACCCGCGGGCACATCCTCAAGACCTTTTTCAGCCATGATTGAGGGGAGAGGATTCGACGACTACGGCGCTGCGCAATCGAGCTTGAGGCGTGAGGTGGGGCTTTGACAAAACAGTGGTTTTTCACTTAATACCGCTGGTGGGCGCGGGTGGGGTGTTTGTAGTTTGAGGATACAAGAGCGCAAGCGGCAAAGTAAGAGCGCGATGAATGATCTTGAGCCGAGAGCCTCCCTCTTGTACCCCGCACAAGAACGCTCCTGTTCACCACTCCTAAATCGATCGTTCTGTGGAATGCTAAGGTCTCGCACAGCCCGGCGGGCCGCTGTGCGGAGACGACCCCAGCCACGAGTGACGTAGTTGGCAGCCGAGTCCCGTGTCTAGTGAAGCTAGTAGTGAAGGCCCAACGCCGGGTTGGTGCAACGAGAAAAAGGAATGACATTCATACGTACCATGGATTATTAGACTACTATATTCCAAAGCCCAAACTCGATGAATCGGGCGACGAAAGTGGGCACGGCGCTGCTTGAGAGATGGAGGCAGAAACGTTCAAATGCGCGGAGCAATTGTTGAGGATTGCATTGCGCGGTGCGGCTCCTTGAGATGGGGTACTACTGGTACTACTCCTCGCATGAGAAGGATCGGCATACATCGGTTGTCTGACCTGAGAGACCCCTTGAATTACTGCTCCGTCCAAAAAAATCTGAGAGATGGCAGACTGGCAGTCACCGCGCCCGTAGTTTTGGTCATTTAAGTCGCGCGCGTATGTGTGGAGGCTGAAGGACCGAGTCCATCGGGGACTATGTCAGACCAGGTTTGACGCGTCAAGCATTGAAGCTTGAGCCTTTGCTACCTGAGGGCAGACCATCTGTGCAGAAAGAAATCAAGAATCGGAATAGAACGAGGTACGAGCGAGGGGGTTTGTCAAGAGAGACTAGAATCGGAAAGGTTTTGAAGTCAAGTGTTGGTCAAGTGGGAAAACACGCTTTGTCGTTGCTTGGCTGCGGCTTTAGTTACTCCTCGACGCGCCCATGTCGGCGCCATGGTATGCGGCGAGCTCGTCCTTCGTAGGTGAGCACCAGACCCCGGACCCTGTCCAGGATGCCCATGGGCTTCTCGCGATATACCCGCTGGCATCGGCAAATCCCTCCACGCATGGTCAGTTTCATTCTCGCGCGGTGTACACGCGCATATACTCACCTCCTGTAGTCACCAGGCACTTGAGCAGCCTGAGCATCAGCGGAGCACCTCCGTCTGTTCTCCAGCCACAATACTACGCGACATATCCTCAGGGAAATCCTCCACCCTATACAGAGCACGCTCCGGAAGTGGAATATCTCGCGTCTCACGCGAACGACTCTGGATACTGGGAGAGTGCTCGTAACGAGTCCTCCACGATGATTTCCCAGCAGGCCAACTCGTGCGTGGACCGCGAAATCTGCAGAGGACATGTGCTAACGTTCTTGCAGCTCCTTTCCATATCCCACCGCTTGGACACCCACTAATGCTCAGCTGTCCACCTTTCGCACGAACCCTTTTGCTCAAGCAGTATTGCAGAGAGCTAACCCTGCCACTGCCTACCCGACACCCCCGCCTCCCTCCTCGTCCTCTTCGTCCTCTTCGTTAGCCTTTGCTCTTGGGCCACCTCAAGCGCAGCCACAGACGGTGTATCAGCCGCAACAGTCGCCCGCGTTCTTTGACCAGCTTCTTGAGCAAAAGTCCAAGGAAATGGCACGTTCCGCAGCCCCAACGCGGAACATGGAGGAGAGGAATCTTCGAACATCAGCCACTTTCGGCCGATCAGCTGTACGTCCCAGCACGCCGCCCCCCACCGGTGGACCGCCGCTCGTTGAGGAGAGCCCGGACCCACTTGCTATCTCCACCACATCGAACACACCGCGCAAGCGCAAGTCCATAACTCAACTCAACTCACCTTCGGTGAAGCGTCTGCATTCCCCCCATCCAACCCCAGTTCCCATGACTCCCAGCACCGGGTCCAAGTCGCGCGCAAGTCTGTTGTCGACGCCTGGCTCATCCTTTTCCACGCCATCGAAACCCCGCATCACCATGGCCTACGTCGACGTGCCCCACAAGCCCTGGGCCACCACTCCGAAATCCGTCATGCGTACAATGCAGCCTCTTGAATCGCCAGACTTGGGTGGATACGGCTCCGACGACGATAGCCCGCGCCATCGCTCATCGACCTCTGGCAGCAAAGTGACATCGGCACGCCGCACAGGCGATCGCGACGAGCGCCTTCCCCTCGAGAAGCTCACGGCTCTGCTTGAGGACATTTTGAGGCTGAGGACGGACTGCCGCCTGACATGGAGATCAGCTCCCTCCCCACCGAGTATTTTTCGATACAAACGACAGTCGACTGCACGCACCCCTTACTGCAACCGACCCTCGTGAAAAAGCTGACAAAATATATTCTCCAGGTCGCGCATCCTGCTAAGCGCGTCCGTCACGGCGGCGTCGGCAACACGCCGCGTGCCAAGGACAAGACGCTCGGCGATGTGGACACCGTCACCCTTTCAAGGACCCTCAAGCTTCTGGAGCGGAGCGTTAAGGCGGGCGAGGACCTTGACCCGTTTGCCGGCCCAGCCGCAATGGCGCATGGGAGCGCGCCTGCCTCCCCCCGCAAGCCCTCGAAGAAGGCCAAGGCGAAGCGGCGCTCCAAGTCACGGAGTGGGGACGAGGCGGAGCCGGAGGAGATGCAGGTCGACAACGAGTCTGCGCCGTTGACTGCGCTAGACCACGCGAAGCTAGCGCGTGAGCTGGAGATTGCGCGGGACAGTATCCTCGCCGCCGACTGCTGCGTCGCGCTGCTTGGTGCCGGGCGGCTCACGAAGCAGGTCCGCACGAAAACCTTTCGGGGGAATTATATATTGACTTTATCTTCTAGTTATACTCAGAAGAGCTTATCACGGCCTGCATGAGCGCGGTGAAGAACCAGCTCACCAAGGTGATATATCCCTTTGTGGAGGCGGACGCGGAGGCGGTTCCCGGAAGCGCCATGCTGCAGCATGTACTGCGCGCCGGCTCGCATCGGCACCTTCTGAGCGAGACGTTCCAGGCGCTGTCGGCGATGCTTCCGCGGCTGAGCACGCTCGTCAACGCTGAGGCGGTCGCGATGTCCGAGACGATAACTATTCAAGCGGTGTACATTGCGATCGGGCCGTTCTTCGTGATCGACGCGGGCGAGGACACGGGGAAGAAGGAGAAGGAGGGCGCGGTCATTCGAACGTTCGGTAAGAGCGCAATGCGAGGGCTGCGCCTGGATGCGCTGTCGTTGATTCGCGCTGTAAGTGTTGATTGGGTGCGAGGTGCAGGTCAGGGCTAATGCTTGAGTGCAGATCTTTGCAAACCATGATGACCAGCGGGAATGGATCATAGAGGAGATTCTCACGTCGCTCATCAAGCTCTCGGACACCAAGCAGAAGGCGGGCCAGTTTCGGTAGGTGATCGTTATGCCATGTTGCACCAATATGCTCACGCGGCGTTTAGACTGCGAGACGGACGTACCATCCGCACGGTCTCTGCACTCCTGCTCCAGCTTGTTCAGACGTCAGCGCATGATGTACGCATCAAGGCACATACCATCGCGAAAGAGCGGCAGAACAAGATCGCCCTCCGGAGACAGGAGAGTTTTACGGAGAGTCAGAGCCAGAGCCAACCCGTGGAAGAGTTCCTGGATGATCAAGACAAAGCGGTCGGTTTCTCGACGGTGTCGGTCGGCTCTCTTCTGATGTGTTTCACAAGGAAATACGACTGTACAAAACTGGTTTGGAGTCTGCCACGAAAGCTGCAAAGAAAATCATTATATTTCTTACGCAGCGGTGAGTGTTGTTATGATTTTGCTCATCGTGTGCCTGAATGCTGGTTGCAAGATCGGGAAAGGGCAAGGCAACAAAGAACTCGAATGAGGCGGAGTATCGCACGATATTCGACAACCTTATATCTGATCTACTCGCGGTGCTGTACTGGCCCGAGTACCCCGCCGCAAGCCTCCTCCTCAGCATCGCGTCCAAATTCATGGTGAGGTGTCAATGCATTCTCGTTTACGTAACTGAACCATGGCACCAAGTTGTCGTCCTTGGATGACGTGAAGACCTCGCAGACGGACAACAACGCTGCCAAGACGATGGCTTTGGATCACCTGGGCGTCATAGCTGCCCGCATTCGTTCTAGCATGCTCAAATTTCAACCGGGCACCGGCGATGCTGCGCCAAGGGTCAAACCCTTGAAACCGTTGGACGAGGTCCGTCCCAGGCTCGCCGTCTCGCATAATGCCCATCTGGCTCTAGATTGTCTCGAATCTGAATGTGAAGCGTTTGGACAAGCTGCTCGATAACCACCGAGACGTTGCCGCGCACCTAACGAAACGGTCAACGGAGGATCAGGCTTATGACGTAAGCATTTTGGTCAACAAGGGTGTCAGACCTGATTTCGCTTTTAGAGCGCCCGGGAGTTGACCGCCGCTTCATTGGGCCAGGAGCTTGCAATCGCGCTGGACCGTGTCAACTTGTTGATCTCGCACCCGGAAGATGACGAAGACCTCAACATCCGGGACGAGAGCAAGCTTCTTCCCTTCGGCCAGAAAATCAAGGCGGCGCTGCATAACGTTTGGAAAGACCAGGCACGCGACGTCTTCGATATTGGGTAAGTAATTTATATATGCGTGTATAATGAACTTTGACATTGACAACGGCCAGCTCTCAAGAGGAGGCCGCGCGCATCGACCGAGTCGCAGAGGAGATTGGCACGATACAGATGCTGCGGAACTCATTCCAGCCCATCCTCAATATCATCCTGCTTGCGCTCGATGCACCACTGATTTTCATGCGTACCAAAGCGCTCCGTGCGCTGGGACAGATCGTCACCAGTGACCCCACGATCCTTGCTGAGGTCACTGGGCTTCCTTTACACCTGCGTTCGACTCTCATCAACTGTTTTACAGCCAAATGTCCGGCACGCTATCGAGAGTCATCTCCTTGACAGCTCCCCTGCCGTTCGTGACGCTGCTGTCGAGCTCATTGGCAAATACATGATCGATTCGCCGGAGGTTGCTGGTGATTACTACAACAAGATCGCCGACCGGATGGCGGTAAGCCGTGGTTCCTAGCTGTTTGATCCATGCTTGATAATCATTAGGATACGGGATTGAGCGTCCGGAAGCGGGTTATCAAGCTCCTCAAGGCCTTCTATGCCGTTACTGAGGATAACACCAGGAAAGTTGACATTGCCAAACGCCTTGTGTTGCGCATGGTGGACGAGGATGACACCGTCAAGGACCTCGCTATCAAGACGATTGAGGAGCTTTGGTTTCCCATCGTCCTCTCGTCCGCTATGAAGGCTCGAAATACTATTGTCGCTAACCCTGACAAGGGGCCGCTCCTCTCTAAAGTTGCTGTGATCATGGGCACCTCCGCCCAATTCAATGATCGGCAATCCCCACTCGAGGATATTCTGCACCAAATCATCTCGGAAAAGCAGGGAAACGAAGCGGTGTACATACACGCCCGTTACACAGAGATATGCGAGGCCCTCATTGATGGGCTGGTCGATGCTTCTGATCTCCCTGACTTTGTGAGTCACAAATAAAAACATTTGGCGCATGACTCATCCGCGGGGGCAGACCGTCGTCAATTGTGTCAAGACCATTTATCTCTTTACAGCGTCGTATCCTGCCATATTATCTGGTTCCAACGCGTCCACTCTTTTGCCCTACTTGAAGAATGCGACCACGGTAATGGCAGTTTGTTACCCCATGGACACCTGGCTGATGTGCATCACAAGACCGAAGAGCAAACGACAACAGACTACCTCTTGAAGATCTTTAGAGTGTCGATCCCACACATGCCTCGGACCGCAATCAAGTTCGCGCAAGAACTGCAAACTGCACTCCAACCAATGGTTATCCGGCCTTCTGCTGGCAGCCTCCAGGTCCGCCTCTCGTCTTTATCAGTCAGCCCGATTTCTTACCAACGCCACCAGAGCCTGCAGGAAACCGTCGCATGCCTGTGCACTGTGGTTCAGTGTCTCACGCATGACTTTCCGCGCCTGGTCGCGCTTCTCAAATCTTGTAATGGTAAGCTCTAGTGGCGCCCCAGGAGGGTGTCTTATTCTCCCTCAGCTCGCATCCAGCAGTGCATCAAACGTGCAGCTATTGGTCCGCTGCCTCAAGGAGACATGCGAGCACTGCCCATCCTCATCGTTATCATAGCGTTGCTCGGTGAGCATTGTGACTTCGTAAAAATAAGGAAGGAGACCCCTGGTATGTGCAGATCCATTTACCAACCGCGGTTCTCATTGCCTTCGTCAGCTGTTGGGTCTGAGCTCGACTTGATTAGTCCAACGGTAAGTTGACACTTTCTAAGCAAATAGCTGTACTGACTGTTCTAGACTCCGATCGTTGAACACATCTACGACACCCTCTTGCAGCTTTACGACAAGTCCGATGATGGTGGTCTTCGTAGCCGCATCCTGCAATGTCTCGGTACGCTAACCACCTCTTTCACCAATGATGATTTTTTGACTTGACTGGCACAGGCTTCCTCTTCCGGGCCCAACCTTCCCTAATGACCCAGGAGCGGTCGTCCGTCATCATGGATGATATATTCTCCTCTCCAGACGAGGACCGTCGGGGTCGCCTCCTTAAGATTATACAAGAGTTTTTGATTTCCGAGGCGGCCAAACATTCCGCGAAACAGAAGGGTGAATGAGGTGGCTTATGTCCTGGAAACCTTTCCTGACATTCGCTAGATACCAACGCCGTAAAGGCGAAGGCTAAGCCTTCGGACGTCAACATGGATGAACTCGTTGGTAATACCGACGGGTTCGCGGATTCTGGGTATGTTCTGCCCTCCACTCCCTCAATTGTTTGCTGATTGAATGACCCCCCAGTGTCAGCTCGGCCGTCGTGCAGCGATACCTGAATCCAGTCCTCGACGCCGCGTTGTCACAGCAGGCCCCAATCCAAGCTGCGGCTATCGACGTTTTGACGTTCACGATCAAGCAAGGGTTGGCCCATCCTTTGCAGGTAGGCTCGACCTTCGTTACTTTTAGCGACGCGTTTGCTGATTCATCCAGTCCTTCCCGGTCATCGTCGCTCTAGAAACGAGCCCGAATGCGGGCTTGTCTGGTCGGGCAAGTTCGCTGCATTCGATATTGCATCAAAAGCATGTTTCGCTTCTTAATACCCGGTACATCCAAAGCGCTCGCGCGTCTTTCGATTACCAGCGAAAAGTTACCTCAGGGCAGCCTGTGCAAGGTCAACACATTTACTTACCCTTATCGAGACACGGTCTGATATCGGAGACGTTAGGCTTCCGTATGCAGCCTACCCCTATCGCTTTGCTCCAGCGATGGTATTCCCTGGTCAGGGAAAAGCGGACAACACGGCAGGAATTCTTGAGGTCTCTGGTCAAAGTGTTTAATTTAACCCGCCACGATGAGGCCACTCAAGTAAGCTTTGCACACTACTCCTCGTTGTAGTCCAATCTCCGTCGCAGGACGATGTAGACTTTACGCGCTACATGGCCGAAAACTTTGCTGCGTTTGAGTACAAGACGCATGAGGAGGTCATCACCGTCATCAAGGATCTCACTGTTGTGCTATCCACTGACGGTACACGTTTGCTGGAGATCATCTCCCCTTCACATCTTCTTTCGCATCTGCGTGGCCCCGAGGCTGCGCCGGAGCCGATGGATGTGGATGGCCAGGGAGAGGGTCCCGACACCCGCCCCCTCATGCGGGCGTCTGTAATCATTGGCATGGTCATGCTGTTGAAGGCTCACCTCAAGAACCTCTACTCCCTGTCCGAAGAGTACGTTTCTCTCCAGTCTTGCCACATCCTCATGGGTCAATGACCTGTTTCCAGCAAATGCTCGAAATTTGTTATGGGCAAGAAGACCGCTGCTGGGGACAAGGCCGCGACCAAAAAGAATGAGAGACCGATCTCTTGGATGCCGCGACTGCCCTTTGCTACTCGGCCTATATTGACTACGAGTGACGCCCAGGAGCAGAAGACCGAGGTACGTCGGTGCTATACCGAGACTGATTTGAAGCTGAATGTCGTCCCAGTTCATCAAGGTCTGGAATGAAGACGGCGTCGCCGCCGAGCCTGAAGACGAATTCGCATGATCATCATCAAAAGTATCTTGTACACCTGCTCTGCCTGTGCTGTGATGGACTGCAAGTACTTTACTCATCGACCGCATAACTTATTATCCTTGTTGTAGAAATTATTAGTAGCAATAATTCTTTTAGTCTGTACATTATTGAACATCGTGTCGCAGTTCTGACACCTTGCCGTCTGCGAAAAGCACAGGACCCTTGGGCATTTTGCCGATGAGCTCTTTGGTCGGAGCGTCTAGGTTCGGTTCGGACGCGTACTCCCATACAAGCGTGCCGCCGTATTGAGAAGGCAGATTCTCTGCGTCTATGATGGTCAGGAGCGTTTCGGATGGGTTCCTACCCAGGATGTGTATCTTGTTTCGCGTGCCTGGGTCGAACCAGCCCTGTGATATTTGAGAATGGGAAAACATAGACAGCTCTGTAGAGACCTTGATCCATCCCCAAATAGTCGGGAAAAAGGAAGGGGCGTTGACGATAGCGATCGTGCTTAACGTCTCGGGGTAGTTGGCTGTCGCGAGCCGGGCGGACTCTGCGAGATGGCTGCGCAGGGTCCACATCCCGCCGATAGAGATGCCTTCGAGGTCGATGATGGTCACGACGCAGGTGATGGGCGTCTGCGTAGGGTGTGGGGCGGCCGTGCACACCGGAAAGATGAAGTGGGTCATCCACTCATAGAGCGCAATTCTAGTGCAGTGTTGAAACCGGGCCTAAGCGGGATAAGAGGAGGACGCACATCCGCTGATAGCGGCGCTCTGCGGGCACGGCGTTTAGCTCTTTCTGCACCGCGGAGTCCAGTGACGCGAGGTGGTAGACGTAGACGGGCATGCCGTTCTGCAGGCTGTCAATCCCCGAGAAACCACGATAGTCGAGCTGGGCACCTTATCCCGCCTGCCCGTCCAGCGCGGATAATACCGCCGGCTCGTCTCGAGCTCGGCGGAATCAAAGGTGGCGTAGAGGTTGTCGACGTCGTGCGTCTGCCGCCAGGCCGCGCAGTCGGTGAACTGCTTCAGCGCGGCGGGGGGGTCGAAGCTTCGCGCGCGGAGGAAGCGTCTGGCACGACGCTTTAAGCAGGGTGGTTGCGGGCGGACGCCGGCAGACGATGCAGCACGCACAGCAGGGTCGGGTCGTCCGGCGTCGACGGCTCGGCGGGGTCGTACAGCTTCTGCTCGGTGAGGAGGCGCTTGAAGTCGACGAGTGCGCTCTCCTGTTGGGGTGAAAGATGCCCGAGATGGCCCGAGAATATGTTGTATGCAGCGCTGGCGTCCCCCATGGCTGATGCAGTCTATGAGAGTTCGTGGAAGGGTAGTACGGTCTGGGAGCGGACTGGTGCAAGCCGAGCGCGAACGGCGCAAGGTAGCGCGTGGACATGATTGGGCGGTCCCCGTCGATCATCTGATCCAAACTTTTCCTCCAAAACTGTTTCATCCAGCGATATCAATCGCAGAAATCTAATAGTCTACGAGTGCATAGCTGTCGCAATATAAGGATACATCTGGGAGACATACATCAAACCTCAGGTTCAAGTCGGGAAAAACCTTGGGCAGTTTGAGCTCCCACCACCAGCGGTCAATGGCTGGAGTGTCTTCGTACGATATCAAGTGAAGGTACTCCAGCCGAGCAACAATCGGCAGCACCCCCGCGCGCTCTTCCCTGCGCCTCGACTGTACCATCGCGATGAGCGGCTCGAGTGACTGAGACCGCTCGGAGTTCACGAGGCCGAAGCTCAACCGCTTCAAGTTTGGGAGCAGTACATGACGAGAGTCATCGCTGCAGGTCAATGTCCTGAAGATAGTGGCAGTCGGAAAGCTTTTTAGTACCGCTGTCAAATTCTTGAGTGATGGCAGAGACCGGAGGAGGTCGAGGAAGTCCTCGGCCCCCATCTCCGTCCATCGGAGTTCTAGCGACTCCAAATTCAGGGCGGAGCGGAGACGGAAGGATGCGAATGCAGACCGCGACCATTCACCCCAGGGATGGTGTGATTGAATGATGAGTCTTTTCAGTAACGGTAAGGTCAGGATTCCGAGAACACTATCTGTGATGGATTCCTGCAGGTCTTCAAAAACCAAGTGTAGATCGGTGAGATGCAAGATGGTGGTTATGTCTGTGGCGTTGCCGTAGGTGTTTTCGAAGCTCCCAATGGTGCATTGGACGAGGTTTTTGCACCTGATGAGCACCTGCATGGCTGACAAGGAGAGCCTCAGCTCGACGACGCGCAGGTGCGTCAGCTGCTCCCATGGAAGCCGAAAATTTGGAAGAAACGACATCGAAATCGTCGGTGATAGGAGAGTGAATGTTCGTAGAGAGGGGCAGCGTTCGAAGAGATCATACGGGCCGATAAGTCTGTGGCGCGGGTAGGTGGCAGGGGCTGAGAAACGATTTTTCAGCTCGATGCGTAAATCCTCGACGTCAAGTGGTAGACGTCCTCTGGGATACTCGAAGACGAGGAAGGCCGACGGTTCAACTTTAAGGTAGAGTTTCATGAGCCGGCATCCGGCCAAAGGATCCATGAAGCGACGTGACACTGGTAATACCTCTTGGAGGAACTGGTATGGGGCCTCCAAGACCCGTCTCAGGGCACTGGGGGTGTAGCATTTTGCGGCCAGAGATATCATATATGGCCTCGCGTGAACGAGCCAGAGTTTCAGCAGTTGCAATTTGGGCTCGGTGGACCAGGTCAAGTCGATCCGAAGCTCCTCCCACAGCCTCGGCGTATCTAGCGCGACGCGCCGCCACCGTGAGCATATTTGCAGGAGAAGTAGAGGGACATCTAGAGCCCTCGTATTCAGGACACTGTCGTGGGTCTTGGGGCGGCGGGTGCCGCGACAGTGCATGAATATGAGCGATAAGATTTCCGGCGGGAGGACGCGCAGCGGGGATGTTATGGCCGAAAGCTTTCTAGCTCTCTTGGCTCGCGCTGCGCGTGCACGATTCAGCTCTGAGATTTGAGAGCGCAGAGCCGCAATCTGGGCGTCCAAAGAGCGGAGCGCAGTCTGTTCGTCGTGCAGCAAGTGGGAAATGTGGGGCAGGTCAATGTCGGAGGGGGGCTCGTTGGTATGCGCGTATGAGGCGATAAGGCGTTCTTCAGCTATCTGGGATAGAAATGAGAGCTAAACGGGCAGTCAAAGGTAGAAAAGCTACTTTCATGGTCAGATGGTCGTGGCAGTCAATAAAGACAAACGACGCGTCGCGATCAGTCACAGCGGCCACCGTGACTGAGATCTGCATTCAAGTTCGTGCCGCATTCAGGTGGCCTCGGGTGGCCGACGCTTTGTTGGTGGCTTGACTCATATATCTGGTAAGTCGGGGGTTGTTTATTTCCTCATTCACACCAACATGAGCCACTCTGCCCGTAGTAAACCCGCATCCGAGCGTACCGCGCAGAGGACCACCCCACAAAAGAGCTCGTCTCCAACCAACGTTTCTCGCGCTGCAAGTGACTCTGGATACCCGGTAAATCCGGTTGAACCATCACCCGGCCTCTCTCTCCCCACTCCTCGTCGTGCCAAGGTCGGTCGGTCCTTTCACGACCGGTCGAATAACCAGGAGGCACGAAAGAAGGACGCCCCTCAAGCAAAAATGGTCTGGGATGACACGCTGGCAAGCCAATTTGCTGGGACGGTCCCCGTTGGCGAGTTTCTGGAGAGCTACCTGCCAAAGCCCCGCAGCGAGCACGACACATTCATAGATCGCGTTGTGAGCGAATGCGCATCGCTATTGGAAGATGCGAAGGCCAAAGTCGAGGATGCAAAGCTTGAAAAACTCATCGCTGCCCCCCTCGTGAGTGTGCCAACCTCTTCATTGTTCTGTGCTCATCATGCCCTCTTGCAGATTAAATATCTGTGTGCAGTCGCATCACACCTTCCAGAAGGGACCCGGCCTGTGTTTGACGACACTGAACATAAGGTCTTCCCTCCCGCCGACCCGGAAGACCACCGTACCAGGCCCGATGTTACTGCCACCCGTCCCGGCAAAGCCATTCCAGCTCGTTGGAAATGGCCACATGCTGGGACGATCATCGAGTTGAAGCACACACTCGACGTGTTCGACATCAACGGCGCCATTGCGGACACCAATTTATCAAGGGACGCCCTGGTCCAGCTGGCTAAAAGCGCTCGCAGTCTCCTCATGGACACCGGTAGCTGCTTTGTGTTCATTGTCTCCGTCTTCGACAACACCCGTGCCCGCATCTTCCGCTTCGACCGTGCCGGCTTCCGAGCCAGCCACGCCTTCAGCTGGACCGACGAGCCGAGGATCTTCCCCACCCTCTTCCACCGCCTCTACAATCCCGACGATCGTCCTGGCCGCATGTATGGCGAGGATGACACCATCTCTACCCCAACCGATGACGAGAAGAAACGGATGTACGAGGTTCTGTGCAAGAATGAGATCTACAAACAGCTCTATCCCACCCAGGCCGAGGCCACGGCGACGAGTCTTTGGATTGAGGCGGTTCGTTTCTCCGATGACGACGAACGCAAGCCCATAGTCGTCAGGTGCTTTACCATTGGTCCCATAATCTCCTTTTCCGACGGCCTGTTCAGCCGTGCCACTCGCGTATACCGTGTCATCCTCAAAGAGGACGCCGATAGCGACAATCCGCCCGTGTATGCTTTGAAGGACGCTTGGAGACAGGGCTGTCGTCGGCCAGAAGTCGACTACTACGATGTGATCGCGCGCCACTGCAAGGAGAAGAATATCGACATGGATGCGCAAGGACTCGCGAGGTGCCACGGGAGCGTCGACTTGTCAGATCCGACCGACATCGACAACGCGACGTGGGACCCGACCCTCCATAGAACCTGTTCAACCCCAGGCGACGACGACAGTTTCGAACGATTTCACATGCGGTCTCTCCTCACCCCAGTCGGCCGCGCTCTCAAAACCTTCGAGTCAACATACTCCTTAGTACAAGCGCTCCATACCGCTATCCTACGTGTGTCTTTGAGTTGCTCCTTTATAACCGATGTGCTGACGCAACTCCCAGATCACCAGATCGCGTATGATGCGGGCGTCCTTCACCGCGATGTCAGTGAAGGGAATGTGAACTTCGACGAGCTGATGAACAAGGCCTTCCTTCTTGATTGGGACTACGCTGAATTCACGGAAGCTGGTCTAAAGAATTTCAACACATGGTTCAGCGAACGTGCCGATGCGAACAAGAAATACGAAGACATCGACAAGAGTCTCAAAGATCTTACGGTACGTCTACATCTGCATATTGTCCGACAACTCTCTCAATCACCACCTCTCCAGGGCACCTTTCCTTTCTTGGCTTTGGAGATCGCCACCCCGAACAGTACCACCATCCATGGTCCACACCACGACCTTGAGTCGTTTTATTGGCTCCTCGTTTGGATGATCGTTCGGCACACCGAGCACACCCACCCCGACGGAAAGCTTGCTTGCTCCAACATCTTTGATGAGGCCGGTGGCAAGCACAAGTGCATGTCGGACCCCTCCCCGGTTGCGAAAGATACACCGTTATTCACTGTCCTCCAGACCCTGCGTAATATGGTCCGCAAGCAGAACCCACCTGACTCAGGCGGGGATATCTTCACCGATGAGTCTGACGAGTCTGCTGTGCTTCTTATGACCTATAAGGAGATATTCATACGATTCGACTGGGCTGCGAAAGAGCCTGGCTGGCCAGAACACAATAAAGCTCACCCTTATCGCGTCCCCAGCAAAGCCGCGGAGGCGAGATCTATAGCGTCGGTTCAGAAAGCCAACACCGAAAACAGTCTACAGAAGCAGGCAGTGGAATACAACAGGTCACAGAAGCGCGCCCGCCTGGAGGACGGCTCTGAGACGGTTGTCAATGGTACTGCCACCGCCGGTGGTTCGCGGTCTGGGTCAAAGCGGCGAAAGACATCAGATGTCCCGGCGCCCGCTTCCATCAAGAAGGTATCCGTGAAGGCCGGGATGCGCCCCCGTGGTACTAATAGTCGACGTTGACAAGACTTGTACTTTATATTTGCTTTATATGCCTTCTCAGTTTTTCATATCAATGCTGGATTTTTCCTGAGCGAGCATGCATGGCGGGACGCCTCGGATACGGAATACTAGAACATGAGTTCGTTGCTCTTGAGATTGTAACTTGTATAGGTGCGGAGAGAAAAAATATCCGTATACCTCTTCGACACCGAACCGCACTTAGCTGAGTGCCACGTCCGCCTGGGCGAGGTCGCGTTCGCTGAGGCTCCGGCGGAATGTGCCGTCAGATGTGGTCGCGCCGCTCATCAGTACGGTCATAACGCTACCCGCCGCACAGTTGCGGGCTTCCCCCTTTGAACTGCCCTTCTTCCGGAGTCTCACCGGAACATAGGCTGCGCATACGCCCGGTCGGACGCGGACCCGTACAGTGCCGGCGGCCTCGGATTGGCCTCGGACACGGACAGCTAAAACACCCCGCGCCCGCACAGGAACTCGGCGCTCGCAGCAAATCCAGATATGTCGTGTCTTCCCTCCGCCATATCGTTCTTGTACCTGTGTCCGCGTCTCGCAACTACCAAGTTGCAGCCCACAACACGTCGCGCGCGCGTCTGAATGTCCCATGTACTACCCCTCCGCGCACGCCATGTAACAGAACTTGGAGGCCGCCCACACACAACGGAAGCCTCCAGCCTCCAAAATCGGGCCCCTGTTCTGCAGTTTGACCCAACCGCCTACCATCACTATGCAATCTCAGGTACAGCGCAAGCCACGACTAGATCCTTCCACTCAGTAAATCATTGAATGAGGTAGCAGCGGGTCTGTTCGATTGTAACACCCATGGCAGTAGTGCGTATCTCCCATACGGAGTCGTCTCTCTACTGCTAAAAAAATTCCACTAGTAGAAATTCTCGCAGACGTCGACGTTGCTTACCGCGGCCGTGGGATTCCATGTGCTCGAAGAACTCCAACGAGCCCATGGCACTGCCTTCCTGGATTCCCCAAAAAAAAAATTCAAGGGAGCGACGACCCTTTCCATTCCTTCTCCGACTCGGAGACCAAAACAGTGAACACTCGGATGTTGTCGAATTCTTTGGTTTCTAAAACCAACTGTCTGGTTGCTGAAACCAATTGGATGTTCCCCGGGCTCTACTGCCCACCTCTGTGGTTAAGAGACTGGTGGAGCAGACAGTGACTACGCAGGCATTTGTTACTGGATCTCTCCAAAATGGAGCGCCCACAGGACTATTCCCATCCCCGGTGAGTACCGGACTGTCCCTTGTTGAAGATGCCGGTGCTGATGCAAACACAGACATTCCATACGCTCGTCCGCCATTTTGGTGGCGTACTGCGGGTCAAATCCCAGAACGCGGTACCGGGCATCCATCTCAAGGACGGAGGGAGAGTTGACATGGAAGTACACTGATGCGGGGAAACACCTATCTTCTTCCGCGGACTCAGGCATCCTCGCCGGTTACAGACCAATTTTCGGGACGTGACTACGATGGAGCGGACACCCACTTCATATCGTACGACGGATCCAAGCTCAGCCGTGCGAGCTTCGTGGAATCTGGAGCTCTCGTTCCAGGGATTGAGGGCCTGGAAGAATACATACGAAGCACGATCGCTAGTGAGCTTTCTTACATCCTCAGAGCAATAGTACTGATCTGCTGTTCCAGTGCACTGCTAGGCCCAGGCTAGCGAAGTCTGTTCGAATCGAAGCTACTCTTCAAAGGGGAGAGCTCTGGAGCGCTCGCCCGCTTGGCTGAAAACCCCAGAAAATTCCCGGGCTGTCCTACTTGTCGACAGACTCATCGCGGCGCCGAAGGAGTCACAGGGTACATGGGGGATAGTGGTCCGAGGAGGCGACTTTGCATTCGAATTCAACAGACACGCGTATCCTCCGTGCACTTTGACCCATGTCCCATGACCGTGCCACAAGTTCAATGATGCCAAACCGACGCTTTGATTTATTTCAAGGGCCAACTTGGATCTTAGCTCGATTGAATTGGGAAAGAATTCGGGTCTTCCTGTAATGGTTTGAAGTATGTATATCCCTATAGTCTTCCACCAACTCCTCTTGAGATCCTCCGCGGAATGCTCGCTGAGTCACAATCGTGGACCGCAATATCCGTTTTTGGCAACTGCGGAACGAGGATGGGATCTACGTCGTAAAGACACTAAAACTTCGTCAATATCTGCGTGTCTCGGTGCCGGCTCACCGAAAATCCCTCACACGGCTCTACCTCTCTTCCCACACCCTGGCTATCGAGATCCTACGCTACAAGGAGCGCTACCGACAGCGAACTCCCCGAGCATTCCGATTTTGCAGGTTCTGTCTGCTGGCAGTTGAGAGCGAGAGCCACGCGCTCCTGGGATGCATGAGTAACGGCGCGTTGATCTCGTTGCGTAAGGCGTTCCTACAAGATGTCTATGCAGTGGTTCACGTTCCGGACTTACCGCGGATCTGGACATCGGTGGACGTCTTCCTTCTCGCTCTCGCTCGCGCTCGAAGTTTTGAGGTCACCAAACGATTGGCAAAGTACACCTTTGATGTGTTTGAAGTATACTCTACCCGCGAAGTGTTTAAACCAGCGGAATACCTATATAACGGATTGGAATGAACATGGGCTTCCGTCGTACTTGACTTTGAAGGTCGGGCGACCCTGGGGACTTGCAAGGTGCCTCACACATCGCGTGCAGTATTTTTATTTATTTTTGTGCTTGACATTGCGAGAGGCACTGGAGAGTCGAAGCAGGTGTTCAACTGATTAGAGAAAGATAGTATCCGTAGCATACATTTGACGCTGTGTATGTAGTACGGGCACCGGCTGTTTCTTAACGGGACCGCGCCGGAATATACCTACCTACCTACCTTACATACGGAACGCGTATGAAGATAAAAGCTTTGTCATCGGGCGGCCCGGTCACGGTTGCCGCCTTCTCCGTTTTGCTGCCACGGGTTGGCCACGGGTGTTCATATAGTCTCTCCTTCACCCTTCAAGAAAACCGACCCAGTTGCTCGCTCGTCCACGGTAGTTTCTTGACTCATGCGCCGTAACAAGTCGCAGCGTTATGTACACTTACCTGCCTACGCGCTACATACACCCGCCGCCCGCCGTCGAACGCCCCGCCGCCGGAACGCGCTCGTCGCTCCCCGCGCCGCCGTCCACTGCCGCGCACCGTTGCCCGCCTCTTACCTCGGCGGACGCGCGCGCGAATCGCAACCGCTACCACATCTGACGCTATCTGACGCTGGCTTTGCCCTGAATCACACTCTCATCTCTTGCCCAGCGCATTTCCTAGTACCTGAGCGCAACCCTCGATCTATGAACCTCCTTTGGCTTCGTTAATCTCCAGCATCTTGTCCACAAGAAGGGCATTTTATTTGGATTCCCTTCTGACACGAATCCTCACGAATCACGCACTTGGTCGGATCTGACATGCCAGGAGCTGCCAGACTAGGGATTGCGTGCGTTTTCTTTCTTGAATGATACCAGTTCGCTTCAATACCGGCAGATCCGATGCTACCTTGCGAACGACCATGCATTTTCCATCTGTGTTAATGTTGTTCGACGTCAGTGCACCGAGTCCGAGGCATCCGAGCCAATATGGGCGAGGAGCGTCGAATATCATGATACCAACCAACGACGGCCTCCTATTCCTTTAGTCGCCGAGTACGCGTCTTTATCAGTCTGGGCCCGGAACTCGAACTATCAGAGATCGACGTCAAGAGGCAGAGATCCAAGAGGTTCAAGATAGCCGCGTGCAAATTGATCCTGATATCATAGCCTCGCTCTTCGGAGTTGCATGCAAGACGACCCTTTCATGATGAACGTGACGCCTCGGAATGGGCAGAGAGAGACGAGAGTAAAAATTCCTTGTCAGTCCAACGTACTCCACTGGTTTGACTAGCTCTAACTTGGGTTCAACATCATATAAGGAATTTGACCGATTTTGATTGATCAGTGAAGGTATATGAAGATTCCTTCCTCTTCCAAAGTAGAGCACTCGGATTTCCATGGTTGAACCGCAGCCTGCCACCCCGGCTGTGCTTCGGGCATCCAGTTCTTTTTGATATTTCAGCGGGGTGTCTGTGTCTAGATGAACAGCCTCATTTCTTCTGCTCCGAGATCGCCTTCGCCATAAATAATGACAGCAGTCCTCCTGCCTCGTTCCACCGCGATAGCATTGAATCTAGAAACCAGCTCCAAGATCGCAGTGCTTTCGTTGATGCACTCCCACAACGGTCTTTCTTACTCTCTGCACGCCGCAGTGTATGTATACATCTGGATTCTCAATCACCGAGTCGCCCAACCTCGCTGTTGCCCTAGGTCAAAGTCACAACTTCGGTTGATTGCAATGGACAACCATATCGAGGAGGATGTCTTTCTGCTGACATTTAAGGTGAAGACACGGCAGGCTGACTCCAGCTTATTCGAGGACGAAAACCCGGGTCGATGAATCCATTCTCCCAAGGCTGGTCGAATACACCTCAACAGCGTTCGTATGTACACCACAACACAGCGGGTAGTCCGTCACTCTACGGCGCCCTTCCGTTCTCCGCTCCACCCAATTCCTCCCCGAACGTCATCAAATTCACGTTCCTCGCCTCCAACGGGACAATCCTGAATTCCCCCATAAGCGGCCCACAGGCACAGATATACTTCCGCGTCACCACCGACTCTACGACGTCGGGATTTTCTGTGGTTCAAAACGCCCGGCTCGAGAGTATCGCGGTGATAGAATGGCGCCGCCATCCCGTGGTTGAAATATACGGCATCGTGTCCAAGAGAGATAGCTCACAGCTGCTTTCGCTGTCGCCGGATAGAACGTGAGCCCCATTTCTTCTGTATCATGACCAGCACTAGGTTCAACATTATAGACACCGAATCATGAATGTGCGAGGCCGCAACTTCAGATGGATGCCACACGAGCATTATGTCGGTGTGCGTCCCGAGATTGTCCGATCGCACCATCGTTCGCTGAATTGTTCCTAGCTTTACAGTACCAGTCCTGTGAACCCCCAATTCTTTGGGCGGATACTACAAACCGCAGACGGGACCGCCTTTGAAGTAACGGCTGAAGCACTTCAGATCGGGCTTTTGGAAATTTTCGTGGTATCGTCCTTGTTGCTGATGTGCGGACGAAGTATCGACTGAATCATATTGACCTCTAAATGCCCCGGGTTCACTTATATACAAAGCATCGCATCAGTAGGACGATTGTACGCTAAGAAGGTATCAGACAATTTCGATAGTAATATGTAGATTCCAACTCAGCTCAAACCTTTATCGAGCGAGGAACGAGCGTGTTTATGATAAAGCAGTGTCTGTCAAGAGAGACTAGCTTGAACCTTGACTGTCAATGGGAAGCCATAAGAGCATGCAACGAAACGGTAACGTCCATCTGAATTTCATCCTTTCAGCTGCAGCATGATATCCGGGGGGAAGTTTTGTAGTCCTGTGAGAGAAGAAACGCGAAGGACTCTATCGACGAGCAATTTTTGTTGCTGCTCGGATCTTGCCGGGAGCGTAGCATTCAAATGAGCTGCACGTAGTCCATAGATTGCCCCTTTCCGTCCACCACAGTCGCACGGAGATTATGGAGGATGCTTTTGTCCCTCGAAAGAAGCTGAGTCGGAAGTCCTCTGGTAGGAGAAAATGCCAGGGCGAACATCCACTGGCATATGTGTGCCTGTTGGTACTGCTTCCCACAGGGTCGACAGAGCTTCGGAGGACGGCGAGGGTGAGGTTCTTAGTACGGGTTTTTGCAAAGAACAGGCCGAACGAAAAATGAGATAACAGAATGAAGAAATTTGGTGGGCCAATAGCCGTAAGTCTTCGAGGCACGGGAAGATGAGAGCGCCTAGGAATCATTCATATTGCTCGGGGTTCGATAGGCTGAGAGAGTGCAGAGCTGGGAGGGTAAGGCATAAGTCCGGAAGGCCTCTGTCGCCGCCGCCGAACCATCCAGAGAAGGTGCAATATCCCAGATTTCGTGTAAGCTGCAGACCTTGAGAGCAATCTTTCCAACGGAGTGAGCGTCGCCTCGGAAAACAGTTAATTGTACCCAGGTGGATTTGGTGGGAAGTAAGGCCAAAGTAAGGCATGGACGCTCGTACGGTTGATCACTGTGATGTCGAGGTCGTACAGGCTGGGTGCCACCCTGACGGCCTCCCCAAGACATTCTCCATAAACGGATATCATCAATTGCCGCAACAGCGATAGACGGCCCCTGACCTCGCTGAGAAGTGATGCATCTCTGTCCATCAAGTCGATTTCCACGGATTCCCGTTGGCGACAATGACGGACGACAACTTCCTGAGGCAGGATGAGCTCAGGCTGGCAAGTCGCGTAAAGTAAGGACGGGACAACAAAGATCAAAGGACAAGGGAGAGTCCCCGCAAAGCAAAGGTCGGCGTTCCAGGCTGGCGATGTCGGAAGTGAAGTTCAAGCCGACACTCACGAATTGAAACACCATATCTTTGCGGTCGAAAATGCAATAGCACGCCAGTAACGACAGACACATGCGAGCTGTATCGGGGCGGACTCCAGGTTTGCTCCATTCCTCTGCCGGAGGCACCAAAGGAAAATTCTCGTGGTGATTTCTGGAGTACATATGGGATAGTATGGGATATAGTACAATCAATTTGCTGAGCTTCGATTGAACATACTTATTCGTGTTCTGTGACCAGCTCGCGAAGATGCGTACGAAGATTTCTGATTTCTTCCTCAAGTTCGGAAAAGCGCTCGCGAAGTTGAGGGAAGAACTGTGGAAGCGGAAACGACATGGTAGGTTTTGAGTAGGTGGGAGATTCGGAAGTGCTCGGCCCGGGCGGACCGCCCGGTGTGAAAGGAGAACCTAATCAAACCAAATAAGTTGACTTACGTAACTTGTCACGACCACTGCCAGTGTATGGCAGACATCTTGCCCGACGAGATACTCTCAGAGATCCTATCTCCTGCACTGCGGGTGCCCGATGAGGCGTTTGCGGATACCTCCCGTGGCCCTTCCGTCTTCATGAATCTCTCCGAGTCCAGTTCTGCGTACCTGCTCGTCTCCAAAGCTTGGTTGCGAGTCGCCACGCCACTCCTCTACCATGTCGTGGTTCTACGCTCGAAGGCTCAAGCGCAAGCACTGGCCGCTACCTTGAAGTCCAACCCCGAACTTGGCAGATTCATCAAGAAATTGCGCGTCGAGGGTGGATACGCCAGTTCCATGTACAAAATTCTCAAGATGTCCACCACAGTTACGGATCTCTTCCTCTCACTGAATATCGTATCGGACAATGCATGTGGGCTTTGCCGCGGCCTGCCTTTAATCGATCCTTGCCGGGTCATCGTTGATGGTCGGCACTACGGATTGACCACCTCAGCCCACAAGTTACTTGAAACACTCGAGACCTGCCTCGTGAACTGGAAGAGGCTGGTACAAACCTGTTTTTTACTCCCTTTTTCTTTTTCTCAGGCAAATTTGCAGGCGGTGTTCGATATTCCAGGTGTCATGGACCATCGCACGGCATACAGCATCTCGAAAGCATTGGCAAAGGCGCCCAATCTCAACACACTGACAATCTCGTGCCATATCTCTTCTCCTCCGTCGGTATCCGGTCATATTCGACTAATTGCCACGAATCCGTCTTTAAAATACATCCGACTCAATCCACCCTCGACAACCCTGAGAGAGGACGTGGTGACTGCGGTAAACAAGGATGCCCGGCTGAAAGAACTCTTTCATCTTCCAGAGCAAAGGTAGTCGTGACCCCCTGCACCGTTACTGTTGACATTCAAATTCTCAGCTCTTTGTTATCAGAGGAAAAGCCGACACCGCCCTCCGAGCAACTCACGTTACCCTTGCTCGATGCGGGTAAAATAAAAGAAGAGGCCATCTGGAGCCGCGTCTTGTATTACGCCTTGCAGCCTGTTCCCAAGCGCACCGGCAATGTTTGGCGAACTTATCGTCGGGCTGAACGTCCTTCTATTCTTAATATAGGGCCGCTCTTGGTGTCCAAGATGTTTATGGTGTGTGATATTTCGCGTTCTATTACCTTTCTCAAATGCATTAGCGGCTCGGAATTCCGCATCTCTACGAAAGTCCCATACTGGAAACGTCTCTCGCAGCCGCTTCGTTTGCATCTAGACTCGCCGAAGACTCCTCTCTTCGCCACTACGTTCGTCGCCTGAAAATTTCCTCGTGCGAACTGCCTATCTTCAAATCTCTTGTTCTACATACCCCGGCGCTTGCTGAATTGCACGGTGGCCGTAAATTCTCAATAACGTGGAAGGCTTTCAGTGATCTGGGTAGCGTGACCGGATCCAGCCTTCTCACCTTTCAAGGAGTGGCGATTGCCAAGAGCAGTGAAGCAGTTAGCGCAGCTGTCTTTTCGCAGTTTTCCTGTATTCGGTCCTTTTGCTGGAGTTCCACAACCGCGTTCAAAGTCGCCCGCAAATCAATTCCAGCCACCACCTTCAATACCCTTGTACACCTTGGTATCAAAAAGAATGATTCGTCGTTCCTTACCGTATTGTCCCACATGGAGTGCGCCGGATAAATTAACCTCTGCGCCCCATTTTCCTGACATTCGTCCGCCAGATTACCATCGCTCCGGACAACCCACTTTTCGGCCACATCGACTGGTGGACGCCTTTTTTTCCAAAGGCATGGAAGTAAATTGCAGGAGTTGACGATATCGGTTCACCAGCTCACGACCTCCGTACTCCATGATTGTCCTTCTTTGACTGTCCTCGGTATCTGCTGCGACGACAAAGTGCGTGCGCGAAATTATGTTGTCTCAAATACATCAGAATCGTTTCTAGACACTCCTGATGTTATCCGAGCTTGAGCCCTCGTGCAAACATGCATGCCTCCAGCGCATTATATTCAAATTGCCTGATGTTGATATGTCGGACTTCATCTGCAAATCCTTGTCGTCTGAACTCAGGTTTTATTCTTGGTAGGCCGAAGCAGACGCAGCGAGCGCCTTGTAGTCGGTTTTTACTGTCCCTGGACAGCATTCGGTTTCCTGCGTTGGTGGAGATTAAGCATCCCCACTGTGATTGGCCAACTACGGAGTGCGTGACAAAAACTCGGTACTCGACTAGCCCGAACCCACTATGCTTTATTTGCAGGTCTCAAATAAACAAAAGCCACTGGGTTCGATGGGCAGAAACCCTCCTAGATCACAACATCCACCTAGTTGGCACCTCGGGCATTCAATGGCGGCGGAGATTAAAATACGTGCCTCAGAAAGCCCCTGGCACTAGCAAGAAGGCGAAAGGCAGTCAATTGGAAGGAACGTCGCGCTGAAGCTCATGATGGAAAATCAAACCGGTCTATGGTATCACCACATCACTAATTTACTCGCCCGTGAACTGAGAGCTTGTGCGTCTGAAAATCGAGTCACTTGAGCCTTCGTCATTGCAGCGAGTCTGACCTTCGCGCTCTTGGACACATGTCACATATGCCATGGGTGTGACTGATCGCGTCAGATACGTCCACCGGATGTGTATTGCAATATTATACATTGAAGGCATTAGATGAGCAGTACAGTGGGTTGTTATACAAGAGATATCACTCAATCGCATGGCCGGATAGTGCCCTTGTCTCCCAGAGACCACTTCTCCCCCACAGTCGACAGGAAACGCTCAACAACGGACTTGCCCCGCCGAAGATTGTCAAGGGAGATGCGTTCATTGGGCAAATGGGCTTGGTCGGAGCTCTGCCCCATCGGAAGATGAAGGGCATGACAACCAAACTCCTTCTCCAGGAAGGGCACAGAGGGAATCGACTGAGTACCATTAGCACAGCGTCCTGATGAAGAGTCGGCCACTTACTCCACCCTCTCGTATCCGCAATGGTTCCATGCCCCACTCGTCCTGAACGGCGCTTTCTAAGGCTTTGAACCAGAAATCGTCGAGCTGCCCCAACCACCAGTTGGCAGTGTGCTTGACATTGACCTAGACGGCGGTCAGTAAGCCGATTGCTCGGATAGGAAAGGAGGAGACTGCAGACATCAAGTTTGTTGGGCGATTTCAGATCTTTGAACGAGTTTTCAAGATGTAGACACAGAGAGTTGGCGATGGAGTCCAAGTCTTGATCTGGCACGATGCGCAGGGAGACTTGGGACTTGATTGTACCCGGGATGACAGTCGCGTCTGCCCAAACCGTTAGTTAAGGAGATCAATGATACGGGAGTACGGACTCTTAGGCCCAGAGATTTCGATAGAGTGGATCGTCAGAGAAGGTTCCCGCCACCGGGAGGACAGCGAAGCCGCAGGACGGCCAGTGATATTCGCAAGTTGATTGTACAAGACCTTCTCTGCCTCTGTCTGTTGACGAACCTGATCGTCTTGGGTAGAGCTATAAGATGCAGAAACGCAGGAAGGACGAAAGAACGTACAAAAGCCAGGTATGCGGGCTTGGTGTTGTCCGTCGGTCAGTGTGGCCAGTAGATGTACCCTACAAGTAGCATGAGAAAGGGAGAGGAGCGGCGATATGCGGTGAATTACATATCAAGCAACGGCTCGACGACGGCGCCACCTTCGATACCTGAGTGCATATCGGGGAGGCTGCTCGAGATCTGCAGAAGAGTAAGCAGATGAGGCTTTTGTGTAGATATCTGCGAACCTCAATAGCACAGTGTACAACGCCGCGCAGTCCATACGTGATGCAAGGGGTGTCTTCTCCGATCCACGTCGAGTTGCTTCAACGATCGATCAGCATGGAGAGCAGGAAGCTACAGTGGGCATACCTCACGAGGATAGCATCGATATGTCCAATTAGATCCTTAGACCCCCGTCAGACCTGATGACGAGACAAAGACGCGAGTGGTTATACCTTGTGTTTTCTAACAGCGTCGCCGAAGCCCGCACTCCCAGATTCTTCTTCCCCTTCGATGAGAAACACGACGTCCACACCCAGCGATCGGGTAGCCAGCAAGTGTGCAACAGCGCATGCGACTGCAAGGATTGGACCTTTGTTGTCCGTCACGCCGCGTCCGTAGAGGTATCCATTCCGACCCGACATCTGGAAGGGCTCCGAGTCCCAGCCTTCAGCGGGAGCCGAGATGACGTCATAGTGGCCGTAGAAAAGCAGTCGAGCTTTGGGTTGCTTGCTCTCGATCTTCGTTCCACTGAACGTGCCGAGGACAAGGGGATTCAGACCCTCACCAGTTGGTATCTGCATCCCGTGCTCAGCAGCGTTGGGTGGGCACGCTGAGAATGAGACATACCAGCGACGCAGGGGCGCCGAGCTGATTCAGGCACTTTTTGAGCCAGATAGCTGCTTGCCGACAATCTTCCCGACATGAAAAGTTGTTGCTCACGCTGGGAATCGAAACGAATTTAGACAGTGCATATGTTAGAGTTTCTGATAGTTCGCGTAGTGAGATTTGTGCAAGTTTCAGCATGATGGAGGGTACAGACCGGAGGTGTCTGAATCGATGGACGGCAGCATATTCTTAGTGTCTCCCGAGGCGGAGGCTTCTTTTCCGCATGTCAACTCCCAGATCTACAAAGGGTCAGTCACGGTGCTAACGAATTGATCTCAAGCAAACCTTGATATGATCGTCGTTCGCTCCAGTGATAAGGCATGCGGGGTCCGTTGAGCTGCCTGGACTGATGACGGAGGAGAGGACGATGCCGTCGTGTGCATGCCAAGAGGCAGTGCAGTCGAAAGACGAAGAAAACCTCTGCACAAAACCATTTGCAGAGCAGGCATACAAGCCGGAATTGCTCATTGACAACGAGAGCACGTCGATTCCCTGGAGACATGGCTGAGCTTAGTTCAGAGGAGAGGGTACAATGGTGCGGACCTCTTGCACGATTATGTTGCGCACCAAAGTCTTGGTTTCTAGATCCAGTACCTTGACGGATCCGTCTTGGCACCCAGCATAGATGGTTTCGTCTTTCGCAACTAGGGAGAATATCGCTCCATTGTTACATTCGAAGGCGTGAAGCTCCTTCGGCGTTCCCGAGCAGTCCCAAATCTGCTCTGGTCTGGATTAGAGTTCACGAGACAATGCTGGAGCACACCTTGACGAACTCATCTCCGCTTCCTGTTACAAGTTTGACGCCCCCCGCCTCGCTGTCTTGGAGGAGGATCATGCAGTATATGTACCCATAATGAGCAGAGTCGATAACGTTCGCTTCAGGAATGTGCAGATAGGCCTTGGGCGCAAGGACTATTGAACGATCGGAATGCGGTGAGATGTCGCGACTGGATGAGCTGCCGTTCCTCGCATGGATGTCGGCTGGTTTCCGCTCGTAATTGGGGTAGCTATCAAAGAACTTGTGCGCTTTCCGGGGCGTCGACGTTCCCGATGGCGACCCAAAGCTGTCGCCCAGCTGCGCGCTGGTTGCATTGACTGGATGCTTGAAGTCATACCACTGGATGGAGGTGTTCTGGCAGCCAACGTAGATCGACTGCAACGAGCGCGACCACGCTAGGGAGAAAAGGTCGCCAGCACCGGTCTCCAAGTACGGGGAAAGTACATATATCGGTGTCAGGGTGCAGGTGGACCAGACCTGAGGAGAAAGATAAGAACGACAGCATTGACCGATCGAGGCTCTTACTCTGACAGTGCTGTCCCCGGAGGCACTGAACAGCCACTCCCTGTCCTCGGCGTACTCGAGGGCCAAGACAGCTCCAGTATGACCATGGAGGCTATCTTTCAGGCGAAATGTTTTCTTGTCCCAAACCTGCACGATTAGTTGGCTTCGGGATCCGCCAAATGGTAAAACTCACCGGAATATCCTGGCTTTGACTGCCGCAGAAGATATAGTGAGCACTTGCGGCAAGACTCAGCACTGAGCGCAGCTCCCGGAGCGAATGCAGTAGCGGTGGGACGCCAGGAGACGCGTCTGACTGCCACAAGTCGCGACTCAGCGAAGCTGGACCACGAGGAGGCTCTGTTGTGAGCATAGACTTGAGGGAGACCGGAGATAGGCGCGTACGATGTGGGGCCATTGTTATGTATGTGCTCTGACTCGAGGCTTGGCTGTACTAGTTGCGATACCCCGTTTGCTCCGATAGCAGTGTTTCGATCCGTCGTTTAGCGTATACCTCGGCAGAGTTTCGGGATGCGGTGAAGGTAATCAACCTATTCAACAGCTAGTTGAGGACGGAAGACGTGCTGGTTGCGTGCAATGGCGTCGTGGAGACCCATGGAGGGTGGTTGCCGCTGGTCCTGTCCCGGACCCAAACGGCCGAGTGACGCCTGCTGTCACGGTCATACTCAATTTAGCAAGTTCGCAATCATTGAAATGATGATTGAATCAATGATTTCCGGCCTCTTCCGGCACTGGAATTACTGCCACGATGAACCAACTTGGAACCAACGTTGAACGACGGAGCCGTGCGACCTGGTCTAGGGGAATACGAAGGGAAGGATGATGTCTAGCTACGCGTCCCAATCCGTACATCCGGCTCTACTACCTAACACGACCCAACAACTTGCCCGTTCCGTCCCGATCTTGTCCCGATCTGTCCGCGACCAGCGTAGTAGCTGGTGCAACGTTGAACTTTGTACGTTGACGTTGAACCGCGGCCTGGACGCGGAGCAACCAACACTCGCTGTGATGCAAAATACTACGTGTCTGCTCTGCCCTCAATATACTCAAACGCAATCTAGTTATCCTCGTTCGAATACGAACGCCGTGACAGTGCTGCTGCACATGAATTCCAATAGTGTCAACTTCAGACCCAAAAGTTCAGACCATTAAAAAGGAATGATAGCTTCCAGCTATACAGAGACTTTCGGGTACGTAGATCAAGTCCTTCTACTTGATCAGCCATTCTGGAGAGTGAGCATCCAGAACTATGGGCGCCTGACTGCTATCGCCCTCCCTCACTGGAGTGCGTGAAAGAGAGGCGGCATGTCGAATTGCCGTCATCGTGCGTCCCCAAGGAGATCTCCACTGGAGACTCAACTCCTCAATCTCAGGATCCAGCGGAAACACTCTCGGCGGGAAAGGTTTCGCTGTCGATCCGAAGGCCTCCTCCGGCGAGAGTTGACCCAGGGAGCGGATCCATTGGCCGACAGCTGCGAGAGATACACGCACTTCCCATGATCCTCCCTCCTACAAGATTGTCAATGGCAGACAGGGCAGACCATATGGACTTACCGTGATTGTTTTGCAAAGCGCTGCATTTATTCCGAATGCAAGCAAATATGCCGCGGCGTGGTCCAGAGCTTGCATGGGAAGCGGACGAGGCTGCGAGGCATCTCCATCGCCCAAGAATCGGGCATAGGCTTCTGCCTCGTCGACATTGAACCCAGTGGCAGTTTGAACCAAGGAATCGAACTGGTAGGAATATCAGTCATTCGATCCGCCGACCGAGCAATATGTTTACCCCGCGCCGATCTTTCCATGGCCCTTGCCACCCCCATGCAGTCAGATTTGCAACCACAATTCCAGGATGCTGAGCGGCTAATTTTCGAGGGCCGAAACCTTTCGCTTCTAATCCACCAGGCCGGTACGCCTGCAAGAATACGTCAGCGGATGAAGCAAGTTCCTCCAGCTTCCCGCGGTCTTCAGCAAGTGCAAGGTCGAGCTGGGTTGTGCGTTTGCCGCGGGACGTATCAGAATCGAGGTTGGGAAGTGCTGGAAGGGCGGGAGATGTGACCAAAAGCACGTCTGCTCCGTAGGCTACGCAGCATGTAAAAATGAGGGGCTGCATAAGGATGGACAGCTCGTCAACTAACCGGCAAGTGTTCGACCAGCTATGGGCCCCGCCAATACGCGGCTCAAATCTAAGACGCGTATACCGTCAAGAGGAAGGGTGAAATACCCTGATACTTTTCTCTTGGGTGCGTCTCCAATCTTTATTATCTGCATGGGGAGGGCACCTTCAAGCGCTTTCGCATGAGGATGCGAACACCAGTTTGAAAAAGGTCGAAGAGCTGTGGCGCACATGCCGCGAGAAGCGGCCTCAGTTTCGAATTCCACAGCATTCCACTTGTCGAAGGCCGATTGGACCATTGCTCTTGAGGTATTGGGCGAATCTGGGACCTCCAAAATAGAAAGAACTCCGCTTCTATGGCTACCAATAAGTCAGAGATATCCAGAAATTAGAGCGCAATGGGTGTCCATACTGAGGAAAATTTGTGTGCACGCGAACGAAGCTGCCATCTTTTGTCTTATACAATCCGGCAACGCTGTCCCATAGGCCGCCAGGTAGCTTGCCGTCGACAGTATGCCATGCTTCGCTATCTGCACCGTATCAGCATGATGAGAAAATTGAAGTCCTCTTAACATAAGTATTCTCTCAGGCTGACGGAATTCTAGCACAGCATGTCGAGCATCCACCGTCACTTCCTGGTCAACGCCGGTCCTGAGCAGATGGAAATAGGCAGCAGAGAGCCCAGCAAGTCCAATAGTCGTCTGAAAGTGGAAGTCCAACAAAAAAAAGGCGGTCGTAATCATCTGAGTTACCTGCGCAACATTTCCCAACTTGAAGGACGAATTTATGGCCGAGTTTGCGTGGCTGGACGTGGTCAAGTTCAGGCGCGACAAGAATGAAGCGGGCATCCCATTTTCCAGCCAGAGGTTTGCAGCGGCGAAGATAGGTTCAGGGAACGGCATGGGTTGTGGTCAAGTTGTGGTTCTAACTTCTGAAGATGGCGCGCTTATGGCACAGTGCATACCGGCTTTATAGTAGGCCGGACCGGCCGGCGGCGAGGACTGGGAGCAGCAGTTCAACCGGTTCTGCCAGGCCTTCGAAAAATACTACATGGATGATTTACAAGTCGTACAGATAGGAGAGTACTTCTTCCGCTTCGCCTGTGCCGAATCACGCCCACATGTCGAATATGGCTTTCCCTATCTTTGATTCATCGAACGCCTTGTAGATTTCGGGCGCTTCATCAGGGCCAACGATCCTATCCACAAGACTTGCTGGTTCCCCAACCCCGCCGAACACGTCCTGTCGTCTCACTAGAGCAGAATGTAAAAGTCGAGCAAACATCAAGGAGAACTACGCACCTAATAGATCGAACGCCAGGGGGAACATAGCGCGTGCCGGACAGCGCCTTCAACATGTTCAGGAACAGTGGTCCGAAGAGAAATTCAGAAAAATGGTCTACCCAAAGTCAAAGGAGACATTTTTGTTGTATAGCTGCCTGCCTGTAAATGGCATCTGCGGCTCCCCGTGGACTCCAACCGAGACGATGGCGCCGAAAGGCCGAACGATATCATATGCGAGGGAGATCGCGCTCGTGTTTCCGACAATCTGGTTTTGCATGAGTCCATCGAGTTGAAATTACCGAAAAGAAGAGTGTTTACCTCCAAGACCGCCGTGCAACCAACACCTCCGGTCCAGTCTGCGACAGTTTTCTTGGCGTCATCGATGCTTTGCGCGACGAACTTGCCGAGTCCTTTGCCTTCCTGCTCAATCTTAGAGTACACCGCCAAAGCCTTCTCGCGCCTGCTTTCAACCGGGTCAATCGCTATGATTTGGTATGGCAGCTGCTGGGCAGAAAGCATATCCAGCAGGCTGACAGAGGCACATAGGCCGACTGGGCCGAGGCCGATGATTGCAAAGGTTAACATTCTGTCCTCCGCCAACATCGTGGTGCTGACGTCGCCGGGAAAGAAACTGGCAGGCCAGGGTCGCCCAGAAACCGCCGGCAAAACCTTGGGATGATTCATCGCCTGCAATGCCGCAAATACACCCGTGGGTAGGATGTCCGCCAGCATGAGGAGTGAGCTGTCTGCGATCCCCGCTAGAGCCTTCCCTTTCAGTTCATCAGATAACGAGGACGTCCAAGACTTCGCATCGCTCAGGTTGAATAGCGTTCCCCCTGCCTTGGGCACGCGAACATATTGCGCTTGACCTCCCTCCAGGGCGGGGCTCCCAAACAGCGCACTGAGAGGGCATCGGCAAGTGTACCCTAGCCGGCAAACGCTTCGGCAACGACTTGAGAAAGACATTATGCCGCGAAGAAAAGATTGACTCACTTGCATTCACCACAATTGACTGTGAAGGGCGAGACCACCTAGAGGGCTGTTTGACGCAGTTTCGACGATGCTCAAAGAAAGAAGGCAGTACCTTATTTCCGACTTTTAACGTTGAGTACAGTGCCGGCCTTCCTTGCGAGTGAGCACCGTAGTTCGAGCCCAGTTCCACGACTTCTCCGATGAATTCGTGGCCGCTGGTGTGTCTATGCTGCCTGCCTTGAGAAAATTCCCTCATCCTGTTCAATCACTTACATTTGGTCTACCCCCGCGTGGCCTCTGTAGACGTGAAGATCGCTTCCTGAACGCCGAACTTAGTAGTCAATGTGTTTAGGCATCTTAAAATTACCGCAAAGTGCAGCAAGCTACAGGTAGTTGTTATATTTTCCCAATCTAAAAGCGATGAACGTACCGTCACTTTCACGATGGCATCGTCAGGGTCTTGAATCCTGTGCGCATTCCGGAAGCTTCCACGTTGACTTGAAAGCAACTCACTGAGGAACCGGGATGTTCTCGACGCGGATGTCGAACGAAGGAGGATGCCAGCGGATCGCCTTCATCATCTCGGGCATTGCAGTGGAAGTAGTGGACATTGTAAGCGTAGAAGCATGCCACGAGCCAAAGCCCAGTACCGAACCGGCCCAGAGGACGGGCCGCTTTAGGGGCGGCTTGTCAGGCCTTGTCACATCGTGGTCACGATACATATTTTTCTATTCCAAACTTCCATGACTGAGGACCACTCTAGCCGCTCCTCCCCATCATGTGGCAAGCTAGAAAACCTCAGGAGACCTAATGACGGCTAGCAAGATTCCCAGTTTCTGTAAGTATATCACAGTGGCTTTTGTGGCTCTTCTGTTTTATGCAAGCTCGCTCTTTCCCCCGGACTTCAAGCCATGGAGAGTTCGGTTCTCGTTCAGGGCATCGAAATCCGCCCCTGCTGGACGATGCTACTACATCGGCTTAGCTCGAGCCGCCAAGTAGCTGGGCACTAGAACATGTTGTCGGTATCCCCTGCCTGCACCCCTGGCTTATCCGGATGTAGGTACGGAAACGACCTTGGCTGCTGCCATAATACACTTTGTTTCAGAGTACCTCAATAGGTTGGGGTAACTGTGCAGGGAAGGATGGAACGCTAGGAAGTACACAAATAAAACAGTTCTGCAAGGTTACAGGCAAGGCATCCTGGAAGAAATAGAAGAACATACCAGGAGTAATGACAAGATCGTCTCTCATCACTTGCTGCCTAAGCCCGGAATGCTCGAAGGGAGGTAACCACCCTTGTCGTCTTTGCCTTTTCGCTCGACGCGGTTCATGCCCTCCCTCGACAACACGTCGCCGACGGGCTGCAGCAACCCGTCTTGGCCAAGCTGGCCGCCGACAACGTTGTGCACACCATCCTGGAGCTTGTCGACCTGCTTGACGCCGGTGACTTTGGTTTTGCCAAGTTGTTCTGAGGATAGGTCAGTGCTGCCTTCTTCGAGGGCTAATGTGGAAGACGCACCTTTGGTGGTGTAGCTGGCCTTGTTGTCTTTCGTGAAGTAGTACATGAATTGGTCCTCGAACCACGGCATCCAGGACTCATACTGCCGGTTGTAGTGCTCTTTTGCCCATTGCGTATACGTCTGTTTCTGTTCGACGGAGCTCATGTTGGTTTTTTGGGAGTTCATGGATGTCGGGGACAGAGATGCTTTCCGTCATTGGAGTGGCCAACCACCTATAAAGCCTGCCCTCATCAGATGATATCATTCTAGCCTCATTCTTTCTCCAAATTTATCTGGGCAACGTGTTCAACCTGTCCAATCACTCTTCCGCACTGCCGAGTTTCTGAGTATCTTAAATTTTGAGATCTACGTGTCTGTGATACAGGCGACCTGGCAGTCGATCGAGGTCCCGGCGCTGGTCGCGCGTGTTTGAGTCTACTATGTTGCTGTACATATGTATATGGCTGAAATTAAACCGTGAGTGTCTCCCTCGATCCGTGGTGATGACAATGGAAAAATTCGCTCTTTGCGGTGAAGTCAATACATAGATGATACATACAAGTTATTCAGGTCTCACACCCGAAAAGAAGAAAACAGACGTCTGTACCGTAGGCCACCCATTTACAGCTTCACGCGCTCCCCGTCAACAGAACCCGCGCGATGCTCCCCACAAATCCGTTCCCCCCGATCTGCGCCACGGGCGCCTCGACCGCAACGGGCTGCCACCGGAAGCTCGCCCCGTTGACCCCCAACACCGTCAGGAACTGCATCTCCGGCGCGCCCCCCGCGCGCAGGAACGTGCCGCCCCCGCGCCCGACCAGCGCGACGTCCGTCCACGCGTCGCGCGGGAGCGTGTAGTTCAGCGCGTACGTCTGGCCCCCCGCGATCAGCGCCAGGCTCGCACGCGTGCCGTTCCCGAGCACCAGCGCCGAGTCGGGCCCGGATAGGATGGGTGCCCCGCGGCGCGCCCGCGACGAGGGGTTCACGGCGAACGACAGGGTGTAGTCCCGGCCCTTCGAGCCGAGCGGCGTCGTGAGCCGGCTGGTCGGCGACGCGAAGGTCGCGACCCCGCCGCGGACAAAGCAGCCGTGGCACGTCCCGTCGTACCCGTTCCCCGAGGCGTCCTTTATCCGCGCCCCCTTGCCAGCGAAGTCGTACCGCAGGATCACGTCCGTCTTCGACGCGATCGCGCGGTCCAGGTTCTGCCCCGGGACAACGGAGTGCAGCTGCTCGAACACCGCGTCGTACTGCGCGCGCGTGAGCGCGCCGCCCCACTGCTTGTCCGCGAGCGCCGGCAGCCCGTCGCGCCACGCGTAGTACGCCTCGCGCACGGTCGTCGCGTTCGGCCCGTAGTCGTTCCACTGCGCCGCGACGTGCCCCACGACGCCCGGGTGCGCGCGCGGCGGGTTGTTCGTCGCGTTCTTCGTGTCGAACACAAACGGCGCCCACGCGCCGCCGGCGGGGTTGCCCGCGAAGATGCGCGAGACGTTGAGCTGCTGCGGGTAGCTCCCGGACCACTTGCCCACGATGTAGAACGCGTCGTCCGAGTTGAGGACCCGGTAGCCCTGCGTGAGCAGCGCGAGCGGGTTGTCCTCGAAGAACTCCCAGTGCTGGATAGTGATGTTGTGGCTGACGCTGGAGGTGTTCGAGGGCTCGTTGGTGCCCCAGATGCGGATGTCCTTGCCGGACGACGCCCCGATGAAGGACGACATCGTGTTCACGAACCGGTTGTACTCGTGCGCAAGGGCGCTGTCGTACTCGTCCGCGCCAATGTGCACCGTTTTGCAGTGGAACCACGGCAGAAAGGTGCGCCAGATCGACTGCACCGTCGGGATCGTCTCGGGATGACTATGCTTCGGTCAGCTTGGGGGCGGCTTCACCGCGGCAGGCGGCGCGTACCTGATGTTGAGCAGGCTGAGATCCGGCAGCGCAAGCTCCGGCTTCCACTGCGCAATGACCAGCGCATGGCCGGGCGCCTCGATCTCAGGTATGATCGTCACGCCCCGCGCGGCGCACGACGCCTGGATCCCGTCGAACGTCGCGCGCGTGTAGCTCTCGTTGAAGCGGTACGGCCGCACGAGCCCCGCCACAGCTGGGTCGTCCGAGTTCAGCCGGAACGCGGCGTAGAGGTCGAGCGAGCGCTCGCGCGAGTAGAGGCCCACGTTGTTGAACAGGTTGTCGCTCAGGTGCAGGTGGAACGTGTTCTGCTTGAAGAACGAGAGGTACGCGCACATGTCCGTGAGGAACTCCGGCGGGTAGTAGTGCCGCCCCACGTCGAGCTATCCCGTCGGAATCCGATAAGCACAAGCTCGACGCATCGTTCGAAAACGCCTGACCATGACCCCGCGCGTCCCCCATCCGGGCGCATCGCTCCCAGACCCGAAAGGCAGCATCCCCTCCCCCAGCTTCGCCTGCTGGATCAACGTGCGCGTCCCCCAGAACGCACCCAGCGGGCTCGCGCCCGCCACGACGACCCCGCGTGCGCCCACCGTCAGCGTATACCCCTCCACCGTCTCCCGCCCCGCCGCGTCCAGAAACACGCCCCCGCCCCCGCCCGCGATCGTCAGGAATATGTCCCCCGCCCCCGCCTCAGCCACACCCCCGACCTCCACCGGCACGCGCAGCCCCAGCTCCCGGAGATCGCGCGCGAACGTCCGCCCAAACGCAAGCAGCGTCGGCGGGATCAGCGTCTGCCCCGCCCGGTCGACGGCATTCTGATAGCGCGCGTCGACGAGCACGCGCGTGACGCTCGAGAGCGCGAACTGCGCGGTGGAGGTGATGTTGAAGTCGAAAGTCGGGATCCCGACGAGGGTTTTTGCGGATAGGCCCGCGACGGACGCGGCCACAAGGAGTGCACCGAAGAGATGCATTGGATGCAGAGGACACGGCTCAAGTCTTCTCGGATATCATATCCATCTGTATTTTATAGAAGAACTTCTTGAACAAGATCACCAGGTCGAGGGCGGCGGGCCGGCCCCTCCAGTCCAAAGATTGCACGGAATAGAAGGCAGGAGCCACACGGAGCTCAAATGCGAGGTCTGGATTATCTGCGACTGCAGCAGAAACGCGATGATAGGGTAGAGGTGCAAGTTTCAACGAGTCACGCGTCTTTCTTTCTTGGCATTCGACTCCCATGAACTTCAAAAGTGCTCTCTGAGACGCCCGGATTCCACTAGTCAAGTCAACTCCCTCCGCTCGAAAAGGCTTTTAGGAAGTTTGTACATTCAAAGGGTTCATCTCGCTCGTTCGTCATCAAAACAACCATGCATTCGCCACGAGCCCAAGGTATAGTATGAACGGCTAATAATACAGAATGAGAGAGAGAAAAGTAGACCAGGAAACACTAGTGCGAGTGCGAGTGCTCGTGGATGTGATAGTGGCCGTGCGCGTGCTCGTGGTTGTGGTCGTTCCAGTGGCCAGTGTGGTGCTCCCTCCGCTGTGAGTCCGTCTCCTTGTGGGTGTGCACAGTCTCGCCCGCTGGTGTCTGCACAACATTGTCGCTCACGGTGTGCTCGGGTTTGGGCTGCTCCGCGCCGTCTGGAACCATCGCTCTCCGATCCTTCTGTTTGTGCGAATGGACGACCCCGCCGGCTACATCTTGATCTTCCTCATCCTCGCCGTTCGGATGGACCTGGTTGTTGTCGTGCAAAAGTTGATGGTCGGAGTCGGGTTCTGTTCCAGCGACAGCGAGATCGTTCGACTTGTAGCCGTCCCGGCTGGACCCTTCGTGGGTCTGGACGAGAGGATCCGGGTTTGTGTCAAGCATCCGCAGAACAGTTGGCGTGTTGACGGTCGTGTCCTTGTTTCCCGTGTCCTCGTCGCCATCGGTCTGGTCGGCAGTTGCGTCCGTGGCAGTAAGAAGGGGATCGGTGACAGTGGACATCACAGTACGAGCGAAATACGGACGGACGACGGCAGGATGCTCGAGTGGTTCAGGAGTGTTTTCGCGCTTGCTGGCATTGACGGCGACAGGGACCTTGGAGGTAACGACAGCTGGATCGGTCACGTCTCGCGCAGGAAGAGGAAGCTTGACGGGGAGAGACGGCGCGGCGGGGGCAGGAGTGTCGCGCTTGTTCTTGCCGGGGATAGGAAGGTTGACAGGAAGAGAGGGTGCGGCGGGCGGGGCGGGCGGGTCGCGCTTGTCCTTGCCGGGGATAGGAAGGTTGACGGGAAGCGAGGGCGCGGCGGGCGGGGCAGGAGTGTCGCCGCGCTTGCCGGTGTTCGGGAGCTTGACGGGCAGGGCAGGCGTGGGGGTATCAGAGCGCTTGTCCTTGATCTTTGAGGGCAGAGACACGCCAGGAGGGGGGCCGACACGCTTGATGAATTTCTGCAGGCACTGGAGGTGAGTGACAGCACACGGGAAACGCCTAAGGGAACTCACGGGTGGGGGCGAAGGGAGGGCCTTGGGGACCTCGGGCGCGTTGCGCGGGACGCGGGGGGCGGTGGCCGGGAGATGAGCGGGTGCCGAGCGCTCGACGTGGACGCCCTGGGCGAGGAAGATAAGCCAAAGCGGGCGACGATAAAGGTCCATACTCACGGCGTGGAAGTCGGGTTCCGAGCGCTCGACGTGGATGCCCTAGGCGGGGAAGATAAGCCAAGGCGAGCGACGGTAAATGACCATACTCACGGCGTGGAAGTCGGGGTCCGAACGCTCGACGTGAATGCCCTGGGCGAGGAAGATAAGCCAAGGCGCGCGACGATAAAGGTCCATACTCACGGCGTGAAGGTCATCGGCCTGGACGAGCGATATGAGTGAAATGGGTGAAGGCGGGCAAGGGCACTCACGTTCACGTCGTAGGGCGAGCGGACGGACATGGCGGAGGTGGAGGCGATGGCGCAGAGACCGAGGAGGGTGAGGAAACGGGGCTGGAGGGCGACCATGGTTGGTGATAGACGATGAAAGAATGGGTAGAGGGATAGAGATGGTGGTGGTCAAGAGCAAGAGGCGGGTCTGGGAACCACGGGGTCTTTATACTCCAGGCATTTGCGCGTGTTTAGTGGCTGACATTTATGGCCTACATCATGGGTTCGAGTCGCGATATTCACGACAAAGAATGCCCTGCTCTAGACCCCGGGGCCCGCCTTTACCAGAAACCACCAGAGTACTCATACAAGTTGAAACTGCACACGGACGAGGTACTTTAAGCACTGATTCAATTGCTTTGAATTTATGATTCGTGTATAAATCGCCTTGAGCATTCTGTTAACGCACGATGATAAAATGGATGCCCCATCGTCTTCCAGTAATTTTTTACACCCCTCGACTTCGAGGTCGCGTCGACCGGCAGCGCCTCCAACTTGTGCTCCAAATCGGGACGCAGCAGTTGTGTGACCAAATCGAGCACCGCACACTCTCACCCTCATGGACAACGCGTTCCGCAAGATCGACATCGACGCCTACGACGAGGACGTCCTCCAGGAGGAGGAGCTCTTCGACGCCGACCCGCGCGAGCCCGCCCAGGTCCTCGACGACGCCAAACAGCGCCAGGGAGCAGTCCGCAGCGCGCTCGCAAGGTGATCTCCCCGCGCCATCTTCTGCTGCCCCCTCTAACGGCCGCGCAGGAGCGACGTCATCGGCGCGCTGAACATCGTCCTGGAGAACGCGCCGTACGGGCCCAACGTCGAAGAGGCCAAGGTGCGTCGTCGCCGCGCATGCTGTGCTGCACAGTGTGAGTAAGGGAGCGCCCGTCTGCAGACAGTCACATTGCAAACGCTCCTGACGATCCTCAACACCACTAAATCGACCGAAATCCCCGCGGTCATCAAGGGCCTGTCGCAGGACGGCCAGGACACCCTCATGAAATACCTCTACAAGGGCATGGCGATGCCGGGCTGGGGCGACATCAGCGGGAGCGTCCTGCTAGGATGGCATGAGAAGGTCGGCTTTCTGGACTGCCCGCTCTCCCTGCACTAACGCCCCCGATAGTTGACGGAGGTCGCCGGCACAGGATGCATTGTACGAACCATGACAGACAGAAGAACCGTTTAGATACTGTACAACTCTCGGAAGAAAATACAATGGTGTACATCTAACCCTCGTCAGCCTCCCCCTCGAGCTCAAGCCGGTGGACGCAAAGATCCGCGACAACGTCCCCGTCCAGCGGGATCGAGTTGCCTGCAAATCAACTCATCATCCTATCTGTCCAAGCGACCGCGACGTACCTTGGAATCCTTCAGGATACGCCGGTAGCGGGATATCCGGGCTGGTGAACGCCCTATACGATTATAAACAAGAATCAAGGCTCAAACAGGCGGACAGACACATCGTTCCAAAACCCGTAGTGGGTCATTCCCAGCGCGTGCGTCGTGTATTCGTAGTCGTGCGCGAACCCGCCGGGGTAGAAGAACTCCATCACGGTCGAGCGCGCATTCGGCTTCATCCACAGCAAGCTCGTCAGCCCGTTCCCGTGCACGCCCATCAGTATCTGCGCGCGCTCCAGTTCGCTAAAAGTTCGCTAAAATAAACACAGAAAGGGCAGGCGCACCGTCGTCCGCGCCGCGAGCTGCAGCTGCGCGAGCCGCGTCATCTTTTCGGGCACCACAATGTGCACCTCGTACCCATACGCCGCCTCGATCCTGCGCAGCGCGCGCACGAGCCGCTCGTGGTCCGCCGGCACGAGCATCCGCCGGCCCCACTCCTGGCGCGAGATATACGTGATCACGGGCCGCGCGCGCGTCCCCGCGCCCACCGCCGCGCCGACGCCCGCGAACTGCACGACGTTGTCGCGGATCGCGAGCCACCAGTGCGCGCTCCCGGGCAGCGCGAACGCCGCGCCCGCGGTGCGCTGGTAGCGCTGGTAGTTGAGCGCCGCCATCGCCGCCGAGCGGTCCGCGAGCACGACGCGCTCGAAGACGAAAGGGACGCCCATCTTGGCGCGGTCGTCCCAGTCGTCGATGAACTCCATCGTGAGTCCCGGGAAGGACGCGCGCACGATCCATTGGTTCATCGTCGAGTAGTCCCGCCAGCGGAACGCGTCGAGGCGCGTGAAGAGCATGCGCCGCGGCGGGGGCAGCGTTGTGTTTCCCGACGCGGGGATCGAGGGGTCCAGCGAGGAATATGTGCGCCAGAAGCCGAACCACAGCTCTGCCGCCCAGTGGTAGTAGTGGCGGATACTGGGGAGGTTAGGGTTGGGCAGGCAAGACCTGACACTGCTCACAATTGCGGGGGATCATTCACGAAGTACTACAAGGCGGATGAGCTGGGCTCGACACAAGTGCTTCAACTAACCGTAACTCCGTCTAAAATCTGCGCTCCCGTTCCAAACAAGGCTCTCGCCTCGACTGTTCCGATTATCCGTATATCAGTATCATCGGGGAGTCTTGCCTTTTCGGCCGCCTCTCCAACCTCGATGTCCACTCCCTTCGAGTAGATCGCGGCTCGGTCGGGGACTTTCTCCGGCTGGTTCGAGACAATATACACCACCCCTTTATATATGTACAGTCGGTCAATGATAGACCACCCTGCTCTCATCAATAATAAGCTTTCAAACCTAGGTACAGGCCCGCTACTGACCCGGCACATGTGCAATGATTTTCGTCTGCGGTACCTCATAAGCGTCCCACGACAATCTAGTATCGTAGACTCGAGAAGCACCGGCGGCCTTCGTATGGTCCCCAGGGAAAGACAGAGGCGCGGGGACCGAAACAAAATGATTATGAAGCGTCTCCGCTGGCACGAAGATCAAGTAGTAGAGGCCAGCAAACAGCAGGCAGACCAGCAAGATCTCGCGCTTTGTCGGAGGGGCGAGCCCCATCCTGGCGGACAGAGGTGGGTTTGAACAACTTGATGCACATCGCGACCGTTATAAAGCCTGCGGCCCTCAGGTACACAGCCAGAGGCTGTAAGCAGCTCGCCGCCGAGCTATGCCCGCGTCTGAAGATAGCTTGATAGCATCGCCAACGCGCCGAGCTGAGCCTGAGGAAGCTTTCGTAATTTTCGCGGAAGGTGTAAGGTTTAGGCGCAGAGGAAGATAAAGGCCGTTGCAAGACGGAAGTCGCGACGGTAAGCCACTGAACGTGCCACAGATGCTCCGGAGGGTCCGAATCGAAAACCAAGTGTAAACGGCAACGTTATCCATCAACTGCGCGTCCCATAAGACCGTTTGCGGGCAGACACTGACAGACAGGAAAATTGGATGGACGTCGCGGAACGAGGTTCTAGAGCGCACGTGAGCTGGCTCGCTTTGTCCGTTGGCTGTCTCCGACCTCCATGGCGCCAGCGACGCCGACACGGCGCGAATGCGTGCTGGTCCTCCTCCTCCTCGTCTCAATCTTGTACTACACCAGCATCCGCTCACGCAGTTTTTTCGTCCTCGCGCCCATATCACCCCCTTCACCCCACTCTCCATCCGCAATTAGTACTCTGCAAGAGCAGGATCCGCACGTTTACGAAACTCGTCTAACATGGGGAACGAGTGAGGTGCCCCAGACAAAAGTCCTTGCCAATGTGCCAGGTATATATATGCACCGAATATCGCAGCAAGAGACGTATTGACCCTTTGCAGGCTGGTCAATAATTGACAAGCTGTACGTCTTCAAAGGCGTAGTGTACATTGTGGCGAATGACCCCGACACTGTTCCCGATGTCGCGAACATGTACTCGAAGGGGATTGAGATCCTGCCCGGGAAGGATGCGGAAGACTCGCGATTACCTGGCGACGAGGACATCCGAATAATAAACACTACCGAGGCAAAGGAGCTCTTTGGGAAAACAGGCGCGGCCGTAATTGACGGTGTTACGGTGTGCACCTTTTCGTCCGCTCTGACTGACGCTGATGTGCGTCGAAGTACTTCGTGAACGACCATCCTCAATTGTAAGTGTATCCCTGCAATCATATACTCATGGTGGTGGACTCTAATGCATCCCCAGCATTCGGCATTACTACCACTGGTCTGCGGAGCTGTACTTCGGCTTCTGGCGCACGTATTCCTCGCTGGACCCATCAATCTCGGCCGACGGAAACACGACGCTCCCGCAGCCACGGCACATGTTCTTCAACCGCATTGACGCGTTCCGCTGGCGCGACCCAACGGACATGAACCAGCTTATCCTCCGCTCCTCATTCCCGGACGTGACCATGGAGTTTAACGACGACTGGGACGACCGCGTCAAGATGGGCGTCCCTTTCGTCTTCGAGCGCGTCGTGCTCGCGGACCGCTCCGCCGCCATGCGCGCGTACAACTTCCAGCGCTACCAGCGCACCGCCGCCGTCCCGTTCGGGCTCCCCGGCAGCGTCAACTGGTGGATGACCATCCGCAACAGCGTCATCCAGTTCGCAGGCATGGATCTCGACGAAGGCAGCTCGACCACCAGCCGCCCCGTCATCACCTATATATCGCGGCAGGTCTGGGGTCGGCGCACGCTGCGCGAGGAGGACCACAAGAAGCTCGTCAAGGAGCTGTACCGCCTCCGAGACGCACACGGCTGGGAGGTCAATGTCGTGGCCTTGGAACAGATGGGCAGGGCCGAGCAGATTCGTCTCGCTGTTCGAACCACCGCACGTTTCGTCTGCCTTCACGTTGCTTCCGTCTCATTATTCTCACTCAGATCATGATGGGCGTGCACGGCAATGGCCTGACGAATCTCATCTGGATGCGACCGACGCCGCGCACCACGGTCATCGAGTTCTTCTTCCCCGGCGGCTTCGCGCACGACTACGAGTTCACCGCCCGCTCGCTCGGCATTGCGCACTACGGCTTCTGGGACGCACAGTCAGTATCCCCCCGCTGTTTGTAGCGCACTCGCTGAACACTTTCCATCACCAGATCTTTCACCAGCCCTGATACGCCCGTCAACGCCTACCCCGAGGGCTTCCAAGGTTAGTTCAAATTTCGAACACCCTATCACTCATATGCTTATCAAGTCTCACAGGCAACTCGATCCCAATAGATGCAGAGGCCGTCGGCCGGCTCTGTTACGACAGAGTCACCCTGTCACTAGAAGTCGACGATTAGACCCCGGTCCCCCTTTGACGGGATCTCAAGCCATTAACTTACAGCACCCACGGACCATACAAAATAATCAATCGCCATATCGTATCATACATCATGTACACTACAGCAATTCTACATAGAGGACTTCGAGAACAGAAACACAGGGTGGGAGGACATAACTGCAGCTCGAGATAAGTATGGGTAGCCTTTCTGCATGTCTACCCGAGTAACCCTGTCCGACACAAAACTGAGGTGAAATGTGCATGGAGCACGCTATGTGTAGTCAGATGGATATCCGAGGTCACCGAATTCACTGATCCCGTCGGATAGCTCGTCCACCTCCTTAACGGCCACCGAAGCGTCGACGAGGATGACGAGACCAGACGCAGCGTATGGCGGTGTGGCACCGAGGGTAGAGTCGCTGATGGGCGACAACGGCGGCGTGTAGTCGACTGCGGCCGTGGTAGCTACCGAATCGGCCGCCGGGAAATCTGGCTCTGCAGGGGGTGTTCGTTCTGCGGGACAATGTTGCGGGGATGGCGGAGCGACCGGTTGAGTGCGGGAGGCTCGCTCGTCTGACGAGACATCGCGCTGGAGCTGCGCCGGCATTGGCTCAGCGTCGTCTGCCTTGATCACTCCAGTTACGTCGCCCGCCCTCGTCGCTAAATCGACCGCATTTCGCACGCCTGTGGCATGCATTCCGGGCGGCTGCCGCATCGCTGGCTTGGGTGGCGCTCTTGCTCCGCTAAGACTCCCCCGAGAACGCATCGCCTGCAATGTGGAGTAGTAGAAGCCCTGCTCGTGGGATACTCCTGTCGAAGGTGTAGGAGGCGTTCGTGAGGCGGTCGGGGACGGATTAGAGGCATATGGTCGGGTGGGCTGGAGCAGAAGGGGTGTTGGAGCTGTAGACACACGGGCAAGAAGGGGCGACGATGGGACACCTGGGCGGTGCAGGGGAGGGATATTTTGCACGGGGACTGGTCCAGCCGGTGTCGTGAGGCGGGTCGGTGATCTGTCACGAAGGGACGGCGACGACGGGACAACTGTGCCCCGCAGGGAAGGGCCATTTTCCACAGGGGTTGCTCCAACCGGTGCCGTAGAGCGGGTCGGGGATTTTAGAGCATCAGATTCGGGGAACGATCGGGTGGTAGAAAGCTCTTCTGCCACAAGCGCTAGGGCGGCGTCGAAAATCTGCTCATTGAGCAGCTGATCCGCAAGATGATCCGCGCTCGTCTCCGGTGGGAGGGTAGGCAAATTTGTATCGTGCGTAATCGCAGGAGCCACCGAGTCTTGTTCGCGTGGCGTCTCCTCCTCAGGCCCGGCGCGTATCACCTCTTCCTCAATCCCATCGGGCACGTCCTGACCAATGTCGCCAAGAGTCGGAGCCTCAACCATGGGCTCCATATCAAAATCAAGGCCGTCAGCGCCGATGTAGTCCTCCGCCTCTGTGGGAGGCGGCGGCGTCCCAGGTCCATCCTCGTCAGCGTTCCTCATTTCAAGCTCGGCGACCGAATCTGCCCGCGGCCGTTTCCGGGACACGAGCTGTTCTTCGTCTCGGTGCTTGCGTTTGAGTGGTGGGCGGCACGTCGGGGAGGAGTGTACCTCGTTTGTGGTGAAAGATAATGCAACGGGCCCGTTATCCTCTTCTGCGGTTGTCGTTGCGAGGTCAATGACAGAACCGGGATCCACCGGTTTGGAGGGAGGGCGTTTAAGCTTCTGCGGGCGTCGTCGTGTCGGTGTGCGCTCTTCGTCATCTGTTGAGGGAATTTCGATGATTACAGAGCTAGACATGGTCCTTGGGCGGCGGGGTTTGGCTGGATAGACATCAGCTATCACATAAGATGATCTGAAACTGTGCGTACATGTTGAGGTAGACGGTGTACAGAGCACCCCGTCCTCGTCATAAATTTCTTGACCAGGAGCCGGGGGGCGCCGGCGTTCTGCGAGGAGTGAGTTGAGAACGCTGGATGATAGAAATGGCAGTAAGACGCCTACGTCTACGCTGCTTTTCCAGTCGTTCTGTAAAAATAGTAAGCAGACGAGTCGACGTGGACAGAGAAACTTGAGTCAGGACCTCTCTCTTTGCGTTCTCGTAGTTGTCTTTCCCTTTTCAGCGGGCTGACCCAGGGCCGGGTCTTGATCTGCCCGAGAAGGGCCTCTGGGAAGTCTATGGATTCCGCTTCGCTGTTCAACTCGCATAGGGTGGTGGTTTGCGGAGGAGGAGGTGACAGCCTTGCAGGGCGGTGGGTCCTGCGCTGAGACGGATCTTGAAGATAATTGAGGGAGGTTATAACTGTTGAATGTGACCGAGCATACTTTGACTTCTTTCGCCGCCGCCGCTTGATGCGGGACCGTCTGCCACAGCAAATTAGGCCGAAGAATTGGGGAAGTGGCGGGATAGAGAGAGGTACCTTCGCGTCGGGTTCGCGCTGAGCGTCTAGCGGCAGAAGAAGAAGAGCCCCGGCCGCGACGCGGAGTGGACGGTGGCCGCCCTCTGCCGTGCATGGCGTTGGTGGAGGTTGGGAAAAGGGATGGTCGATTGCACGCCCAATGGGGTTACAATTGATGGAGTCGCGTCTAAGTTCGTTGAACTTCCACGATCTAGTACGGCTTTCTCGCAGATATGATTGCTCCTCCGTACATATGATTTCTATCAATCAAAGAAGTATCGCAAGCATTAATTAAACTGGAATCTAAAAGTCTGACGGTTGAGATCGATTTCGATTTTTTTCCCTTTCACCCGCAGGCGTACTAGTACTTACTTCAAGATGAAGTCAGTACGGAAAAAAAAAATTCACGTTGTTTAAGGTAGAGGGGCTGAATTCTTTTAGAAATGCCTTAAGCCTTCACTCGGGTTGTTCATAGTCAACCCGTTATCTCGCGTACCAGAAATCTGAATGAACTTTGAGGCCTCCGCTTGCATTCATCCACTTAGACTGTATGTATTAGCTATCATGATTTATCGCTCCGCAGTCTGATTTAAGCGTCGCATATCCTACCTATTAAGCTACCTTTGCCGCTGTGGTTGGTTTATTCGCACTGAGCTTGCAATCGGAAATGTTGGACCTCCGTCTTCGTGGTTTGTCTGGATCGAGTGGAAAGTGAGGCAAACGAGAACTGCTTCAACATTGACGCAATTTCAGCATTGGACTTGGATCGAGGGATTCCTGCCCTAATGAGTAGTACAAAATCGAAGAACAAAAGAGAAGTCTCTCGTCGAAGTGCGTTAAAACCAGCAGGAAGATAGTGGACGAGTATCCACGCAGATCACTCCTTTGACCTCTGTCTACAATCAACACCATCCTCGTAGACGATTACCTTGCGGTCCGGGAATTTTTCTGTCCGTTATAGCCACTGGCAGAGACTCCTTGGAAATTTCGTATCTACCATCCCCAGAACCAACCAAAGCGGGAACCAGCAACGGAGTATGTACTCTGTCGTCGGCCATTTGATGGACGGCACGGAGATTTGCCAAAGAGAAGGGAGAGAGTTGATAGATAGTCCTTGAGCCAACAGACCTAGATTCAACTCACCAGATCTTTCCACTGTTCAGTGTTTTATTATGCGAGTCTTGCTAAGAAGGAAGGAGTTTTGTTGACGTGGCGCTCGGCCTGCATGTGATGAATCGACCCAGTTACTTGTTGTTGTTGAGCACCATATCGAGAGCGCAGTCCCTTAGAGTTGCCTTAGAGCGAAGTACGACGTGGCACTGGTAGAGCAGGCCCGGGGGTTCCAACACGTAACCAGGCGTAACCATGCCTTGCAGACGAGCAGGGAAGCGTAGTTGGATTCAAAGTACACTGAAAAGGGTGATTTCAAGTTGTTCGAGGCGTTAACGCGTTAACACATTATCGCAGGAGAGAGAATCTTGTGGGGAAGGCTATTGGCCATCGTCACGGTTGGACCCAAATGCAACCCTCCGATGTAACCCCGACGCGAGGCACGAGCGGCTTGGGTTTGCTATAGGATAGGGCAAGCAGCCTGGCGTGAATCAGGATAGTGCCGAACGGGTGCCGTAGCACAGCCACTTCGGCTTTCTTCCCGTACCACGACCGCGATTTATGTGCGTCGTCCTCTTTTTCTTCTTCTTCTTGTCTTTCCCGGACACTTCATACCTCTGTACCTCCGAAAATCGATCAGGCTCATCACAATCTCGTCCTCCGCCCGAGTCAGAAGTACCAACACGAACGGCGCGAGATCACCCAAAGGCCACACACTTGCACGCATCCAGTGCACCCTGAGAAGCCGCAGGACCTCCCCGACGTGGTGGAGGCCGACCGCTCGGCCGTAATCACGAGGCTGAGAGTCTCCCCGACAATAATACACGTGCTCCAAAGCGCCAGCGTAACGGAAGAGCAGACGACCAATCTTGACCGGGGTCGCTTTTGAGAAGAGCTTTGGGAATGAATGACCCGCACGACGCGCTGCCCGTGGAACGAGCCTTTGGATTGGAGTGCTGGCACTATACCTTGCCTCGTACAGGCCCAGGACGCTGCCAGGCCATGCAAGACCCTCCACACTGGGGCCGTGCGCGTACACCCAATTGAGGTGGTTGCACCTTCGTGCCGCCTTCGGGGACATGCTCGTATGCTGCCCCCATACGCTTCCTCATCGAGGTCCTCGCACCCGTGCCGCCTCCTGGGCCATGCTTGTACGCCGCCCACGTACTTTTCTGTATCGAGGTTGTCGCACCCGTGCCGCCTCCGCTCTTACCCTTTCTTACTGAGGTTGTTGCACTTCATGCCTCCTCACACGCGGCCTCTTCCTCCCTTCCCTCCTTCCTTCCTGCCACTGCGTGCATGCACGTCCCGAGCACGTCGCCATTGTCGCTGCGCGTCGTCACACGCTGAGCCTCCCAAAGCCATGCAGCGCACTCCGCACACACCTGCCTCTACCTCAGACCGCGTCAGCCCAGCACTTTGTCTCGCATCGAAGACCCTCCAGCCAAGACCTGTCTTCTACCGCTGCTGCAGGCTCGTCCTTGCGCCTCCCAAGATGGTCTTGCCAGCTGGCTGCTGATCTCGTTCCCACCGCGTCCCTGTTTCCTTTTTCACTGGTTGCTTACTCTTCCCAGTGTGTGGTAGAGGTGGCTTCGCGCCTGCGGCGCGTCTTGCCGTCCCCCCAGGGGGCCTCTCCGCGCGCTCAGAGTCGGTGCGCCTCTTCCCGCTTGCATCGTTCACATGCAGTGGCGCGGAGCGCGGCCCCGCCGTCTCCCGCAGCCTGCCAAAGGCGGGCGCGAGCGGAAGAGCCGCAGGCTCTTCCCCCCACACAACGAAACAGAGTATGGCATGATACCTGTTTCGTCGTGACCGCGTTTCTCAGAGCTTTCTCTCACGGACCGGCTTACTGCTGGTGGCAGTGTCCCACTTTGTCTCGCTTTGCGCTACACAGCCACATACTGACTTGGCATTCCTCAATCGCAGTGAGACTCCTCACCGTCACAAGCAATCGGGATGTCCGCGGCTGCGGCTCTGAGGGGCACTCTACGCCTCTCTCCAACTCTGCCACCGAAGCGGCGGCCCACTGCACCCCCACACCCGAGGTCAGGCCCCGCCACACCACAGCGATTTTTCTTGGCTTACCGCTTTCCTGGGTCCAGCCAAAGCATGATCCGATGCGCGCCGGGCGAACTTGAACACTTTCGCAAGAGCGACGACGAGCTCAAGTCTGTCAAGAACCGCGCCGTCCGAGAATTCTACGAACGGCAGAGTACTGTGGCTTTCGCGCTGCTCCCGCGTCTGCTCTGATATTTTTCACCAGATGAGATATTGGACGGCTTCCTCGAGGTCGAGGAGGTTTTGACCTCGACTCTTCCGGCCAAGATCATAGATACTTTTACCGGACCCCCCATTTCAGATGGCCTATCTGTTGTGTCCCCGATCGACGAAGACCAGGCCGAACGGCAGCCATTATTGCCCGCCAGCCAAACAAGAGAAGAGAAGCGGGAACGGGCAGACAAAATCGCGCTGAACGGTGCGCGACCTACCACCTAATTTGACCGCGCCTATCAAAACCGCGACTTCAGTGAATATCGTCGTGAACATCTTGCTCTTGGGCTCTAAAGGCGCCGCGGTAGCACTTTCCAACTCGATATCGCTCCTGGCTTCCTTCGTCGACTCCGCGCTCGACTTTCTGTCGACACTAATAATATGGGGTGCCGATTTTGCCGCGAAGCGGGAGGACCACGGCACTAAATATCCCACCGGCAAGAAACGCTTCGAGCCCCTCGGCGTCCTCATCTTCTCCGTCTGCATGATCGCATCCTTTTCCCAAGTTCTCGTTGAATCGGTCAAGAAGCTCTTTGGCGAAGAGACCGGGGAAATCGGCACGGTGTCGTTGTTCGGCAAGGCGTGAGCACCTCGTTCTTCCTTCATGAACACCAATGGAACCTATCAGCACCATGGTTGCGACTATCCTCGTCAAGACCGTGATCTGGATCTGGTGTGCTAAATTCCAGTCCACAAGCATCCAGGCGCTGGCCCAGGTACGCGGCTCCTATGTACTCTGTTTCGAGCAGGAAGTAACACCGTCCAGGACGCCAAGAACGACGTGTTTTTCAACGTCTTTTCCCTAATAATCCCGGTGCGCACTGCGGCTGCTGCCCATCCAGCGCTCTGATCCCATGTGCAGTGGGTCGGTGAAATTCTGTCCATCAGGCAGCTCGATCCCCTCGGCGGCGCGCTTCTCAGCGTCTACAGTCAGTGCCCTTATTTACCCGATTCCCGCGCTCACGAAATCCAGTCATCGTCGAGTGGATCCAGACGCTCCTGGAGAACTTCGGGAAGCTCTCCGGGCGGATCGCGAGCAGCGACCACCACTTCCGCATCCTGTACCTCATCTCGCGGTTCGAGCCCGTGCTTGAGGTGTCCTACCTCGAAGTCTAGTGAGCCGCGCGTTCTCCTCTTTGCGCCGTGCTGAGCGGAGCGGCCCAGCCATGTCGGGGACGAGCTGATCGTGGAGGTGGACGTGATTCTGCCGTCGGATACGAGCCTTCCCTTTGCCCATGACGTGGGGGAGACCATCCAGACAACGCTCGAGGCGCTCGACCTGGTTTCCCGTGCCTAGTGAGTTCGTTATTGCATATCCCGCATCTGGTATTCAGCTGGTGTTCCAGTGTCCACTTGGACTATAACAGTGCCAATCCCGCGCAGCACAGCGGGGTGCCAAAGCCTAGGGTGACTGATTCAACGTAGAGGGTCTATCTCAACAGATTTATAATTCGGGGTACTGGGATTTACAGAGAATGTTTTGAAAACACAATAAAAATCTTACACCTTCGCGTGAATTGCGCGCAACAAAGCTGAGCTTGTGGGATCGGCAGGTGCGGTGTGTTTTACACGATGCTCACGCCATCACACTCTTCATTGCGACGGAGCTCACGACAATATGGTCGACTACGGCATGTTCGCGCTCGGGGTCGTCTTTCGCATCACGGATGCCAGCCTCGTTGCCCAGTTTGTAGTACTTGCGCAAAGGATAAGACCTGGGGAACTGACGCAGCATCGACGCGCACCTTTTTGACCGCCGGCCAGTCGGTGAGGTCGTGCAGCGCAGCGAAAGACGCCTTGGTACCCGTGACTACGGCGTCCATGTCGGCCTCGACACTTGCGGGCAACAGCTCCGGACCGGCGATGCGCACGACAACGAGGGCGGACGTCGTATCGGACACGCCATACCGGCGCATCGCCTCCGTTATCTGGCGACATGAGCGTGACGCCAGCGGCGAGCAGGAAGCGCTACGTTGTTCGTCGGGTTGAGCGCCCAGATGATCTCGGAATGCACGGTCTTCGTGCGCAGGCCGCCCTGCGCCGCGGCGAGGACCGCCTGGTAGATTGCCGTGCGCAGATGGTCGGCGCTGGTGATCTGTGCCGATGCGTCAGGCCCGCGCGCCATGTGCAGTGAACAGACGGACGAGCCGCGCCTCGATGAAGGCGAAGTTGACTGCGTCCCGCTCGCGCGCGCCGGTGAGACCTTCCGCCGTCGAGGCGGTGATGAGGCGCTTCCTCAGCAAGTCGGCATCGGAGACATCGATGTACAATGCAGCGTGAACGCAGGAGAAATCGGGCGGGAATTGCGGTAACTGGTAGGATTGCATCATGATCAACACGGTTGTTTGCACGCATTGATCTCACGGACTCGGATCTGACGAGTCCCAGTGGAAGTCGTTGAAGTCAACTGCGGCTTGGTTGCGGCCCTCCTGCGCTTGAACTTCGTTATAACTGCGCACACTCTTCTCCAACTCTTCTCTGCAGTCGACACCACATGCGACAAGCGCGCAGAAACTGCGAGATCTATCGACATGTCATCCGAACTTGCAGCCTGAGGAGTATACTTAGGGCTGACGCGCTGACGAATCGCATTAAAGGTTCCGCACAAGTTCCACACATAACTGTTGGAAAAGCAAGCTGCATGCGTTGCCCTCGAAATAAGCTGTAACCCTGTCGGAACTTAGCGAGACTCGCACCCGGAATGTAGCAACACTGTGCAACAGCAGATGTAGGAGAGCGGTGAGTCCAAGGTGAGTCAGCGGGAACTGTTGGGCTGCGGCTGCGCGACCTCAATTGAGCCACCATCGATTCTTTTCGTCAAGAGAGACTGGTCGTCCGCATGGCAAAGGTTTGTCACAATTTCTACTGCGTCGGCGCAGCCCTGTCAAAAAGCTATAAAGTCGCGCTCTGAATCGACTCATCAACAACATCTCGAGCCACTCGGCCTAGTTTCATCCGAACCTCAAACTCATTAAACTCACCCACTTCATCGCACCCACCTCTAGCAATGTCTTCCGCATCGAGCTCGACTACCTCCCTCGTGTCCTACACCACCGCCACTTCGCGCACCCCGGTCAACGCGGCGCAGCCGAAGGACTTCCAGGCCGCGTTCGCGCAGCTCCAGTCCACTTACGGGTCTAGCGCCACCGCACCCACCCCCGTGCAGAAGAAAAAGACTACCGCGCCGAGCGCCCCAGCCGTCTCCGCCCGCGTGCCCACCACCCCTGCCCCCGACCAGCAGAAAGACAATCAGGCCGCGTTCGCGGGCCTCTCTGGAGAGTCGAGCTACGGACTCGCAGGTCGCGCGCCCGTCCCGGTGCAGAAGTCCCAGAAGCACAGCAGCACCTCTCTCTTTTCCAAGTTGACGCGCACCTCGACCAAGGCGTCGGCACTTTCGACTTCCCCAACAGACAAGAAAGTTGCCCCGATCCCACACCCACCGCGCACATGACCGCGTAGGCAAGTTTGCCCATCGCTTCTTGTCTTTTTCTCCAGTGTCAATGTCTACATCTCAGAGGCTCTAACCGTGATTGCGTCCGTTTTTTTGAGAACATTCTAACGAGATTTCCTTGCCAGCATACAACTGCGACTTCCGGCCGCCACCCAACAGGCCCCTGAAGCCTGGGCCGGCGGCTTCTAAACAGCTCTGTTGCTTGCTGCCACATATAAAACGACCGAGCTTCATGTAGTCGTACTTTCGCTATCAGTTCCACTCAGTTAGACTTATCCCTTTGCTGCAACGATTACGTTTCGCATACCACCTTCTTTCAGTGTTTTCTATCATTCATCTCTTTCTTGCAATAAATTCCATCTTTCTTCCTGTTAAAAAACGGCAGCCTAAGAATGATATTTGAAGGAGACCAAAAGGAGACCGAAAGCTGTTTCGAAAACTGATTCCATATACAGTGGACCCCCGGTCCTTGATCCAGAAGTTGATTTTTTCCTGATCTTACTCATTTGGGGATGCTTTCTGGCCAAAGTTGATGCTAGTCCTTATTTTCATACTAGTCCCGAATTTCTGGTCCAGAGTTGAGCCAAATCCGCCAAGTAATGGTCGAGATCTTGTGGATCAAGGATCGACCTGCTCAAAACACGCCCAAAAACAAAAGTGATTTCCAGTCTTCTGATACACTGCTATCCCGAAATTACAGCTGGAGTCAACTCAACGAATATAGTTAGTAATTTAGGAACAAAATTTGAGTCCAAATGCCATGAGGAACGGCAAAAAAGAGGGTGGATCAGGGATTGGGGGTGGATCAAGGACCGGGGGTCCACTGTATAGAGAGTAAATCTTCCGGACAGAAAATCGCCCCAAACGACCCCGGGTCGATTCATACTACGTTACTTTTGAATGGAATGCTTGGGCTAAGAAATGAGCATCACAATTTTCGGTCAAAGCGGAGGATCGCGATCATGTGATGTGTGCTGCATTGAGAATTGGTATTTTGAATAAGCGTATCCGACCCGCACTTAGTCCCAACGTCGCAGACTAGTTTAGGCATAACATTTTGACAACGAGATCTTAGTGGTAGCATTTCGATCCTCTATAGCTAGTGCTGCAGTTTTGCTGCAGTTGACTGCCAATGGAGCGGTATCCTGAGATGTAGCGAGGCCGTAATTCCAGTTCTAACAGGCGATTGATCCACTGATTTAGCAGGTCCCCACCTTCACGCACCTCGATAAGCTCTCAGCCATTCAAAGCGTCGCATCAAGCGCAACACCAAAGCGCGATCACATGCGATCAAACGTGCACCAAAGCGGCGAGCATAAAGGATCGCGAATCCTGTCAGCCACTCACTTCCTTTCCTCTTCTCTCCCACCATCTTCCACTTCCCTCAGCTTCTCCTGCAACACCAGCCTCGGCGAGCTGCTCGCTGTCGATTTGCGGAGACTCACGGGCCACTAGTAGTCTCCATGCACTCACCATCATGCGCTCACATTCATCCAGACGTCGCCGCGTTCTATACCGAGGTCACCTCGAGCTATATGTCTCTCTCTCATCTCGTTCGTCCTCCACTCGCTCTAGATCGCTGACCAGTCCAAAGGTCAACCGCTGATGCCACCGCTCGTCAACGTTCGGCCCAACGTTCCCTCTTCCTCACTTCTGGTGCGCGTTTATTTTAGGGGAAGTGGCTGACATACCTGTCATGGTCCACGACTTTTCGCCGCACCGTCCTTTCCGCCGTTCTGGAATGCCAAGCAACCTCAACAATGTCGGCTTCCGTCGTTCAAGACCTCAGTGGGAGACTAGGCACTGAGAGCAAGACCACTGGGGATGATCTACTGAACAATCCAAGACCTCACGCGGCAGAGCGCTCAAGGCAGACCGCGGGGGGGAGCCCGTCCAAGACCTCTGGGGATCATCTGCTGGGCAAGACCTCACGCGGAAACGCGCTCAAGACAAGGGAGACCGCGGGGGGAGCCCGTCCAAGACCTCTGGGGATCAAGACCTCACGCGCAATCAAGGCAGACCACGGGAGGAGCCCGTCCAAGACCTCTGAGGATCATTCACTTGACAAGACCTCGCGCCGGAGCGCGCTCAAGACCGCTGAAGGAGCCCGTCCAAGACCTCTGGGTATTATCTGCTGGGCAAGACCTCACGCGCAAACGCGCTCAAGGCAGACCGCGGGGGGAGCCCGTTCAAGACCTCTGGGGATCATCTGCTGGGCAAGACCTCACGCGGAAACGCGCTCAAGACAGACCGCGGGGGGAGCCCGTCCAAGACCTCTGGGGATCCTTCATTGGACCAGACCTCGCGTGGGAGCGCGCTCAAGACCGCTGGGGGATCCTGCCTCAACACGGGCCCCGAAAACGCTCGGGAAACGACTGGTGACTTTCGTCCTTGCGTTCTCTTTCATGTCTTCTTTGCTCCGTGTATTCCGCGACCGCCCCCATGTCCTGTGTTCCGGTTTGTATCAGTGGTCGGCGGCTCCATGTAAGCGGGTGGAACGAGGAGGCGGGAGGGAGCGACGAAGCCACGGAGAGGTGGATCTATTTGGCAGACGCGTGGAGGCGTGCCACCCTATTTCCTGGGAAAGGGTGCGAGCCTCGGCTCCATCCTCGTGCTTCCTTGCCGCGGATCCCAGGCTTAGTGCGCGCGCATTTGGTTTCACCACCTGCGCGCGTCAACTAAACGCACGTTAAACATCCAACCTCCTTCCTCGCCGTTCAGGCTTCTTGGTGGGAGGCAATAAGCGCGACAGTTTCTCGACAAGAATAAATACGTACACGGTTATTTCGATCTTCATAATGGGTATCAGGCCCGTCCTGAGATAGATAGACTTAGATACAGGGTCTATGAGATCTACAGGCGGGATCATCTAATATGGTGTCTTACATTAGCAATCTATTCCTTCTTCTTGTCGACCTTCTTCGGTCCGCTAACAGTGAACAGCAAGCTCCCAGAGAACACCATAGCGGCGCCGATACCCAGCTCCGCATTCCAGTCGTTCCCAAACCACCACACGCTGAAGCAAAGGCTGATGGCTTTACGAGCGGTGAGAACCAGATTCGTCGACACGGAGGAGACTTGCTGTTCATGAAAATGGGCGATCCGGATTAGCTAGATGAGTCGAGGGGACGCACCGATGAGAGCCTGTTCACACCCGAAACACAGACCAGCTGCGAACAGAGATTAAGGCCGAGTATCATCCAGGATGCCGTGGCGGTGGAATCCTTGACTGGATCCGACAGACTTTGAAGGCCTTGCTGGACGTCTCGAATGAGAAACAAGAACACTGGGAGGGACAAGAAGTGCTAGAAGTGGGATGAGTTCATTTTGATCAAATCGGGCACTAGGAACCAGTTACCGTATAGAATACGCCCTCTTTCCAGCACGGCCCGTATCTTTTATACGTCCGCTCTTGCAGCAGTCCGAACAACCCGGTCAGAACCAGGGACGTGACGAGCATGGAGACACCGATGGTGTACTTCCACAGCTCGTCCGCAGACTGCGGCTCAGTGCTCTTTGCCGCGGTAGGGCTGGACGGGCGGGCCAACGTGGCGAGAATAACGCCGGCGGACACTAGCAGTACCGACACCTGCGGATACCAGCACGAATGGGTGAGGAACCGAATGCGTGTACATCGCTGTCACTAACCACTTGCATGACCGTATACCTTTTCCCGGCAAGCAAGAAGCCAAATACCATAGAGATGCCGAGTCCTACAGGATGTTAGTCAGGATACAGATTCCTTGGACAGGATTCGCACCTGCGGATCGGAAGACGATGAGAATGGTCAACGGTATATTGTACGCGAAGGCCCAGTTATTGAGCAGGGAGCTGCTCAGTAACAGAAGGACCTGAAAAGCCCAGTCCTTCAAAGGAACCTGTCGTGGCTTGAAACGAGGCAATCGATACCCGGGATGGAAGACCAAGAATGCAGGAAGCGACTGTGCAGCGATGAATAAAACTTGCGAGAAAGTCAGTGCCGAACCTGTGGACTGCGATGAGTCTCCTTGGAAGGGAGCCCTTGGAATTAGTCACCGATTCTAGCATTCATGTTGAGCAATTGCTCGTACGCCCAAACGTTTCTGGTTTGCGTGAATATTTGCGGTCCGTGAGTGCCCCAAAAACTCACACACAACAGCCTCCGAAAACCATCGAGAGGATAGAAGTGTAATCGAGCAGGGCAGGCGTCGCCTGGAACAGACGTACACCGGGATCGCCAGACTCTCCCGGTATAGTAGGACTTGGATGGATAGCTACATCCTTATCCGCGTTCCTTTGTCTATTGCGAGACATGCCGTCCCGCGTTCTGACCAAATTAATGGACCGACACGAAAGCAACGCGCGTGGAGTAGTACAACGAGAAAGTTTCCACGTGGTCGGTCAGCGCGCCGCTGGCAGTGGCAATGACAATAGTCCATAACACGGTAGAATAGGGGCTTTCAATCAATGTACTGAATTCCATTCGCCTCTTACAAGAGCACCGCTTCAAATCGCAAGCGACTGTACATCATCTGCCATTTCCCGGAGCTATCCTGGCAATCGATTCTGCAAGCATCGACGACCTCATCAATTATTTCAGTCGCCTCATTGTCTGAAAAGTCTTTCAAAAAGGCCTTGCGGGCAAACAGTTCGAGCCAGCCTTTGACGCCATCTTCGAGGGGTGTGGCGCGAGGCGTAAGAGACATTTGCAAGGGCTTGAATGATGCTGCGACGAGGAGCTGACGAAATCTGAGTTCAGAGTCTACCATATTGTACATAGCAGGATAGATCGTGCCTTGGTGTAATCTTCGACGGACGGGAAGAACCAAGGGTCCAAAGGAAGGGGGTCTTGGCCTCGAGATTTCACGGCGCGGTGGAGAGCGCCCCTGATGCCTGCGAAGGAGTTCAATGGAGAAAGAGGCAAAAACATGTGTTGGTCGTTCCTATGCAGTTCATCGCACCACCCATCTCGACAACCAAACGTCCACCAGGCTTGAGGATCTTCTTGACGCTCTCAAGAACGCCTGCCGGATCGCGCTTACACCAATGCAACGCAGCATTACTGAAAGCAGCATCGAATTTGAAGTCGGGATCGCCACTGCTGAATGCCGCCATGGGTATGTCGAGATCTTGGACATCGGCCACGAATACGTAGTCCAGTCCAGCTTGCTTCGCTTTGGCGATCTGGCGAAAGATACCCCATTAAATTGCAAGACCCCGCCGCGGTAAGAAACTGAGGAATACCATGCTCTCGCTGTAGTCGACGCCGACGACCAGTCCCCCGGCTGATTGTTTCACATTTTTTTCGATGGCCAGGGTGACCTCGCCACTTCCACAGCCCAAGTCTATGATTTTCTCGCCAGGTTTGGCGGCCAACATGTCGAGAACAGGAGCAGTGAATGCCGTAGAGTAGACGAAAGCCGCGGATTTGTTATATAAGGAAGCAGACCAGCCCTGAGGGTCGTACATGCTTTCAGACTTGGGGTTCGACGCCGTTTCGATGGAATGCAGACATCCAAGAACACAGTGCTTTAATACTTGCACGAATCTTGGTGGTCGGCCGATTCGTTGAATGATCGGAGGACAACGCCGAAGATTAGCGCCGATGGTTTGTGGGTTCCAAAATCGAGATTTGAAGACGAGAGTGAAAACGATATCACTTCGAGCTGGTTCTTCACGTTGGGTTCACGTTGGGTTCATGGTTCAAAAGAGAGACGCGTCAAGTCACAATCATGTTACTACCAGTGCTCGTCACGCTCCTTGCTGACTCAGGCTTCAAGCTCAGGCTTGTACCATCAACACAACAAGCCAGAACCTCAAGCCGTAGCCTTCTACTAGTCCCTACCTTCCTTGCCTTTCTTTGGCAAGCTTCGAAACGTGTCGCTCGTGGTTGGCGTTTACGACAAAGACAAAGACAAAAGCCGGTTACAAGCCCGGGCCATCCGCCTTGCAGTACTTTCAATCAGTATGTCCTAACCCGCTTTGTTCAACCGGCAATATAACAGTGCAACAGACATGCCGATTAAGCGCAGGCCAACGAAGTCGGCCGTCTCCGTCTCCCTACCTCCAGCAGATTCCCCGTTCTTGGGCTTTCTTGAGCAGGATCGCGTTCCATCCCCACAGGAGCGCTTAACTATCCAAGAGATGCTCACAGAAAAGGCAGCGTACCTCGCTCATCTCAACTCCAAAGTTCCCAAGCGAAGAACAGGGAGGAAAATCCCCCGTCAGCTTCGCGTCGAACTTGAGCACACCCGTCGTTCCATCAAATACCACCAAGCTTTGATCTCGCCTTGGCGCCGTCTTCCGGTCGAGATCATGTCGGAGATCTTCCTCTTTACATTGCTCGATATCGGAGAGGACGGCCCCGCGAGCGTTTGGTGGGAAGACGATAGGAACGGCACATTGCTCCTATGCAAAATCTGCAGACTGTGGAGAGAGATCGCCATCTCTACCCCAGCTCTGTGGAATATATTGTCCTTCAACCTTCACGATGTTTCGCGCCCCCTTGACTGGGTATCGACATGGTTAGAGCGATCTCGCTCTCTTCCGCTTTACCTTCAGGTGGTGTGGAATGATCGGGCATTGCCAGATGTCATAAACCCAGTGATATCTCTCTTCGCATCACATCTCCACCATATTGCTGGACTATGGATTGATGGTCTGGATATCGAAGACCACGAGATTGTTAATAATATCGAATCATACCCCCGACCCACCTTCCCGCCCATCGAATCTCCATCTGCGCCCATCCTTTCAACACTCGGCGTTGACCTGCCTCCTGGCAGTAACTGGGACTGGATTAGCGCAGCGTGCAAAACATCACCTTGTCTATCATCCCTCACCACATCGCAATTTTCGTTCGATTGGTTCCCAGTAGCCAATCTGACCAAGCTCCACTTTTTCGATCCAGTGTCCATAGCCACTTTGCTCCAGGTTCTGGAGCAGGCCCCTCATCTCCAGGATATTTCCGTCGACATCAAGGGACCTTCCACGACTAGCTCCAGCGGGAGCGTTTTGGTTATGGCTGCAGTTTCGACTTTGGAGATCACGTCCGCCGACGATCATCTAGGCCCGTTCCTGGACCAGGTCGCGTTTCCGCAGCTGAAGGACTTTTCTATTCACCAGTTGACCCGCTGGCCTGATGCAGAATTGCACTCTTTCCTTACTCGCTCCTCCTGCGCTCTCCGGGCCCTCGACTTATACGACATCGAGATAAACGAAACGGAGATCATTACGACCCTTCGTCACAAGGCGTGCGACATGTTGGAGAGTCTCGGCGTCTCTGAGTGCAATCCGCCACTCAATTTGCTGCTCCAGCACCTCACCTATGATCATCACGATCGCGAGTTCCCCAATCCGCGGCTCAAAACCATTGAGCTTGGGGATGTGCTTTCCGAGGACGGTCTCGTCGCCGAGCTCGCAGAGTCGCGTGTTGCCCCGGTCATCGAACTGCGTCCAGATGTGTCCGTTCCCGACTGCCTTGAAAGACTCCGCATCTCGTTCATGGTCACGCCTGGGCAGACTCATGTCGTGACTCACCAAGATGATTGGATGCGGCTTTCCATGCTGCAACAGGTGTGGCCAGAGTTCGAAGTGGATTCGGATAATCAATCTTGACTTTGGCCCACCAAGAACTCTTGACCTGAGCGGAAGGCAAATGTGTGTACACTGTACACTGTACGATAGTCGGACGATAGCTGTGCAAAGAATGTACAATACATAAATGTTGATTACATAGACATCATTGATCAAACTTTCTCGAATGGACGTCGATGCTGTTTCTCAGTCGTACACCATCCTGCGTATCAAACGCAAAAGAAACGAAGAGCCTCTCGATGCCCTAGGCACGCATCTGATCCCTCGCTCCTCCGCCTGCTGATGGCCGCTCAGTCGTCGAGTCCAGACGAAGAAAGAAGTCCCGGGGCGGCGTCGGCGTCTTCCAGTTTGCTCAAACAGTAGAGGCCGACGCGTTCGAAGACGAGAAACGCAAGCTTGCTATCCAGGTACGTGAGGCCTTGGTCCTGCCCAATATCTTTGCCTGACTCTTCATCCAAGGACCAAGTTTCGCGTTTGGCGCGTGAGAGTGCAAGTAATCCCGCTGAATCGAAGGCGTCGAGCGCGTTATCAAGCCGCGCGTCGCCGTCTACTCCCAAGGACGACCCGGCTCGACGATACAGAATCATTCCGCAGGAAGATGAGGAGGAGGCTTCTGCAAAGCGTAGACTTCCAACGAGCCCGTGTGTCTTGCTTTCCGCTCATTTCCAAACAACCCTAACCTGCGATTACGCAGGCCCAAAGTCATCTCGGCCAAGGACCTTCCCCCGAGATCCAAAAACACCGGTTTCAAGCTTTACGATGCTGTTCTCGCGGCCGATAAAGCCCCCGCCCCCGCGTCAGATGAGGAGATGGAGAAATTCATCCCCATGCTCGATGAATATCTCAGGAGTGCGTCGACCCATCCGTATCGTGTCGAAGAGCAAGTTTTGACACGGCTTTAGTGAACGATATCGTTGCATCCGCCTCAGTATCTTCGGTCGCTGAGACCTTACCGCCCTCGGCATCATCGACTGACGAGTATGTCTGGGATGTGTTCTATCACCGGCCAGCAACGTTGGCGGAATGGAATGAAGCTGCAAATGTTGGCACACTGTAGGCGTCTACGATCTGCGAAAGATTCACTCGCTTGACCGAAAGCGTTGCCAGGACTGGCCTTCCTCCCTCCATCACGGACCCGTATGATTCCGCGTCAGATTCTGAAGAAGAGGATGAGGCAGACGAAGACTCAAATGGTAATTGCTATCTCTCATTTCGACTGCTCGCGGACTGAATTTTGTAGCCGAGGAATACTACAAAAACGACTACCCAGACGAATATTCTTCTGAAGACGATGATAGTGGGGACGAGTTTCACGAAGATTCCGGAAACGAGTCGCCTCGATATGACGACGGATCGGATCACGAATGGAGATGAATACAGATGAATACAGTGTACACCGAAGATTTTACACGACATCTGATTCTCATGCAGTTTCCTTCCTTTCAAGCTTTCTCCTCTGCGTTTATCTGTCGCGTTCGTGACTCTGGGCATGTTTGGGGCTGGGAAAATTAGATACCTTGGAATGAGTGGACTTTTTTACACGCCCACGTCCGATGGTTAGCATTCCCAAGAATGCGAGCACTCCAAGCATGGCTAGGACCACGGCGAGCGTCAACCCTGCCCCGAGGAAGCCTGCACCGACCGGGCTGATCAGCTGGTGGAGCCCGACGTTCGTGCTGGCCTGAGATGCGGCAGCCGCTAGGGCTGCACAGCCGCGGTCCTGTTTGTTGTTGCATGCAGCGCACCATGCCGTCGTCGAGTCGATGAGAGCAGGCTGGATTTCGAATTAGGTAGGGGTCAGACGTCAGGGATCGAGGTCCTCTCACATTGACGTGGTTGACGAGAGTCGAAAGCGGAACATCGTTCGACGCACCAAGGAAGTTGTATGTCTCGAAGTCGTCACCGGTGCCGTTCTTGAAGTTTAGGCGTATAACATGTTCACCCCCCGATGAAGGTTGGCGGACCTCCAAAACCATAGCCGAAGCATAGTTGACTGTCTTCGGTTGAGCATGCTGGTCACAGTGAAATCACAAACGGACCAATCGCAGCCAGCTGGGGGTTTTGGCTTGCGGCACCAGTCATATTGAAGAGCGACAAGAAAGGCTTGTATGAGATCGACTGGTATGCCAGCTTCAACGGATCCGAGGCATCGGCGATCTTTGCAAGCTCTGACAAGATCTGGGGTAAAATGGTCCGACCAGCGACTGGGCCAGCGTCAGTCGAAAGAGAGATGAACGGAGACGCGAGCCGCACTGTTTCCGATGCCGTTAAGTTGAGGAGATGTGAAGACACCGTACTCGTGCCAGCTCGCCAGGGTCAGTGCCTGCGCAAGGAACGTAGGGGGCAGTGCTTGGGCAAAAGCTGCATTATGGATAAATTGAACGTTCATGAAGTCGTAAATCTGCAAATGAAGGCCAGGGTGGCAAGATCGATGGTGTCATATCACAAAACCTCACGTTCCACTACGAGCTTTTGAGATGAGATAGCTTGATTCAGCGATACGACATACCATGTTTTCCAGCGTAACGGCTCTTCCATCAAGATACTGAGGAAGCTGGCTCAAAAATGCAGCACTTTCGCTGCGCTTTTGGGCGAACGCCGTGGAGTTGTAAAATGCCGCAGTGGCGCTGTCAAAAGCCTGAGATCGAGGTTAGCGATGTCGTACGCTGGTTCAGGGATACGAGTTACCCCGCAGGACGTCCAACCTTCAAGAGAGACATCGTTGCTCGGTTCTACGGACTCGACTAAGAAGTAGGGGCGTTGAGCGAATTTTTTGTGAATGCGAGCCTAACTTACTTGGAACGTACTAAAGAAAAATCAGAAACTTGCTTGAAAGCGAAAGGATACAAGCCACGTACCTGGTACCCCGACAATGCCCCAGTAACAACTGTTCCATTCGCGAGATCGGTCGTATAGTTAGAGTTGGCGGGGAACAGGCCTTGGAGCAAAGCCACAGAGGAATCATAGATGACACCGAGCTCGCCCCCGGCGTCGGCGCGGACGTGCTAACACAGGTTTCAATTATTTGGACAGGGCTTGTCCTTGACCACCTTTTTACTCACGATCTGAGTCTGATTGACGAGTGTACCGTTCACTCCAGCAATAAATGAAGGCGAGGACGCGTTCAAGTAAAGCGAGCGCAACTTCTGGCCGAGCTGAAACTCTTGTTGCTGCGCGACATGATCAACTTCAGGCGTCTAGTCACCCAGTTATACTCACAACTCCCAGAGGCGTTATAGCGGTGGAGGTGGCCGTATAAGTGGTTGGACTCTGATAGAATCCTGCGCAAGCATCAAGACCTGGATGACCGACGAGTCGAGTATTCCATACCAGCGCGGTCTCCATGTCTAGTCAAGATCACCACGCCAAGGACGGTGCTATCGGAGGCTGCCATACTCTCGAGCGGATGGAGGGACTGGAAAGACTCAGAGGATTCGAAGGCATGTTGTGGTGCTTATATAGAAAAACACCATGTGATACAGCCTCCGTCGTTCTTCGCGTCGGCGACTCGTGTCGCGTTCTACTAATGAGTATTCTGAGCCCCTGATTGATACATCCTCCTCCTACTCAAAACTCGCTGCAAAGCAAGGCTCTCCAAGCCGCCGATGGCCAATGACGAAGCTCCGAAAAGGCTATCAGATGGCTCAGGCTGCCAGATCGATAATCGTAAGGCTTGACGAGCTCAGACGAGCTCTCTAGGAATTCAAACTACAATTGATAGTAATGCCGGAACATCTATCACGACAATGTGCCTCCAACGGACTCCATGGTCTACCACCAGGTCAGCAGAGAATATCGGGGCGGAGGAATGCACTCACAAAGTCGGACGCTGCTGGACCATCTAAGATTGCGAGTTCTTCTGGGGTGAATGACAGCCGGGGGACTATCAGGACACGCAAAGGTATGAGAAGCATGATGATGACGGGAAATCCGAGGGCGGCTAGAGAGTTGTTTGAGGAGGAGTCGGTCCCACAACGAAATGACAAATTTACCGATGGTTTGCGTGATTGCGAACGTCGCCCCAAAGCCCAAGAGCTGGACCCCGACGAAAAGGAGGATACGAGATTTGCGCACTTGACGGAGAGGCTCGTTCACCGGCGTCAAGTTTTTATCGCGTATAAAGTAGAGAAGCTTTTGCGTGATGCCATTGCCGCGGAGGGCATCTGCACCCATGTACCAACTATTCTGAATTAGTTCAGGGAAGCGCAGGAGAAGCAAAGTCTCACAAGAGCCCGGCCAGGACACCTGGTAGATATTCGGGTGAGGCACATGACCTAGGCCACGAAATACACACCTCGCGGAATGAGGTGGAGGACGTGGAGGAACGGCCCGCTCAAAAGTACAAGACACAGCGCTCCCTGAGCAAGGTTCGACGCGCGCTGCTCTACCACCGCGACGGGCCGTTCAGTAAAGGCTGGAGTCTGTTCGGAGTCGCGTGATTTTCTTTCCTCTTCGTCTCTTTCTGGCTTGCTATGTTCCATTACAAGAAGGGAAGTGGTGTGGATCGGCGCTTGGGGAATGAGGCCATTCGGAGCCGGGACTCCGATAAGGCCGGCGATGAACTGCAGGTGGGTAAGCTCTTCGATGAAGGGACAGCTCGGGAGACTCGAAATCACCGTGGTTACGCCAAGCAAGAAAAAGTCGTAGTGGAAGCCGGGCGGTTTTCGAAGAGGAAACTCAGATCCCTGAGCCATAAGCGACTGAAGACTATCAGATGGCGGGCGATGAATTTGTCAGGGATACTCACTGAAACGTTGTGATCAAAGAAAAACAAGACCCAGAGGATGAATCCAAAAGGGAAGGCAATCCCAACCCATTTTCCATCTAATTCCCAAAACTTGACAAGCCAGTCACGACCTCCGGCTGCTTGAAAGGCTCCCCCCACAGGTAGAGTTATCGGGTTCGCTGCATTGAAGCGCCCCCAATATGCCATGCCAGATGATGCTATGAGCGAGATGGGCATTCCGTAGTCTGCCAGGAAACGCCGCGCGTGTCGATGGAATAGATCTTGGCCGGAAAGGTATTGGAACAGAAATGAGGTGACAAGCATCAGCAAGGCGACGATAATGGAAACGAGGGGCCCAGGATCATTCTGGGGGTATGCATCCAGCTGCCTGCCGAGGACTTGAACTCCGTATTGCAGATATACCCAAGCTACATAGAACCCAAATGTGTCGCACGAGAAAAGGGTGACATATTTGAGAAAATTGCAGACTGATTGAAAGTAAAAGAAGTGAGCGGCTTCCCAGCATCAATGAACGAGACGTGCAGTTAAGTATCGCCGTTATCCAATGTAAGATTGCCGCCCATAGATAAACCCATGCTACGAATTGAAGATAGTTAGGAGGTGCAGCTTCATTTTGTATAATGTCGAATATCGTCTTATTGAAAACAGTGATTGGGCCTGGACTTCGAGTAAGACGGATGAAAAACTCTGGGTCGTAGTGCGAACCAGTGACCCCGGCGATAGTCAGAGGTTGGGCCCCAAAGCAAGAAAATATAAATGCTGCCATGAAGGACGAGATCAAGACCTCCGAAACACCATACTGACTGGGTGTAAACGTTAGATGGGATCCAAGGGGGAATGGTGCATAGAAAGGAAGAGTAGCACTCACTTCGTAGTCTCGATGAGATCCAAGGAGAAAGCAATTCCAGGTAGTACGCTGTATCAATGAGAGGCAAATTAGTAGGGTTTGTGCTTGAAGACATACTTGGAGAAAAAGATGAGTGCCGTCGCAGGAATCACTCGATAGTTCCAAGCATCCGTCCAATCACTCAGATAGTAAGGGGCACGAGCCCGTATGTCAGTGAGGATTCCGGAACCCAAACCCCGTATCCGATTTAGCAAAGTTCTCGATTGAGTTGCTCTTGTACGAGGGTGGATAGTAGAATGAGGAGACGGAGGAGCCTCTAACACTGCTGAACGCAGAGATCCTGGCCGATGGGACAGTTCAGAGGCGGACGACATGTTTGCATGGATCCGTTTAGTCTTGCCGCGTCGTTAATTACTGGTGTCGTGGAGGAGTCTTTCGAAAGGCCGGCCAATGCAGACTCCAAGGGGAGCTGTGGTGAGAGCGAAGGTGGAGCACGAAGCTAAGCATAACATCGTTTTCTACAAACATCATCGCGTCGGGCCGATGAAGTTGATCCGGCCTCGCGACCTCAGGCTTGAGCTTCAACCACGACGCAATGGCGCAAGGTTTCTTTCCAGTTGCCCGAAGGGTATTCACTGTCATGGGGGCTCTGTACGGCGCTGCGATCGTGCTGTTGACAATTCCTTATTTCCAAACCCAGTCAGTCCAAGCTTGTCAACTCGGCGATGTTTTTCTGACACTTCGCATGAAGCACGGTTGTCAGTGAGCGAGCCGATTTTCTGACCGCTTTCTCAGTCTTCCTCGCAGTTTCTGCATGCTGTGAAGATACCATGGTTCTCGAACTACGAAATGCCTGAGCGATATGGACTCGCGCCGAATAAAACGATAAATCTGAGGATAAGCACGACCGACAATGAATCTCTGGGTGCATGGTTTGTCATATCCGACCCGTACTATCATGCCCTCCCTACCATCCCATCTCAACCGGCGGACCACATTCCTGCCGCCTTGAAGAACCATCCCACGATCCTCTTTTTTCATGGGAATGCTGGCACTCGCGCATTCAAGGCCCGCATCCAGCACTATACCGCGTTTTCGTCGCGTCTTTCCGCAAACGTCCTTGCAATCGACTACAGAGGTTTTGGAGACAGCACTGGGACGCCCACCGAGACCGGCCTTGCACGAGATGCCAGAGCTGCCTGGAATTGGCTCATTCAAAACGGCGCCACTGCGAACCAGATTCTCATTATCGGTCACAGTCTCGGGACGGGCGTTTCTGCCCTGCTCGCGGCTGAGCTGTCTGATGAAGCGATCTCTCCACGAGGCGTCGTCCTCTTATCACCCTTCTCGAGCATATCCAAAGTCCTAGAGACATATAGCATCCTCGGAGTCCTCCCCCTCATGAAACCTTTGGCGATGATTCCTTGGGCTTCTAGTATGTCATTTCTCTTCCTCTATTCTGTCTCTGATGATGATAGCTCTCGTTAAACACGCCGTCGTGCACACATTCGCCACAGATACCTTAGTTCCTGTGCGGCTTATTCCTGTATATCACCTCCATCTGCTAACCACGGAAACAGAGAATCAAGGGACCAGTCCTCATAGCCCACGCCGGTGAGCATTTTCCTGATTTTGCTGTCGTAGTCTCAACATCACCAGAGAACGACTGGGACATCCCGTACAGCCACTCTGAGGCCCTCTTCAGCACGTTCCTGGACCCCCTCCTCCCTCCCGCCCCATCGCTACCCTCCAACCTTGCATCATTGACAGAGCTGCAATGGTCCGAATTCTCGGCCCAGCTCACGACGCGCACAGACGCGCGCGGCAAGATCGTCACCACTGTCGAGCTGCATAATTTCGGCACCATGCACGAATTCACTGAGTCGGGAAGAAAGGTCGTGTTCTTGCAGACTTTGGCCGGGGGACACGATTACCTCGGAGTTCAAGAGGGGGTGCAGGACGTCATCGGCCGAACCTTTGGGCTTTTCGGAAGGTAGAGCGGTTGATATGGTCGCGTATGTCTGAGTGGAGGACTGTAATCTCGCCGTGTTGTATATAATCTACTACCTTCCATCTTACAATTTCAAGATCGACGAACTCGCATTCTATTCCGTGTCCGCGTCCCGCCATGCTCGTCCAGGTATATGACAAATTGAGAAGGCATAGAAAGCAAATATAAAGTAGTACAAGTCTTGTCATCTATTACTACCACGGGGCGCATCCTGGCCTTCAAGGATTCCTTCTTAACAACTTCTTAATGGAAGCTGGCGGGACATCCGAGTCTGATGTCTTTTGCCGCTTTGGCCCAGGCTCGGCGGTGGCAGTACCAACCTTCTCAGAGCCGTCCTCCTGGCGGGCGCGCTTCTGTGACCCGTTGTACTCCTCTGCCTGCTTGTGTAGACTGTTTTGGGTGTCAGCTTTCCGAGCCGACGCTCTAGATCTCGCCTCCGCGGCTTTGCTGGGGATGCGATAAGGGTGAGCTTTACTGCGTTTTGGCCAGTCGGGCAGTTTCGCAGCCGAGTCGAATCGTTGGAGCATTTTGTTATAGGTCATCGGCACAGCAGCAGAAGGCTCGTCAGGCTCATCCCCGAAGATATCCCTGGCTGGTGCAGGGGGGTTCTGTCGGACGACCATATTACGCAGGGACTCTAGGAGGAGGAATAACGGTGTATCTGTCGCAACGGGGGAGAACACCTGCAGGCATTTGTATCTGAGATCGGCATCATCGAAGATCTTAGAGCAAGCCAGCTTTCCGCAGGGGTGGGTGTGGTCGGTGTGCCGAACGGTCATCCAAACGAGGAGCCAATAAAATGACTCAAGGTCGTGGTGTGGACCATGGATGGTGGTACTGTTCGGGGTGGCAATCTCCATAGCCAAGAAAGGAAAGGTACCCTAAGAGGGCGGTAACTGAGAGAGTCGTCAGACAATATATACATGTAGACATACCGTCAGACCCTTCAAACTCTTGTCGATGTCTTCATATTTCTTGTTCGCATCGGCACGTTCACTGAACCAGGTGTTGAAATTTTTGAGACCACCTTCCGTGAATTCAGCGTAGTCCCAATCGAGAAGGAAGGCCTTGTCCATCAGTTCATCGAAGAGAACATTTCCTTCGCTGACATCTCGGTGAAGGATGCCCGCATCATACGCGATCCGGTGATCTGGGATTTGCGTCAGCATCGGTTATAAAGGAGCAACTCTAAAGACCCACGTAGGATGGCGGTATGGAGTGCCTGAACTAAAGAGTATGTTGACTTGAAAGATTCGAGAGCGCGGCCGACTGGGGTGAGGAGAGATCGCATGTGGAAGCGCTCAAAACTGTCGTCGTTGCTATGGGTTGAACGGGTTCTATGGGAAGTCGGGTCCCACATTGCGTTGTCGATGTCGGTCAGATCCGACAAGTCGACGCTCCCGTGGCACCTCGCGAGTCCTTGCGCATCCATGTCGATATCCTTCTCCTTGCAGTGGCGCGCGATCACGTCGTAGTAGTCGACTTCTGGCCGACGACAGCCCTGTCTCCAAGCGTCCTTCAAGGCATACACAGGTGGATTGTCGCTATCGGCGTCCTCTTTGAGGATGACACGATATACGCGAGTGGCACGGCTGAACAGGCCATCGGAAAAGGAGATTATGTGGCCGATGGTAAAGCACCTAACGACTGTGGGCTTCCGTTCGTCGTCATCGGAGAAACGAATCGCCTGGATCCAGAGACTCGTCGTCGTGGCCTCAGCCTTGGTGGGATAGAGCCGTTTGTAGATCTCATTCCTGCACAAAACCTCATACATTTGTTGCTTCTCGTCGTCGGTTGGGGATGAGATGGTGTCATCCTCACCATACATACGGCCAGGGCGATCGTCGGGATTGTATAGGCGGTGGAAGAAGGTAGGTAAGATCTTTGGCTCGTCGGTCCAGCTGAAGGCATGGCTGGCTCGGAAACCGACGCGGTCAAAGCGGAAGATACGGGCACGGGTGTTGGCGAAGATGGAGATAACAAACACAAAGCAGCTATCGGTGCCTATGAGGAGACTGCGAGCGCTTTCAGCCAGCTGAACCAGGGCGTCCCTTGATTCATCGTTGTCCGCAATGGCGTCGTTGATGTCAAAGACGTCGAGTTTGTGCTTCAGGTTGATGATCGTCCCAGCATGTGGCCATTTCCAACAATCTGGAACGGCTTTGCCGGGACGAGTGGCAGTAACATCGGGCCTGGTACAGTGGTCTTCCGGGTCTGGGTCGGCGGGAGGGAAAGGCTTATTTTGAGTGTCGTCAAACCTAGGCCGGGTCTCTTGTGGAAGGCATGATGCGACTGCATGCAGGTATTTAATCTGCAAGAGGGCATGATGAGCACATAACAATGAAGCGGATGCACACTCACGAGGGGGTCGGCGATGAGTCTTTCATTCGTTGCATCCTTGACTTCCGCCTTCACATCTTCCAAGAGCGACGCGCAGTCGCTCACAAGGCTATCTATGAATGCGCCGTGCTCGCTGCGGGGCTTTGGCAGGTAGCTCTCCAAAAACTCGCTGATGGGGATGTTCCCAGCAAATTGGCTTGCCAGTATCTCATCCCAGACCATTTTTCCTTGAGGAGCGTCCTTCTTTCGTGTCAACTGGTCTTGACACGACGAGGAGTGAGGAGAGAGAGGCTGGGTGTTGGTTTGACCGGATTTCCCCGGTATCCTGAGTCACTTGAAGCGCGAGAAACGTTGATTGGAGACGAGGGGTGGTACTCTGCGCGGTACTCCTATGGGTCTCGGAGACAGATGACGCGGGGTTAACTATGGGCAGAGTTGGTGTGGCTGGGGAGATAAACAAGCCCCCGACTTGCCATATATATGAGTCAAGCCACCGCCAAAGCGTCGGCCGCCCGAGGCCACCTAAACGTGGTACGAATTGGGTACGAACAATGCACGTTCAAGCACTGCCATTGTCCGTCACAGTGTGACTGATCGCGTTGCGTCTACCAAAAACGTTTAACGGACATTGTGGTCCACGATTTGTCCGCCATTACACTCAGTGAGCATTGCGCGGAGAAGTTGGTGGAAGACTATAGAAATATACATACTTCAAACCATAACAGGATGACTCACAAAGTTCCGAACTCTTGCACGACTTGATTGAGCCAAGAATATGCGCTTGAAACTTCTGAGGCGTCGGTTGGCATTCAAGTTAAAGCAGTGGCACGCACGGTTGGACGAGAATACGCGTGTCTGTGTTACATGCGAAGGTGTCTCCTCAGCTCTCCTCAGACCACTATCCCCCATGTTCCCTGCAACTCCTTCAACGCTTCGATGAGTCTGTCAACGAGGACTTCTGAGGCGTATTGCTTCAGGGCGCCCGGGAATTTTCTGGGTCTTCAGCTAAGCGGGCGAGCGCTCCGAAGCTCTCCCCTTGGAAGAGTAGCTTCGGTTCGAACAAGCTTCGGTAGCCTAGGCCTAGCGGCTGCCAAAAATCGTCCACAGTGCGATTCTGAAGCTCCTGTTTTTTTGCAAACGAGGACACCAAGCGCTCGCCACGCATTCAAACGCAAATACGGAGTGCGATGTATGTGCATCGTTCCATCGCCTTTGACGAAGCCTCGCTAAGATACGATGCTCATCATAGTAGGGACCCAGAGAATCTTCGCCAGCATTCCGACATCCGTGGCAATCGAGAGACTATGACCCTTTCGTAGTTTTCGCCGCGATGCTTCAAGGCCGTCTTTGCCATGAGTCCGGAACATATGTATTCACTTTAGACCAAACAGAATCAAGACGCATGGCTGCCCAGCTTGAATAGAGATCGACGACACAGAAATCGACGACATGTCTCGTTTCTTCACAGTTGGTATCAAGTCAGTGCAGCGGCACAGATCGTAGTAGCCCGTGAAACAGATCATCCCGAGAAGGCTATCCGTGGCTAGTCGTCGTCCTTTTGGGGTGGGGGTCCGCAAGGCTGGAGCATTTTCTTGGAGGTGTCGCATTAGTTTCGGGACGCAGACCTTTGTACGAAACGCACCTCAGTCATCTCAAACTTGATGCGGCCTATCGACTGGCCGTCTGCAATCGCAAGGAAAGAGGTGAGGGTCGGATGGCCGACGATCGACGCGAGCGTGTCGCGGTGCTGGTGCGTCACCCAGTCGCTGCGATACAGATTTGAGACATGCCCTTTCCCGCGAGAGTCAGACATTTGCTCACTGTTTCGACAAGTCCGCATGCCCTTCGTAGTTGTGGCGTCAGCTCCAGATAGGCCCAAAGAAAATTGATACTCACCGGTCCCGGTATACCTGGCATGCACTGTACGATGTGAACAAATGAGTCGGCATCAATGGGGAGCTAGAAAGGGACCACGCACAATGCTCAAGCTGCGTGTTTGCGGTATACCTCAGCTCTGACGCCTGACACACAAATGAGGGACAAACAGATGGTCAGTAAGGTCCGCGACGACAAGTAGATGGACGCACCATAAGAAACGAGTGTGACACGCGCTACAGTCACGGCTGAATTTCGTCGGTCGGTGACCGACAAGTTACAACCTTCATGGCCTATACGCAACACTCTTTCGATGGGGCGAGAACTCCTCCCTTCCACCGTAACGCAAAGGTTTGATTGACCACAGAGAGGCCTATGCATGAGATCTTCTGCTTTCTGCCGAACTGTCAGCTGCTCTGGCGCTCGCCGATTTGACGTCCAAGTAGTACTGGGACAACTTTCTCGTTGCTGTTCGCATACTCGGCTGGGTTCTTAAAGACTTCTGGGAGTACCAGAGAAGTGTTCCACACAGTCGGCTGGCTCAAAAGCTCATCTCCTGCAACAGCGTGCCAGAATCAGTTGGGCCGACCGAAAAGATCCAGCACTGGCAGTGCCGTTCATCCTTGGTCTACCGTTGGCCTACCGTGACATACACGTCCGAAACCATGTGGGGCTTTAGGATTGAGAATCAGGGAGATAACTGGTGCCCAGATACATCATGCAAGACAGTTCTATCCCAGTCGCAAATAGCCATGTTCAACCTACCGTGCTGCACAAATCCTCAGGCTACGTAACATGTGGCAGCTTGCAATGTTGGACTCCAAGTTCCAACTAAAATTTCAACATTCACATATTGTGTGTGTTTTATTTGTCTGTAAGAGATACATGCTCGGTGACACTGGATTACTCCTGTAGAGTTGAACACTCTTCAGGGCGGCGGCACGACGAGAATCTCGCACTTGTTTTGCAGCGCATGTAATCGAGCATACTCGTTTGTTTCGAGATAGGCCGTGGTTATGTGGAGCTGGGTGAGAGAGCCGGGCTCTGTGGTGCCTTCCGGGAGCCCGGATATAGGGAGGATGCGTGATTCGGCGAGGTTGGCCAAGAGGCCCGGCGTTCCTCCATCGAGTGCCAGTTCAATCGTTTTGAGCTGGGGATGGGGGAAAGGTGGTTGCCGATAGGTGAGGTACTCTATGAGATGATCGAGGATGTACGCATATTCCGAGATAGCCACCCACTCGAGTGTGTTGCAGGCCTTGTGCTCGAGGTAGCGGATCATCTGGGTGACTGTCATGTCGACGTCCAAAAAAACAAGTCTTTGAAGCATGCATGACGAGCGAGAGAGGAAGGATGCAAGTACTGATTCATCTTCGGGCCAATACTTTATTAGCGATATGACGAGATCTGTGAGGCTGGGTAATGCAACCTGAGCGAAGATATCGGCTAGGTGCCCCCATTGGCTGGACGTGATTTCCAACTTGCAAAGAGCTTTCGCCACCACAATGCCACCGTTCGAAAAGGTGACGGCGGAAGGGCCGCTGACGTCAACGCCGAGCTCTACTAGTCCCGCAACGTCTTTGAGGAGGCGAAAGATATCGTCGATAGGGATGGGCTCGATAACATGGAGCGTTGTCAATTGCGTGACAGGGAATCGATTTGGGAAGAAGCTATTCGTGTAGAGGCGCGTTAAAAGAGGCGCCCCCCGACATGCAGCAAAAACCCAGTCATAATCGCTGCCCAAGGGTAAAGATGCTTCGAATGTGACCAGAAGAGGCGCCTTCACGGTATCCGAGTGGATTTGGGGAAATATCGGTTTCGGATAGAGATGATCGGGGATGATCTGAATAGTACCATCGAGCCCGTTGATTAGCAGTGTCCGAATGTGTTGAATACGGTCTGCGACGGTGGATAGAAGTGACTGCAGCGCGGATGCTGAAGTAGCGCCATGCCAGAGAACTTGAAGATGAATGGGGAGAGAACGTGCACGGTCTAGCCACAGTGGAACCCACTCGTACGGCGCTGGGGAATTGTTGAGAAGGAGGGAAAGCGTTGTCCACAGAGACGGGGTGGAGAGCGCGATATTCCGCCACCGTCTGCAGACTTTTGTCAGCAGCAAAGTTTGGGCTCTGCTGTCGTTCCAAGCGGTTGGCCCCGAATCCACGTCAACGGGGTGCAACACGAAGACGAAGATCTCAGACATGATCTCAGCTGGAAGTAGTCTCCAGGGTGCAAGTAACGCTTTGTGAAACTTGATGAAACGCCGAGCAAGGTCAATTTCAGTACGTAGCTTGCGCGGCGGTTTTCTGCCCGAAGTTCTTCTAGGCATCCTCGAGTTCAAGAGGACGAGTTGGGCTGCTGCTTGAGCGAGTATCTCGTTGATGGATATCGCTTCCTGTGACGATGGCACACGGCCAGGGTTCCCGACCAGGAAGTCAGAGAATGGGGAGTTCATGCCACTTGCAACGGCGCACGGACGAATCCTGTTTGGGGGGAGTAGAATGACTATCCGATCTCAGGTTTAACGCAAAAGTTTCATACGTACAAATGTAACTTATGTAAACTCTCTTGAGGTGGTAGAATGACGTCGATTTTGGACAACCTAAATTTCGCACCAAGTTAGAACAGATGATAGAACTCTCAGTGCTCACGCCAAGGTCGATCGATACACACCAGTGCGAGTAAGTATGTGAGTGATATCCCCGTGGACCAGAGCTGGGTGCAGTACCAGTTTGATACCAGTGAAGGAGTCTGTGACTCCGATGAGGTGGTGCTTGGGTTTGGCTTGTGTGAGGCTGCGAGTGATCTCAAAGTCGACCCGGCCCCGGGCCGGCCCTGAGCCCAAACACGATCAGGTGACAAGGAGATGCGCATGATATTATATAAGTCCGATCACATACTTAAACGTGATTTCCTCTGGAGTCTACGAAGGGTACGTATACATCTATCCTGTTCGGTACCAGTTCTACAAGGTCCCTCGCACTTCCACAGCGACGATCTGGTAGTATCCGACTTCCGAGGTTCGGGTTCAACTCATGTTCAACTTGAACATACTTACAGTACATCAAACTTGCAGCCAGGCATGAGCTTTAAATTGTACTGTCTGTTCATAAAAGCTCGACATCACGCGTATCGACGACTAACGTCAAACCCGAACTGCGTACGGAAGACGGGGGATAATGGAACTAGGGCAACGCCCGACGGAATTCTACCGCTGATTTCCACGGGATGGCGCCCTATATATTCAGCTCGAATAAATGAGAGCAGCGTTGGCAGTCATGGTCAAGCTTTCTCGCCCAGCCTACTTCACTCGTCTCCGATCAGCTGGCATAGATTGCCAAAGCGCTGGCATTTGAAGTGCTTCAATACTTCTGCTCCTGGCCCTCATCTTATTATGTGATTCTGGCTTTCGGAAACTGATTGTCGGTGTTCAGCTGTCTTTACGCGCTTTGGGCCTACAGGCCTGATAGCCGTCATGGGCATCGGTTCAACTCGTACTGAAGTTGTTGCAAACCGATAATCATCTCCTCCCTACATAGTTTACGGTTTCGAGCCGCTATTCAATTTGTTTAATTGGTACCGCCAGATTGAACCGCCTATTTCCTCATACACCACACGAGCATGACTTACTTGAGGACTTGGAATAGCCAAGAATTCGATTGCGCCTGCAATTGGGGTCATCATGTCGATTGATATGTATGCCCGTTCACCGATATTATAATATAGCTCGTCACATTACACCCAGATGCGCCTTGCCACCTATCCAAGGTGCTCTTCATCTGAAACACCTTTGTCGAAGATCAGCGAAAACATGTGCGTGCGTCTTTATTACAGTAATCAATCTGTGGCTGTTCGAGGTCTGCTGAGTTGGTCTGTTATTCGGTATCCCCAACGGCACCAGCCATCCCAGGACTTCCGGCACTCCTCCATGCAGCCAGGACCAAACTGATGACGTCTTGGACTCCGGTGTACTCTTTGACGCTCGTGAATACTGTGGGTCCATCACCCCGCATGAGCTTCGAGTCTCTTTCCATTACTTCAAGGGAAGCATTGACATGCGGAGCTAGATCGGTCTTCGGTATGATAGATTAGTTGAATAGCCAGAAACGGCTACAATTGGACCAACTTTGTTGATAACCAGAAGGTCAGATTGGGAGATGCCGGGACCACCCTTGCGCGGGATCTTGTCACCGCCCTGGACCAGTTCAATACTCACCAAGCGAGTTGTAAGGCAGGATCGTACCGAGACGTCAATAACGTAGATAATATAATCGGCCAGTTCCCGGGAATAATTAGCCGCAAGATTGTCTCCGCCACTTTCGACGAGTAACATTTGACAGTTAAATGTGGCCTGGAGCGTCTCGAGCGCCCCCATATTTGCACTGATATCTTCACGAATCGCAGCATGTGGGCAACCACCAGTCTCTATTGCGAGAATTCGATTTGCGGGGAGGGCACGGTTTTTGATGAGGAATTCTTGGTCTTCGCGGGTGAAGATATCATTCGTTACGGCAGCTACGCACACGTTAGACAGAGATCGGCACATCGAGAAGGGGGAGACCAATGTTGTATTCCTTCCGCAGTGCTTTGCAGAGAGCGAGAGCCAACGCTGTCTTCCCTGAGCCTACGGGGCTGATACCCAGCACATCAGTCGCCTTTCTGGTGCTCGGCCACGGGGACATACCCGCCGATGCCGATGGTAAAGCCTCTTTCCTCGAAGTTCCGCGAGCTATAATCGGGCAAGTCGCGCTCGGAGAATTTGCCTGAATCCCGTCAGTTCAGGCTGATCGTAGATGATTGGGGTGATAATGTGCACCGGCGTGGTCGAGATGTTCGTGCGTGTGTCCATGGTCTCCCCCATGGTCATGGGAGTGAGGCATTCCCTGATCATGAGAATGGCCGGACGGCGCACCGCCGGTCGATGAGAGGTTGTTGATAAATTGGACGCTCATGGTCGACGACAAGTCGGTTCGGCCCGGTCCGGGATGTTTGCGACCTACTTGCCACATCGGCCACGTGGCCGCGGCGAACGGTTCCATCCAGCCTCATCCAACTCCACTTCAAGCTTGTTATCTGCTCGGGGTCAGACTCTCGATTCTGCTCGGGATGAAGGGAGAGTTGGCCCTGGTATCGTACTCCTCCTCCGACGAGTCAGAAGTGGACTCTTCGAGCCAGCCCCCCGCGAAAAAAAGGTGAGGTTCAATTTTCCGGAGATTGTGAGCTGCAAGTGGACGTCGTCAACAGGAAACTACCAGCACTTTCGGCCACACTGTCTGGTCCAGTACATGTAGATGACCCGTCGCTCCATCAGGGCCGAATCCGCTCGACTCCTCATGTCGACGGACAATACGCAACACACATCTATGCATCTGTTCCCCTTGAGCGCGGCTCGGCGCTGTTCAAGCTGCTTCGCAGTATAATTGCGTCCGCGAGAACCACAGTTCCGGCTCTGCATGATTTCTGGTCGTCGCCGAAAGATCTCGAACCCGAGCTGCACATCTCCCTCTCCAGACCCATCTTTCTGCGATCCCACCAGAGAGAAGATATGAAACGCGCTGTGAGAAGCATCGCGGCAAAGAGTGCCCCGTACAGTCCAGTCTGATGCGAGGCTCTTCTCTCGAATTGACGACGCGGATTGGCAGATTCACCGCTTCGTTCGCGCAAATAACGCAGCTCGTCAACGACGAAGGCACGCGAATATTTCTCGCACTCGAAATAGGCGCGGGGCACCATGAGGTAGCATCATGTCAAGCTCCCACAAAAAACTAAACCTGACGGATTCTGTCAGCTCGCCTGTCTATCGAACGCGCTGACACCTGCTCTGCGAGCTATCCACCAGCAGGAGTACTATACATCTCCGCGATTCCATGCATCGATTGGCTGGTCGCTTCTCGGCGGCCGCACCAGCGCTTCACAGGCCGATGTGGACCCTCCATCTCACTCTCCAGGATCAATCCCGCCGGACCCCCGCAACTCGTCCGTTCCAGCGAACCACCCCTCAATCACCGAATTCCCCCCTTCCCTGCTTCCCACATTGAATCAGGAGTACGCATCGCGTCTCACGGGCTCTACCGTAAAGAGCTTCGACGTCGCTGAGATCTGCATGAAAATCGGGAAGGACGTGTCGCGCTGGCGGCTCAGCGGTACGTGAAGCGGCTCCGTGCCCTTGTACCCAGACCGACCTCGAGCGTGTCGCGGCGTATTCGCCCGACGGTGTCCCCTGTTCCTGGCGCTATAATTCCACCACCTCAGCGCCACAGGAATCTGGTGGACCCGTGATGGAGCGCATGGAGGTAAAATCCCGTTTCAGAATAATTCACACACGTCGACGGAATTCATTATACCAGCGTTGTTCTCCGCGTCCTGCGGATTCACAAGGCCAGGGATTTGGCGCGGAACACGCGCTCTGTCCATCCCCCCTCCGTTTCACCAGGCCATCCATCTAATCCCGTAATACAACCATGTTGAGCATATGGCTGTCCACAGAAACCCGTGAGGGAACCCGGCGTTATAGGATTTGCGTGATCCGACGGCAGGCTCAGCCTGCAAACGAATCAACGGTTCAAACAGTTCGTTATCACTGCAATCAGCACAGAAACGGAGCTCCCTTGTTTGGCAGATCATGTCGACGAGTTGGGTACGCTGATCTCTATCTTACGCGAGAGTTCCGTCCACATGCTCGATCTGCTCGGCGTTTGCCATAAATACGGCGGACTGGTTCGTTTTCCTTACCCGGCTCTGCGTCCGCCGTCGCATTTCCGTTATGCGCGCTCGCCGAAAAATTGCGAAAATGATGTGTGCATTAGAGTCAGGTTTCTTTGGATTTCAGCGCTTCAGCTTGGCTTCAGAAGCAAATTAAATTATCACCCGCGGTGCAATAATTTAGGCTGCAGCGCAGCAGGAAATCACCCGCGGGCATAGCGCTAGCGCGCCGGGGCGACGACGAGCGCGACATTCCTTCCACTCCCCGTCGCCTGGTCAAACAGGTTCACCACCTCCACCCGCATGTCGTCTGCCCCGTCCCCGTCCCCGTCCAGCCTGAGCTGCTCCCTTACCCACTGCGCCCGATCCGCGATGATCACGCTCTCCACCAGCGGCCCGACGATGCACCTGAGCACATGCAGCACCTCGAGCTCGCTGACCAGCCGCTGCTCAGCGGCGTCCAGCGCGTCCCCAGGCGCGAAGTCCACCCCGATGCGCGCCCCGGCCGCGCGCGCGAAGGTCGCCCAGTCCGCGTACGCGGTGTTGTTCAGCCGGCCCAGCCGGCGCATCACCGGGCGGTCGCCCGTGCCGTCCTTGGCAGCCTGCTCGTCCGAGTCCGCCGCGAGCGTCTTCGCGAACCGCGCACCGATGACGGCGCGCCACACGACCTTGCGCAGCGCGAGCGTCGCGTCGGCCCTGCTCTCCGGCGTGCGGAACCACTGCGCCGGCATCTGCGCGGCCATGTGATACGCAGACGTGGGTAGGGATAGCGGCGGTGACGCGGCCATAGCTTCGGACAGCGGGAAGTCTGCATGCAAATCATCAGCTCAGTTGAGGTCCGCAGAAGTGGAAGCTTGAGCGGGAGCGGGAGATCCGAGCAAAGAGATGAAGTAGTGTAAAGAGATGAATCACCTTGCGGAGCTAGAAGGTTATAGCAGCACCCCACAGCGATCATCCCTACGGGCGTCCACAGCAGGTGATTCTGCGAGCCTAAGGCCGCCCGGCGCTGCATCAAGAAGGCGCGTAGGAGATCGGGCGTCAGCGAGCCGCACGCATGCAGTGCCACCAGAAGCACCGGCGCCGGCGCAGCCCCAGCCCCAGGCCCAGCTCCGAGTCCGTTCTCGGCTTGGGGAGAGTCAGACTCGTGAATCCACTCGTCGATCGCGCGGCACAGACTCGCAGGCGTGATGTGGACGGTCTTCTGCGTGATCCCGCGCGGGGCGCGCGTGCGCGCCTCCCAGCGCTGCGCCCCGCGCGTTTGGATCTCCGACGAGTCGAGCGCGAGGAGGTGGCGCGTGCCCAGGTGCGTCTGCAGCGCGCGCGTCAGGTAGCCCTGCGAGGAATCGAATAAATAGGGAAGATCGCAGTTTGAAAAATGCGCGGTTGAGTGGAGCGCAGGAAAATGAGACGAACCTGCCCGGCACCGATGTCGACGATGCGCACGCCGCGCGGGTCGACCCCGAGCGCGTCGAGTAGGTTCGCGATGTAGGCGACGCTCCGCGTAACCTTGCACCAGTCAGCCAGTCAGCCCGGAAAATTTTGTGATCGACACAATGTGTAAACCGCTGCCCACCTCATGCGCCTTTTTCGGCGACATCCCCCGTGCGGATATCTCCAGCGGCGGCACCGCTTCCCTTCACCCATTAGACGTCGTGTTCACCGAGTCGCAGACGCGGCGCACCGTACCTGCGGCGATGGCGACAGGCTCCCGGCGCAGCGCCAGCGCGCGGACCTGGTCGATCAGCATGCGGAACTCGGCCGGGATGTCCCCCTCCTTGTCCTTGTCCTTCGCCCCCCCAAGTGAATACAGTACAGAAGGAACGCAACGGGCGGGACGCACGCTTCGCTGCCTTAGGTCCGGGGCGGCCGTGTAGTACGCGAGGAGCTGCTCCCAGCGGCTCTCAGGCTGCCAGTGCTGGGTGGAGTCCGAGTCCGGATTCGCGTCCGCGGCCCAAGCCCACCACGCCGCGCAGAACGGCCAGGCGCCGCGCACGCGCGCGCCGGCGAGGTCGTTCGGGTGCGTGTAGAGCAGCGCAGCGACGAGCGGGCTGGCGAGGAGCGCGCGCGCCGCGTCGAGGTCCAGGTCGTTCATTTGGCAAGTAGTAGCCTGGCGATCACGGCGTGTGGCTGTGCGGTTCATCATTTTTGCGCGGGCACGTGCCTCGGTGCGTTTCGTCGTTCTTAGGCCCGGGGCGGTTGCTTTCCAACTCAGCTTCAGTCTTCTTCAAGCGACTTTCTCCAGTCTTCTTCGAGTGTGCTTGAAGCTTGGGATAGGCTCTAGGTTGCGGTTCGCAGGCGCAGGTGCAAATTGCTGCTCTGAGCTAGAGCTTGGCGCGGGCTCGCTTCGGGAAGATTCATTTGGAGGCACCCCGGGGGCGGAAGCGTCGGCGTCTTCAACTGCGCTCAGGAGAACCTGCCTGGCTAGCAATATACCGCAGGGAACCGCGATGCTGCCAATAAACCCGCGCTAACGGGCTCTACATCGGCTGTGCGTCGGCACTGCTCGCAACCGTGCTAATGATTACTCGCGCTAGACGGTCGACGAATCGGAACACTGACGACGATCACCCAATCGAGACCCTTCCGAAGCACTCAAAAAAACAACCGGCATATTTTCGAACCTTGGGCAATACTCAGTAAGTGCCCGAACCTCTGGCAATATCCTCCGTATCCCCAAATGCGGAATGCGGGACGCAGGCAAACGCTGGGATCAGCCCTGTCCTAATTCGCATCGTGACCATCCGCTTTATCCTTCTGAAGATCTGAACCCGCGGCGGCTCGTCGATCCTGGCTCGAAAAATCCCAGGGCTGCGCCGTACTCTCTGAGAGTCCTCCCGGACAAGCGTCCTCAGCGCCCTGCCCGAGGTTGTCGTGCAAGTCCACTGGCAGCCCCGCGGGAAAGGTCTCGCTTCGTGCTGGCCGGCTAAGCCAATGCTGAACACGCCAAGGGCGGTGCTCGACGCAGAACTATGGATGTATGAACGCCTGTAAACCCAGTTGGCAAGGCCGGGACGGTCATCTCGCTCATGGTCGTCAATTCCAGCCTCTGAACCGAAAAGGGTGATGCGGGCTGTCCTTAATAGGCAGACACTGCAATGACACCAGGTCGTACCTCGCTCATTATGCGTCTGTACAGTGCGGGCTCTACTTACTATTTACAGTAGCAAGCGTTGGCTAGGAAATGGCAGAGAAAGCAAGTGATGTTCCACCGCACCGGGAAGATTCATCTGGAGGCATGCGAAGCGTCTCGGTCGGCGTCTTCAAGTCGGGCTGCGCTGGGGACTTGAATCTGCTTCGCTGGCATTGATAGTTCGCCTCGCCGGGCAACCGTGACGCTGCCAACAAACCCGCGTCTGAAGTCTGAGGCCTGAAGCCTGAAGGGCTCTACATCGGCTGTCCGTCGGTACTGCACCTGGACCGTGTCAATCATTACTCGCGCTATGTAGACGGTCGACGAATCGGAACAGTGACGACGATCACCCAATCGAGACCTCCCGAAGCAGCTCGAAAAATTACCGGCATATTTTCGAACCAACACACAATAAATATCCGAACCTCTGGCAATATCCATGCACCTCATATCTCTATTTCAGTCTGGGACGCGCTTGAAGCGACATCCAAGCACACGATCTGGCCGCTGCATACATGTACGGATGTATACTCTATACATCCGTAATACCATCCGTTCTAACTTCTTGTCCTCGCGCCGGCTCGCAAAATCCCATGGCTGCTTATGCGGATGCCATTCCCTGCGCCTCGGAACGACGATCACCCACATCGCACCCTTCCGGAGTACTTCAAAAGCTCCCGCCATATTTTCGAACCACTGCAATACCCTCTGGCACCTCTGGCAACCTCAGGCAATATCCTCCATATCTCAAATCCGGCACGCGCTTCAAACGACCGTCAAAGGCTGGGATGTGATTCAGACACACATGCATGTAATCCATAACATCTCTTTCGTCCCCGCGGCGGCTCGGATCCGGCTCGCAAAATCTGTGGGGATGCCGTGCGTCGAACGGTCGACGAATCAACGACAACCACTCTTCCGAAGCAACTCGAGTTACCGGCGTATTTTCCCTGGACCGGCGCCACTGCAATAAGTGAGTACCTCTTCGACTCGGAGCCGCTTGCAATATCTGTGTCAATGCGAAACGGGTAAGACGTGCAAGCGCTGGGATGTGCTCTGGCCGACTCGGATGTATGCATCTTACATCTTCGAGTTATACCCTGTTCTACCATCCGCTTGATTTCTGGCCCCGCGGCGGCTTCGGCCCTCATGAACTCCCATGGCTACTCGTCTCTGACAAACGGGCGACGATCACCCTGGACCACTGGCAGATTGCACCCTCCCGATTCAGAAGCACCCCTCCGAAGGCACGCGAAAAACTCCCGCCACTGGCATATCTCCGAATCCCCCGAACCTCTGGCAATATTCTGCATACAACAAATGATATTCTACACGCTAACGCGGGATCCGCGCGATGCGTGCATGTACTAATGTATAACCTGAGCATCCGTTGCGATTTTTTGGAGCCGCGGCTCGGAGGTCCCGGCTCCCCAAGTGGCGAGAACCCACCTACTTGTGTGCAGATTTTGATATTCCGTGCGCCGGTCTCTGCGCCGTCTGCCCTGCCCTGCCCGGCCTAAATCCAATCGTCGTGCAAGTCCGCTGCACCACTCGATCCCCAGGGAAAACGTCCTCAGGCTGCTCCTGCTTCGTCCTTTAAATTCCGACTTCGTGCATACCGGCTACGCCACTCCTGAACTGACGCCAACCCTCCGAGTCGAGGGCGGTGCGCCGAGTTCAGACATCAAACCCAGTCAGCAAGGCCGGGCGCCGACTCGGACTCGACCCGGAGACGGGGACGGGGGCACCTCGCTCCCCGCTCCCCATCGTCACTCTTATTATTAATTCCAGCCGCTCTAAACCGAAAAACGTTGATATATACGGGGCTGTCGTTCGACTTGGGGCGGGGCCGGGGGTGGGCAGATACGATTGTCGCTCATTACAATTAAATATATACGAAGAGCGCTCCGAGTACGGGCAGGCGGCGAACGCTCCATGTCAACGATCCCACTGTCCCTCGACCTCGACCTCGACCTCGCTCAACGCATTAATCATGAACATTATTAGCTCTGCCATTGATATTGATTATTAGCTCTGCCATTGCTATTGAGTACTAGGCAGCAAGCGTTGGCTAGGAAATACTAGTAACCAGAAATCAAGTGATGTCTCGTCTCATTCATTCGATGCACCGCGTGTCTCCCGAATCCTGAGGCCTGATTCCTGAATGTATAGGAGCCTGATGCAGATGCATTGTGATTGTTGCAGCCGCAGGAAGCTGGAGGGATCGCGGAAGCAGATGGGTTGGAGGCCGCGGGCGGGCGTCGAGTATTGTAAGATGGCGTAAAGGGGGGAGCGTGAGGTTACAGTGAGACCTGAGACGAAACGCGCAATGTGCGCACTGCGCAATGTTAATTCAGAGTGTCCTCGGGCAGGCCGGACGTCGGGCGTTGGAGGAGCTGCGGGGTAGGGATACTGTACTGCGCACAACAGTAACTTGAATATGTAGCGAGGCGTGCCTGACATGGGCGGCGACGGTGCTGCGGAGGGCTGCTTGAACTCATGACGGGGAGGATCAGAGAGGTGGCATTCTCGCACACGACTGTTGTCATGAATGGAAGAAGGGCGAGCGGTGGGTGGGTTGGGCGAGGGTGTTTTTTTCGAGTTTGTTGGTTAACTTGACACAGACGGCCTTGAGTGGAACGCCCAGCGGCGGGCGGCGGGCTGCAAGGACAATTGGAGGGTCGTTTCTCGCGCGCTGTGAATATTTTGGGCGGACGGGGAGTGTGCCCGGAGTGTCGGACCCGAGGTGACCGAGTGATGTTGCCGATCTCCCCTTTATATAATATACGCGCCCAGGGCTGTCGACCAGTCCTTCCACCTCGCAGGCAGTGCCAGCCGACCCTCCGCCACCATGGACTCCCCCTCCCCCACCACCCTCTACACCGTCCTCCTCCTCCTCCTGCTCACGCTCTACCTCCTCTCGGACTTCCTGCGCCTGCTCATCCGGCAGGCCCGCTCGCCGCTGACGCGCCTGCGCGGCCCGCCGTGCCCGTCCTTCTTCATGGGCAACCTCGCGGAGATGCACGACCAGGAGAACACGGACCTCGTCGCGGCGTGGGAGGCCGCGTACGGGAGCACGTTCGTGTACCGCGGGTTCGTCGGCGGGTGCCGCCTCATGACGACGGACCCCGCCGCCGTCGCGCACATCCTCGGGAACGCGTACGACTACCCGAAGCCGGACTTTGTGCGCGACTCCCTTGCGACGATGGCCGCGGGGCACGACGGGCTGCTCACCGTCGAGGGCGATGCGCATAGGCGCCAGGTGTGTGCGCTGGCGACCGTGATGCAACCATTCTGACCGCGCCCCATTGTTCGCAGCGCAAAATACTTGTGAGTCTTCTTCGTGCCCTCCCTTTTCTACGGGCCCTCCTCGTCCTCGTCCTCCCCCGCGTCCTCCCCCGCACCTCCAACTAGCCCCGGGTCCCGCTTTCCGCATCCGGCCACGCGTCGCGGGCTCTCGGGCACTGGGCCCGAAATCCCCGGCCCTTTGATCCAACCGCCTTACCTATTCTTATTATAGACGCCCGCCTTCTCCTCCTCGCACATCAAGTCACTCACGCCCATCTTCTGGGACAAGGCCACCCAGGTCAGTTTAGCCTGTCCGACGTCCGTCCTACTACTCCCAGCGGCTCGGCCTCCTCGGCCCCCGCGTGCGAACCGCGCTCCATCTATTCCGATGCTGACTGCGTGTGTCTGCAGCTGCGCGACATCTGGCTCGCCGCCGCCGACGAGGCGGCTGATGCCAACGCCAGCGCCGATTCTACCTCGACTAACCCCTCCGCGTTCCCCGGCTACGCGCGCGTCGACGTGCTCATGTGGCTCGGCCGCGCCACGCTCGACGCCATCGGCCTCGCCGGTACGCCCCCCCTTCCTCGTGTGTTCAACTCAAGCGCGCGGGAGCTCATCGGTGCTGCGTGCAGGCTTCGGGTACCACTTCAACTCGCTCACGGGCGCGAGCGACGAGCTGGCGCACGCGTTCGGCGTGATCTTCAGCACGGCGCGCCGGTTCCGCGTGATGACCATCCTGCAGGTGTGGTTCCCGTTTCTGCGGCGCTTCGTGAGTCTGTCTTTATTTTTTCTTGTTTCGGTTTCTTGTTTTTTTGTTCGCTGTTTGTGGTTCTGTCTGTTCTGGTTCGTTCTTTTCTGGTGTCGTGCTGAGGGCGGGGGCGGAGGGCGGAGGGCGGAGGGCTTCGTGATCCCCGCGCGGTGTCTCGCTGTCTGCCATCTTCCGTATATCTTCTATCTTCTATCTCTACTTTACCCCATGCCGTCGCTCCGTCCGTCGGCGCGTATCTGACTAGACCGTCGTGGTTTCGTTTCGTCGTCTTCTGCGCACCCTCCCATCCCAATCCCAATCCCAATCCCGATACCAATCCGAATACTAACCACCGCCTTTCCCCCTCTTTCTGTCTCTCATCTGACATCTGACATCTTCCAGCGGCGCAACAACGCGGTCATGACGCACGCGCACGCGACGATGCGGCGCATCGGGCTCGGGCTCATCGCGGAGCGCAGCCGGGCGGTGGTCGAGGAGCAGCGGCGGGTGCTCGCCGGGGAGGGCACGGGCAGCGGCGCGATTGAGGGGGACAAGACGCTCATGGGGCGGGATATTCTTAGCGTGCTCAGTACGTTGCCTCTCCCTTTCCCCCACCCCTTCCCCTCCCTCCGTCTGCCCTCCTCCTCTCCGCTACACTCAGCGACTTCCTCCGCGACGTTGACGTACTGACACCCCAACAGTCCGCTCGAACAGCGCGGCGACGGCGAAGGACGGGGCGGCGAAGGACGGGGCGGGGGAGAAGGGGAAGGAGAAGGAGACGGAGAACATGAGCGTGAACGAGGTGCTGTGCCAGATCTCGACGTTCCTCGCGGCGGGCCACGAGACGACGGCGAGCGCGCTCACGTGGTGCCTCTACGCGCTCGTGCAGCACCCGCTCGTGCAGCGCCGGCTGCGCGCGGCGCTGCGGGGGGTCGAGCGCGAGGTGCGCGCCGGGCGTGAGGTCGAACGCACGCACGCGGGGCTGAACACGGAGGAAGAGGAGGGCGAGGGGGAGGAGGGGAAAGAGGGGAAAGAGGAGGAGGAGCGGCACAGGCAGCGCCTGACGGCGCGCCTCGCGGCGTGCGAGTACCTCGACTGGGTCGTGCGCGAGACGCTGCGCCTGCACGCGCCGATCACGAGCACGATGCGCGTGTGCATGCGCGACGAGGACGAGATCCCCGTCACCGCGGCGGACGGCACGGACAACAAGGGGTGCCTGGACAGGAGCGGGACGCGGCTGTACGGGATCCGCGTGAAGCGGGGGGACATCATCACGATCCCGATCCAGGCGATCAACAAGAGCCGCGCGCTGTGGGGCGTCGACACGCGCGCCTTCAGGTGCGCCTGCTTTCCATTACCTAAGTATCTTGAGTGGATGCTGACGTGTGTGTGTGTGTGTGTGTGCAGGCCGGAACGGTGGGCGGCCCCGCCGGCGGCGGCGCGCGCGATCCCGGGGCTGTACTCGAACACGCTGACGTTCCTGAACGGGAACCCGCTCGATGGGAACCGCGCGTGCATTGGGTATAAGTTTGCGTTGATCGAGTGCGTCTTGTTCTCTTCTGACTCCCCCACCCCCGGGTGTTTGTTGTTGGGGCGCTGCGCTGACGCGGATGTGTGGGCAGGATCAAGATCTTTCTGTACACGCTGCTCAAGGACATCGAGTTCCGGCAGGACCCCGCCATGGTCATCGAGAAGAAAGTCAAGTGGGTCTTGTCTCTTTCTCTCTCTCTCTCTCTCGCGCCCCCGTCTCTGTCTCTTGGCGCTGTCTCCCTCTCTCTCGCTTCGCGCTGGTCGCCCCCGTCTACGTGCTTGCTGACCATTTGGTGTTGCGCAGTGTGGTGACGCGGCCGTTCGTCAAGTCGGAGCCGGCGCTGGGGAACCAGATGCCGCTGTACATCCGGCGCGCGCCCCCGTCGCCCCCGCCGGACGCAGACGACCCGCCGCCCGTGTCGGTGTCAGTGTCAGTGCCGGCGTCTTGAGGCGCTCGCTCGTCTCGTCGCAGCCCTCCCGGACCTCGTCGCATCCCCCCCGGACCATGGATTATGGACACAGTGCACAGTACACCGTACACCCCACCTCGCACCTCGCATCGCATCGCATCGCATAGACCCACACTGCTGTACCACCTATTTAACGCATATCTAATCCACGGAATGTACGCATGCATGATGTACTACTACTACTACTACTACATACACACCTGCAATACAGACCTCTCGCATCTGCTGTAAGCACAACTTGAATAATACCGCAGTAATAAGATCACAACAACGATATCACGATAAGATCACAACGACGATATCACACCGCCGCGTATCTCAGCTGCAGGGACGAAGAGCTGCGCCGCGTCGGTGAGCATGGGGGCGCTGCGGAGGGATTCAGAGGCGTACGCTGTTGACAAGAATATCCCAATCCCAATCCCATTCCCAACAGTTTCACACCGCGCGACTCGGACCGTGAATCTAAGATATCTGATTTATGTGGGCGCCCTGGTCCTCGGCGGCGTCGGCGTCGGCCCAGGGTCTGCTACAGTATAATATATGATTCAGATATATAAGGTTCAGGCTTTTCAGGCTTTTCAGGTCCGGGCCCGCGGGAGCGTCCCACCCCTCCGGATCCCTGCGTTTGACTTCATTACGAAAGAAATTGGGAGATGCGAATTAAACAAATTCGCCGCTGGGTGCGTGCGTGAATTTGGCGTGGATGCAAGTTGGATCAATCCATGGATGCGAGGCAAGGCAAGGCAATATGCCCATTCTCGGGTGCGTCCGGCGTGCGCGACGCCCGACAAACAAGCTTTTTCGCAGGTAGGTTGGGCTGATAGGCTCACGCTGCGGGCGCGGGCTCTGCGACGTGCCTGTCGCATGGGCCCGGCCGCTTAGGCTTGGGGACGGGACGGGGAAGGGGCGTGACGGTGACGCGGAGGATTGGCATTGGCATTGGCAACGCGATAATTAAATGCCAGAGGAGCCGGGCGGAGGCAAATTTCGGAATTTCAATCGGTGGCAGCAACGGGAGGACGGGACGGGGAAAACCCCAGGCTCCTACCCACCCGCACGTTACGGGGATTGGGGAATCTCAGTGGTAGTGTTACAATCTGTAAAATGATCAGATAACACAGCATAGTCATCATAAACCTGTCATCAACTACAATAGCTTCCGAACTTCCAAGGCCCCAACCCCTCCACGGCGGCTGGCATTTAACAACCGTAAACAACATAGCCACCCGCTTGGCGTTCCGGCCCCATCACCCGGCACTCGATCTAAGCACCGCCTAAGATCTAAGCACCGCCTAACTTACTTATCTTGTCTTTATCGATGTCGACCTATACTTCTCGTACGCAGATCGACCGGGTGGCGAATGTCCTCAACCAGGAGAACGTCACAGCATCAGATTTCGTTCTTACCCTGCTGGAACGAGAGTCCCTACGAGACCTCCCGTGCACATCAAGCCTCCTGAACAATGCGGAACAGATAATCGATGCTTTCTCCAAAAATCCGGCATCTGCGCCCTCGACTTACGTCTGGGCGCGCAAAGCGATCCAAAAGAAAACCACGGAATCCATCAAAATCTTAACCGCCAACCATAATTGGCATTTTAACGCCGAACATGCAGCAGCGGCAGACCTCGAGGACTTCAAAATCGAAGCGATGGCGGCCGAAATGAAGTCCCTGGCTCCGGATTTGTGGGGCTTACTCCAGCTCCTGCTCTCGCGGGACAGCCGAGATCTTGATGGAGACCAGGTTATGGATGATTTCAGCGACGATGAATTTGATGAGAGCGGTGAATTTGCTAGAAGCACTGGGGATGGTGGAATGGATGCTAAGGGGAAGCGACGTGATACTATCAGAACAATTGTTCAGTATTTCTTCTTCTTACTTTCTATAATGCACTCACATCCAACGTAGAAAACTGCTGTGATGATCAGTATCATGATGCAGAGTCGCAATCCCAAATGCAATGCGCTTGAGAGTGTTTTCGGCATTTTCCTTCACTCGACGAACACCCCGGAGAAAGTCATTCAGGCTCTCGCACACATGGGAATTTCCATCTCTCAGACCGCCATCCACAGAGCCATCCATTCCCTGTCCGCCGAGACGGTTGAGACCTTGCGTGACATGGGGCAAACACTCCTTGTCGGATATGCATACGACAACTTCGACATCAATTTTCCAACTCTCGTGCCAACCATCGAGAAAGCAGCAGATCCTCTTACTCACCTCACTTCCGGTGCCTTGATCTGTCTCGAACACGGGGTCGTCGCAGAGGATCTGGAATGCTCCGAAGAGCTCTGGGCAAGCTCAGCTCTCAATCCGAATCTGCCAAAGGCAGCCGCGGTCCCAAGGCAGGATCTTGAGATGCTCCACCCCGAATCCGACGATCCTTCTGGCCTCACACGCCGTGAGCGGTGGAACGCCTGGAAGTTCAAAGCAGATCTGTACGAGCACAGTCAGCAGAAGGACTTTTCCGAACGCAGAAAGTCTCTCGAGGAGCCCGAGACCATTGAGCAGATACCTATTGTCAAGATGCGCTATGCACCGGCAAGGTCCATGGATATCAACCAGTCGACACATGCCGGTAACATCAGCGCCGTTGAAAATCTTCTGTCCCAAGGCGGAGTTGGCGCACCACCACCACCCATCGATCCTAACGAAACGGATCCCGCGAAGCTTGCCCAGCGACGCAGGATGCACCAAGTTGTCTCTCTACTGAGATATGTGGTCTTATTTTTCGGAGATCTAGGCACATTCGAACGGGTTCAAGGAGTTCTTTTACGGCGATCGATCGAGGCTACTCCGTGGCTAAGACACCAGTTCATGGTCTTTGTTATGGGATTTTTTCACCTCAAGATGGCTGCTGCGGACGCACTTTGGCGAATATTTATTGAACCAAAATCAGGTCGGCACGACGAGAACAGCCTCATGGCTTATGTTACACAGACCCGTCCCCGCGAGACAGGGAAGATCGGTTCCAATCCTGGGTTTCGCAGGATGCACGAGGTCATTCGGCACAACGGAATAGTGCTCCGTCTTGATGCCTGGCGCGTCGAGGCCAAGCGACGGAATCCAGCATGGTCATCTCTGGAACTATTTGCCAAGGCGAAGCCCGCACCAGAATTGGTCGACGAGATGGCCAACTACTTGGCTGAGAACTATGTCGCCGGTGGGGAGGTCGACATGTATGTGACCCGCAGCAGGCCCGAGTCTGAACGTGATCAGCAGCACGAGAATACGCTCGTGTTGCAGCAGTACCTGTTGCTCTACGAAGAAACTTCCTTCTCGATGAACCGAGGCGATATTGGCCGCCTCGAAACGACTTTCCCACCCTGGATCTCTATCTTCCGGGCGGTTGGAAAGCACAAATACTCATCCCATATGACAAAGTATCTCACCGATGTGCACTTTGTCTATCCACCACGGCTCGGGTAGGCCTTCTCCTTTTTTGCTTTCCGCGCTGCCTTCTCCTCCTTCGTTTCGTCAAAATACATTGGCTCGACCAAGAAGAGAGCAATGGCCTCGCAGTCCGGATTACGAGCGCCGCGGCCAAAACGCTGCCAGAGCGTGCACATGTCGCATGTCGCGCGCCACTGGATTACGAGTGTGATGTTCGGTAGATCAATTCCCTCAAATAGACATTAGTTCGTCTCTTAAAAAAACAAGGATGAGGCGCACCATTCCAAATGATTCGGTACAGGAGAGCCCGTAGTTCAAGCCCGCATTGAACTTGTCCGACTCATCTGCGCGAAATTCGGGGGACATTTCCGAGTTAAACCATTTAATCTTGTCTCGAAGTTCCAGCGGAAGAAGTCCTCGGAGATATTGTGCGGCGGCAATGGACTCTGTGATGCTATCGAAGAAGATGACGAATTTGAAAGGGAGGGGGGTCGTCCCGTCCCAGTCGGGTGGGATGAGAAATGCGAGATCCTTGAAGCTATGTATTGGATACTTCATTTTGCGCACGGTGATATGAATGTTTGAGCGGTCGTTCGAGCGCGTGAAAAGCTCGGTATGGCTCTCGCGCATTCCAAGAGTTGCCATCACATCTTGAAGAACATCGAGGGGAAGCGTGGCGGAGGTGATGTAGAACGGGATATCTTTCGGGAGGAGGTATCGAAGTGATCCGGCAGTCTTGTATTCCGGGCGGAAGGTTCCCCATTTACTGACGCACTGGGCTTCATCCCAAACAATGCTGATGATTTTCGAGGTGAAGAGCTTATTGTTCCATAAGTTCTCGAAGCCTCCGCCGGGCTTCATAAGGGTCTCGATATTCGTGACAATCGCACGGTGTCGACCTTCTGCGATAGCCTGATATCACAACCTGTCAGTGCTTGATATAGTCTGGGAAAGCTTCACGCACTCGGAAGTTTTCTGATGTTGCTGTATCGGCAGTGACAGTAATCGCGGAGATGCCGACCTTGGCGAGAGAATCCACATTCTGCTTTCCGAGGATATTGAGCGGGGTCACGACGATTTGGATGCCTTCCGGAACGAAAAGAAGAGGCATCCAGAACGTCAGAGTCTTCCCTGACCCCGTAGCAGCAATGGACGCGACATCCTTGTCGCGCTTGAGGATGGCGCGCACGACTTTGAGTTGCCATAGGCAGGGCCGGTATCCGAAGACGGCCTCGACTTTGTCCCTGATTTGGCTGAGTAAGGGCTGGTCAAAGTTTGAGGGTGCCATGGCTAAGATATGCGCGCTTTACGCGTCGAGGGGGGCGGACGCGACGCGACTTGAGTTTGTTGATAGAAAGCGTGGCGGAGTGCCGGGTGATGGGGCCGGAACGCCAAGCGGGTGGCTATGTTGTTTACGGTTGTTAAATGCCAGCCGCCGTGGAGGGGTTGGGCAGATTGAAGTTCGGGAGCTATTGTAACTTGATGACATACTTATGATGACTGTTCTGATCACAGGTCTCTTTCTCTACTTGAAGTCACCGCTACTGAGATTCCCAACCCCGTAACGTGCGGCTGGGTAGGAGCCTGGGAAAACCCGTGCGAGCACCAGCACCAACCCACCAATCAATCACGCGAACGAACGAAACGAACGAAACGAACGAAACGAACGAAGAAGAAGTAAGAAGCTCGAAGCACGGAAGCGAGCGCCGTCTCAGGTCTGCGAGGGATGGGCCTCAGGGTACTCAGGGTACTCAGGAGCAGGCGGGCGGTACGGGCTGCACACGGGCTTGCAAGTTGACGATGAGACGCGGCGCAGCGACAGTATAGTAATACTACCAATATAGCGCCACTGATTCACTCTGATGCATCGATGCACTGATGCCTCATCAGCGCGTCCCGCATCGCGTATCGCGCATCGCGTATCGCACGCACCCCCTCGGATTCAGAAACCTGCCGAATCGGATCCGGATCCGGATGTCGCGTCCCTCAGAACATAACGTAACGGCGGGGCCCATTTATTAACGGCGTCTCCCTCTGCCTCTGCATCTGATTCAAATTCGGCTTCGGTTCTGCGCGGCGGCCACACGCACACATCCACATCCACACAGTGTGCACCCACAGTCTCCACACCGCATCTCCACATCGCAGAGATGATCATATCAGCGCCGGGAGAGGAACAAGGGTCGGGACTCGCGATCGGGACTCGGGAGCAGGACAAGACAAGACGCGCCTTTTGGGACACAAAGGCCGTCCGTCTGAGGTGGCGCGGCAGCGGTCACGTTGGAACGCGCGGGAGCGCTCGCGTTGGAATTCAATATTCAGCTTCAGCGGCGGCGAAGCACAATAAGAACAAGAGAAACCCAAACCGCGCTCGAGTCGGGGGCGCTAACTGCTAACTGGGCAGCATGCGCACGCGCAGATGGGCGCAGCAGATGCAGATGCAGATGCAGATATATAATTACTATAATATTTAGTCTCACGGATACATTGATCAATTCAGAGCGGGGTGCAAGAGGAGGCCCGAGGGAAATGGATACTGAATATCGTGCCGAGGGGAATGAATATCGTGCCAAGGGGGGGGGGCAGGCACACGAGCGGGGACGGGAGGCAGGCACACGAGCGAGAGACCAGCGAACGGCGAACGGCGATTCGCACCAGGGATTCAATATTCAGATCTTCAGACGCGGGAAGCGGGAAGCGGAGAACAAGCGTGCACGGGCTCGGGTTCGGGTTCGGGTTCGGGTTCAAAAAACAGCAAAAAAGACAATGATGAGCGACGATATCGATGCGGTGGTAATAAATAATGCAATAGATGAGGTGAGAGCGTCCAGCGAGCAGCGAGCGAGCGGCGGGGAAACGAGGGTGGGTGGTGGGGTGGGGGTGGGTGTGGGGGTGGGTAGTGATGATACAACAGATGGGGGGGGGCCAGGGCGGGCGGACCGAAACCGATACGACGGGACTCGCCAGACAAACAAGATTGGGCGCCAAAAAAGAGGGGAAGGGGAAGGGAGAAGGGGGCGGCGGCGGGCGGCGACCGCACGTCGACAATCACGGCGACCCAAGATCCATCATCCACCCCCCGATTCCCCGATCCAAATGCGGGACGCATACCATACGCGCGGCGGGCCTCGTCCAATCCATCCCATCCCCGTCCCGCCCCTTGTTCTTCTTCTTCTCCCTGTGTCGTCTTTCCTTCGTCGTTTCAGCGGCATCACGGGCACCCCAGCCAGCCGAGTGTGGGCGCCGTAGCATGATAGATCACTGATCCATCACCCCCGCGCCCTGGCCCCTTCCCAGGCGCCCCAAAATTACCGCCCGCGCATCCCACGCCTGCGCGCGCAGCGGCGCGCCAAGGCCGGCCGCCCGTCCGTCACTGCGGCGTCCCGTACCCGCTCCCCGGCGCCGACTCGCCCCCGCCCCCGTTCGCGCCTGGCCCCCCGCCCCCGCCGCCCCCACCACCCCCACCGCCGCCGCCGCCGCCCGGCCCGTTGTCGAAGTACGCGCTGCGCTCCTCGCGCGGGCTCGGCAGGTACCCCGTCGGCGGCGAGAACGGGTTCGGCTGCGACATGCTCGCGGGCGCGCTGAGCGGCACGCCGTACCCCCCGCCCTGCCCCTGCCCGGGCCCGGGCCCGCCGTACATGCGCTGGTGCGGCGGCGGCCCCGTGTGCGCGAAGTCCAGCCCCATGCCCGGGCCCATGCGCATCTGGCGGCCGTAGCCCATGTCGTGGTGCGCGGCGGGGTGGTACGGGTGGTGCGCGTGCGGGTGGTGCGGGAGGGACTGCAGCGTCATCGGGTGGTACAGCTGCAGGCTGTCCGCGCCGGGGAGCGACGCGCGCCGGGCGTCGAGGGGCCCGCCGAGCGACATGCTGCGCCCCTGCGGCGGGTACGGCGCGGTGGTCGTGGGCCCGGACGCCGCGCGGTGCGCGGGGGCGAGGATGCGGCGGCGGGCCTGCGTAGGGAACGAACGTCAGTGATGGGCGTCCAACAACATAATAGAGTGCAGAATAGAACGCGCGCCCAGACAGCCAAATTGGTGACAGGGCCGAATGATAAATTAACAAATTGATCATCATGGCGAACAGGGCGGGAAAGTGATGATTGGGTGGAGGCATAAAAAACAAAAACAAAACAGGAGCGGAAAAGGGGCGGTGGCAAGAGGGAACGGGCTCAGGGGCACAGAGTGAATGGACGCTCACGTTTATCATCCAGTTTGAGACCTGCGACATGCTGAGCCCCGTCGCGTGGCAGAGCTGCTTTTTTTCGTCCTCCGACGGGTAGGGGTGGTCCGAGTGGCGATGGAGCCACGCTTTCAGGTAGTCCGTTGTCTCCTTGGGGAGCTTGCCGCGCTTGCGCTGGGGGCGGTCGACCAGGGTGGAGCTCGCCGCGCTCTGCGGCGAGCGGTTGGGCGAGTTGATGGCGGGCGCGGGGGGCATGGCCGAGTACTGCACACCGGCTCCGGGGGGGAGGGGATAATCAGGCGCGGGGAAGGCCCATTCGCTTTTTATACCCCCCGACATCGACCTGCGATCTGCGACGTGATGTCCCGAAATACGAGCCGAGCCTGCGAACATCTGGTGTGACATATGGGGGGGCGCGGCGCTAAAGGAAGAATGGCGTAAGCCTTCCTCGTATTTGACGGCCGGGCTCGATAGCTGCCCCGGAGTCGAGCTTGGCCGCACAATTCCAGAAGGGGAAGACGTCCAGTGGTCCGACTCGGAGTAGGGCGAGAGGTGGGCACTCCGTCCATAGTCTGACGAGAGGGGCGAGTTAAAATTGGGCGAGAACACGGAACTCGAGGGGGTGCCATTAGAGATCGCGCTGGGAGGCGGGTAACCGGACGCGTCGTAGTCATAACGGAGGTCCGTCGACAAAGAAGGCCGCCCTGATTTTTCGTGCTCGTCGTTGTTCGGGGGGAAGGTATATGAAGAAAGCGCCGAGGGGGCGTAATTTTGGCGCAGATGAGTGGGGGGGTACGGTGCATGGCGGACGCGGCTCTCGCTGAGGGTGGGAAGCGAGGCGCGACGCGCTTCAGGGCGATACGAGTCCTCAAAGGTGGTAAAAATCGAGGGGAGCGAGACTTTGCCAGGATCGTGTGGGTCTTTGTCGTCCGTGTGAGTGGCACTTCCTGCCGAGTCTGCGTCCCAGCTGTGGTGGTCGAGCGAGCGGACTTTCTTGGGCTGGGGAGAGTCGTGGGGGGTGCCAGGGCGCTTCTCAGGGCGCGAGAGGGTGCTGGACTCTGTGTCCGCCGATGCCGCCGAGCTGGACATGCGGCGGGTGTCGTAGTCGATGTCGGGCACGCTGCTGGGGCGTCAGGACCGCGAGAGCTCTGAAAGAAAAGACATGACCCACATTAGGGCAGCGTCGGGATCGGGTGACAGGGTGTCGAGAAATGATACGTCCTTGTCTGCTCCGCTAGAGAGGAGGTGAGCTGTGTCCGTTATGGTTGACATATGCGTACAGAGCGTACTGGAGCTGGGCGACGTTGTAGGAGTTGAGCTGGTCGCCGTTCTGGATGTGGGGCGCGTCGAGCATGGGCAGGTACGATGGTGCAGAGCCCAGGGGGCCCTCTATTTATCGCCCAAACCGAAGAGGTCCGTGATCCCCAAACAGGCTACATTACTCCCGAACCGATCGAGATGCGCACAAATCGTAGATTCACACCCGAACCAGCTCGACCCGCCCCGACCCGACCCGAGCCAGGTCGCCACAATGAACTATCAGCCCCTATCCGACCCTCCCAGCCACCCCAGCACCCGCACCGTCTTCGCCCGCTCCTTCGGCGTCACAGCCACCCCGTCCAGCACCCGCACCCCCGCGCACGCACGCATCACCAGCCCCCGGTACGCGAGCCGCCCCACGTACACCCCGTCGGGCAGCCCTCGCCGGAACCGCGCGTCCAGCTCCGCCCAGTCGCCCCCGCCCACCTCCTCCCCCTTGCCCACCATGAGCGGCAGGTACCACCCCAGCGTACATGGGTTCATCCTGAAAATTCAAAATCATCAGTACTGCATCAAGCAATCGACCCCCTAACCCACCGGAAATCAAGCACCTCGACCTCCGCGAGCCCCCGCACCACGCGGATAATCTCTTTCGTACCCTACAAATCATCAACCGTTTGATCAAATAACGCAGCGGCTGCAAAAACAAACCTTGAGTCGCGCTCCGACGACGCTCAGCTTTCGCAGCCGCGTTAGGCCCTCCAGCCCCCGTACGTCCTCCAGGAAGTTGTAGTTCAGGTTCAGCGCCCGCAGGTTCGGCGCGAGCCCCGCCAGCCCCGGCGGCAGCGTCGTCAGGCGACAGTTCGCCAGCTCGAGGTACACCAGATTATAGCACGCCGACGACAAAAAGTTGCCCGGCAGCACGTTGCCTGCACCCTGTAAGCCGCCGCGTGTATCGATTAGCAGCCCACGCACCGCTCAAATACAGCCGCTTCGCATCCCTAACGTCCCCGCGCACCAGAAAGTCGAGGCTCATCCCACGCCCGCTCTGGTGCCGTAGGCTCAGGTTCTCCAGCCGCCCGAGAGCGCCCGCGCCGGCCCCCCGTCCGAGTGTCCCACGCGCGCGCTCGCCGTCTCCCCGGCCGTGCAGCGCGTCCCCCTCGAGCACGTTCCCGTCCGCATAGAGCGTCTTCAGCCCCACGAACCAATGCACCCCCAGCGCGCGCAGTTTGTTCCCCGACGCGCGCAGGATCCGCAGCCGCGGCATAGCGCCCCCGACGTCCAGGCTCGCGAGCTGGTTGTTGTCTGCCTTTCCGTAAGCTTTGCTCTGCGCTATCGATGAAAACGAACGCACCGACATTGAGCGCCGCCAGGGCCTGCAGCCCCGGGAGCCCGCTGACGCGCTCGATCCGGTTCCCGCTGACATTCAGCATCTCCAGCCGTGTCCACCGGAAGCCCTCGACCTCGAGCGCGCGCAGCTGGTTCCTCTCCAGGCTCAGCTTCACCAGCCCGTCCATTCGCTCCAGCCCCTCTATGCTGGCGATGGCATTGCCGTCTGCCCGCAATTCGCGCAGATGCCGCAGGCACGCCAGCTCTGCATCCTTGTCAGTTATCTCATCGATCAGCGCAGAAGGAACGCACGGAGCAGCGAATCGACCTCATTCCCGCTTATATCGAGGTTCTCGAGATTGAGCAGGTGGCTGTACGACGTCAACCCCGTAAGTCTAGAAACAATTATCGAATTATCAGCATTTGAAATCAGAAACCAAAACGCCGCGACGATCAGGGCGCGCCCGGGGAATAAGCGACGCGGGCGCATATACCCGCTGCCCGTCAAATAGGCAAGTAGAGGCAAGTACACGAACGGAGACAGCGGGGACCCACCTATTTGACGCGACAGAAAGTGTCCGTATACAGCCAGGGATGCCGCTCAGCCACGACAGCTGGTTCGCATTCCTTATAATGGGGTCAGCAGACGAATAAAGTCGGTGTCAAGGGGTAAATAGGAAAGCCGACAGGATCCTTTGATCCAAATATGGGAAAACAACGGAGGGGAACGTACAGATTGAGCGCGTCGAGCGCGGGGAGGAACTCCTTGAGGCGCGCGGCGCTCTCGAGGCGGCGGTTGGAGAGGTCGACGGTGCTCAGCCCCTCCCAGTGTGGCTCGAACGGCTCGACGTCCGTGAGCACTTCCACGAGCCGGTCGTGCGCGACGCCGAACGAGCACTCCGTCAGGAACGTCCCGTTGCCTGCCAGAGAACGGTGCGCCGGCGAGCGGGAGAAGACGCGCCGCGAGGTCGACGCGGCCGAGACCGACCCTAAGGCCGAAGTCGAAGCCGAGCCCGAGCCCGACGCGGACGCCAAGCTCGCTCCCGAGCCGCCCCCGCGCGCTCCGCCCTTCGTCGGCGAGTCAGAGTCATCGAGTTCTACGTGCACGTCAGCAGGGCCAGGAAAGGAACGATCAAACAACCCACCGGACGAGTCGCTCCGCGCGAGCATCTCCGCAATGCGCTTCGAGCGCGCGGACGGCTCAACAATGCCACCGCTCAGCCCGCGGATCGGTCCGTCGCGCTTGCCGTCTGAGAAGCTCACGGACCGCCGATGCGCGCGCCGTGGCGTGCGGTAGCGCTGCCGGCTTGGGTCCTTGAGCACCGACGACGGCGTCGCGGCGCCGCTCTTGACCGCAGACACGGGCGTCGCGGCGGGCCTGGGCGTGTGGCTCTTCAAGACCGACGACGGCACCTTCGCGGCGGACGGTGGGGGCGTGGTGAACGTCGTGACCACGATCGGCGGCGGCGCGAACGCGTCGGTGAGCGACTGCGACTCTTCTAAGTGGCGGTGATGCGCCGGCTGCGTCACGTCGTCGTCCTCGTTTTCCGACTCGGATTCGGAGTCGCGTAGCGTTGGGACCGCGTGCTCCAGCTCGCCGGAAACGACCGCGTCGTTCGCGCCTTCCGAGTCCGTCGTCTCATCGTCCATCGCGTCCGTATCGACGCCCGTCATCACGGCCACCACGCGCCCGGACGCATCCGTCGAGAAGCTCGTCAGTTCCAGCTCCTCTTCGTCTTCCGACGCGTCGCCCGCCGCCGCTGCGCTGCCAGCCCGCTCCGGGTTGCTCGCGAGTTCCCGCTCCAGGCGCTGCGAGTCGTCACGCAAGCTCTCGATATCGCCAAACGGATCATCGCTCTCCTCGCCGACGCCATAGTCTTCCACGCCACCGTCCCCCGGCTGCACGCTCTTCACCCACCGCAGCATCACCTTGTCGAAAAGCATGTCTCCCATGCGCTCCGGCAACACCGGGACGTCCTTCGGTGCAATGGTACGCAGCTGCGCAGGGCCAGGGTGCTTCACATATGACGGGACGCTCCCCGCCGTCAGCGTCGTCCCCGACGCCGTGCTCGAGGACACGAACCGGTTCAAGTCCTCGTTGGTGCCGGAGCGAATCGTGGCGGTGGGGAACGGGGCCATAGCGGCGGCTGGGTACAGCGCAGTGGCCGGGCCGAAGAGAGCAGGGTTCGCGATGATGCTGACGTTCTGGGGTGGCACTAGAGACGAGCCCGGCCGTCTCCACGCGATCGAGAGCTTCGATAAATGGTCTGCGAGCTCGCCGTCCGACTCTGCAGTCGGCTCTAGGGGCCGCTGACGCCGAGGACTTGCTCGCAATCGTGTAGATCCGGAAGACGAGGCACGGCGATGGTGCCGAGGCGTTTCCCGCTGGTTTTCCTTGTCGTGCAGATGGATGGCAATGGTGGGCAGCGCAACATGCGCGAACGACATCTCGTCGTCGAAATGGGCAGTAACATGCGACAATTCGCTGTCGCCCGAAAAGATGCGCTTGTTTCCCTTCATGTCGCTCTTGATTTGCGCCATCAAGGCTGCTGCCTGCTGTCGGTAGGTCGACGACGAATACGGTCCGCTAGAGTTCATGGTACCCGAGGAACCCGAGGAAGGGGGATTGCTTTCGGTATTCGAAGGGACATCCAGATGCGTTGGCCGTCGTAAATATGCTGTCGCATACAATTATTAGCAGCCCCAGTGGTATGTAACGGGAAGTACCGTAGGGGTCGGATTTGTCGTTTATAGAATCGTTTCCGTCTCCGGCGTCGGGGTGGGCGCTGACCACCGTCGAGATGGTGGAAAAGTCGCGCGCTTGCTTGATCTTCTCCATCAGCGACTGCGATTCGCCAACGTACGCCTTGCCGAAGATCTTCGGACGCGCTATCGATGCCCGTGCCCCCGCGCCCTCCCCATATTCCTCGTAGTCGGTCGGGGGGCTCAGCTTGACCCGTTTCGTGCTCCTGAGGTCGGTGAAGCTCACTTCCGAGACGGTGGATAGCCGCGCATCAGAGCGCGGCCCTGTCCCTGATGGAGTGTTCACGGCAATCGAGTCCGCGAGCGCCGAAAGATGCTCGCGGGTGAACGTGTCGTATTGGAACTGGAATAGGCGGAGCCGTGGATCGGTGGTGGGGGCGGCGTTGTTCGGGGCAAAAGGGGTCGGAGTCGGGGTGCTCTGCGCCTGTGGATAGGATGACTTCGGGGCGTCCGGCGCAAGGGACGATCTAGGCGCCGCGAACGTGAACTGGCAGGCGAAGCTCGCCTTGCGGCCGTGGAAGGAGACCATGTTGGGCATGTCGGTCTCCACGATCTCGTCGCTTGGAGACTGTGGGTCCGCGGTGGGTGGACGTGCGGGTGGCACGGTCGTCGGCGCCAGGGGAGGTGTGGGGGGCTCGAACATGCGCTCGAGGGGCAGAGGGCTGAAGAAGTCCTTGATTATGCCTGCTCTGCCTCGGCCAGGGGTCTTCGCCAGAACAGGTGCATTAGGCATGTCCTCGCGTATAAGAAACGTGCCAACGCCGCGGAACGAGGTGGGGGAGTCGGCCGTGTCGGGATCTAGCTCGCTGTTCGTGTGTATATGACTAGGTAGAGGCACTGTGAGTGAGATGGAGCGGGTTCCGTAGGTTAGGTTGTTGGCGTCGTCGTCGCTGGGGTCTTCTTCGTCGAGCTCGACCCATTCGTCTTGTAGCTCGTCTGTCTGCCATGCGGGACGCTCTGGAGAGGCGTTGTCCATCGCTGGCACGATGTGGGAGGGAGTAGGCTGTTGAGCACCGTCGCACAAGTTCGTTGAAGTGTTGATCGGGGACACGTGACCGCCTCCTGTCAATTGTGGCTATCCCCTTGCTTGGGCTTGTTTCTCAAATCCTGCTCCCGCGCCACTGCGCCAGCGTTGCACTTTCCAAGTTCCAACCACCCTGAAACTGGTCTGTCCAAATTTCCTCCCGCATAGCCTCAAGTGCGCAAGTCTCGCGCAGACCCAGAACGCCTTTCTCCTCGATTCCACCGGGCTTTATTTCAACTCAAGTGGCCGCCCTGGGTTACGCAGGCAGATCCAAGGCAACTCGCAGCCCCAACGCAACCCGGAATTTACAATGGTCGTCAATCCGAGTCGGAGTTGAAATAATCATAAAAAAGGACACATCTTGTTGTGTACGCGAGCCATGCCTGCGCCGAACAAGTCCAACCCCAAGCTGGATCGATTTCGGCTGCCGGTGGTTCATCATGCATCATGATTCATCAAGCAGGCGCTCAAACGTTTTGTGCTCGCAATTAGACTATAGATGTGCGGCGCTTGGTCGGATCTGCGCTGCTCCTGATGCCGACCTTCCTGCCCAATCGAGTTTCCCGCCATGTCGTATGATAATCATCTTCACAGCCTCACAACGCAAGAGGCTCTTTCTCAGTCTGTCACCCCGCGCCTTTCTGCGTATCTGTCAGCCGTCACCGGCTCGAAGTGCTTCGTCGATATAATTGATGGGAAGATCGTCCTAGGGGCAAACATACTCGTACCCGCCGTACTCTGAATTGCCAGTGCCAGGGAACCGTGTTTATCTCGTGGGCAAACCTGGCTTGGAATGGTTAAACCGAACAGGCCTTCCCAGAATTTTGTTATCCGGCACGATCCTGGAACCATCTCATCGGCGGAATCGAAGCAGGCTCTCCCATAATTTATCGTCCCCTAATCACCTCCCGAGCCTGGCCAACGTTCGTACCACTGGTAAGCATCGAGCCAAAACGCGAACCACAACTTCGTAAGCTGGACACGAACGGCGCAATACTGTAATGGTATACACAAATGGCGAAGTTTTCCTATGCAAGCATCTCCGAGTCTTCTCGGGCGCCATGAGATAATTCCTCCGGAGAAACTCCAAGCTCGGCGCATGCATTCACAAATCTCTGCTCGTTCCTCGAGCAGCCCTGGCCAACTGCAGCCGCCGGTCTGGTGTGCTTGTATACCTCAAAGAGCGTGCTGCATGTTCTCGCGCTAGCCGAGACCCATCTTCGATATCCGGTTCGCGGGGCGTTCGCGTCATTTTCAGACCAAGGCTTGGCCGAGTTCCCCAAGGCACTGATGAAGCCGAAGTTCGCCCAGGTGATAAATGCTGGAGAGAATTCCAGGAACGTCTTTGCTTTGGATCGTTCCGCCCCAGCCGGTCGCCCTGATTTTCGCTCTCCCCGTCGGTCTTCGTTTTTAATTGATGAATAGCCCACCACGGGATCTACCGTTTTGCTCCGACAATCGGCGCGCAGCCGTCTCTGGAAAATAGACATGTCTCTTGCTCCGCCCCCCGAAAAGTTGTGCGCTCCGTATCTTACGTTCAAGATTCCGGGCGCCGTATATGCCACCCAGGTTTCTCCCGCAAGTGGGTCTTACTCTTTATCACCGAGCATTATCACTGATTCCGTTCAATGTTTAAATTTGCAGAATCGGTTGGGTGTATTTCGGGCCTGCGATATTCTCCCAGAACCGAGCAAACCAGCTGTCAGGTTTCCGAACCCCCAATGTCCCGGGTCCTGGCTCAATCCTCAGTGGTTTCGTTTTGCGCCGTCTGCGAGATACGGAGGACGTGTTCACGAGGAGCTGCAGGATACGTCTGCCAATGCCCAGCGCATCTGCCTCTTGCCAGTGGATGTCATAACAGTGATCCCCCACGGCCCCACGGCAGCCTCCTCGGCCTGGCCAGCCGACGGCCCCCCGCGCCTCGGGCGTCCCCACATAGCTCCTGGATGATTGACAATACCACATGTGCAGATCCAGACTTGACATCGGCGGGGAAGCTTCGCAATCCTCCTGATCGTCAATCGTCAATCGTCAAGCACACGCAGGCTAAATGCAACTCTACGTCAGGTCCTTGACTGTTTGCATCCAAACCCAATCCAAGTTCGTCGACTTCGGCGCGTCCGCCGAAGCAGCACAGCATTGACCGCAGGCGCTTCTATGGGAGTGATAGTCTTGTTCTAGGCAAGACGTGCGGCGCGTTTCCCCGGACCACCTGCTCTTGCGGGGCCGTTGACGCATCACAGATCGCAAAGATGCTAGCTAGGCAATCGACATCTGCATATGGCGAGGCAATTAAACAATCCAGCTCGACGCACCCATCGCAAATATTGAAGCACCCACCAATCGCGATACTGATGCTTTCCGCAATCCAGTGAACTCGACGACCGTTGGAGTAAGTATGTTCATATTTTGTGATTAATTCAGCTCATGCAAGGCGTCAGATCTTTAGACGGACTTATCCAGACGAGCGATGAGCGGAATCGGCGGCGGGGCGACAACATTGCCGTCTCCATAATCCATTCATGGGACTGGGTCCTGCGCGCGAGCAATGCAAGTTTACTATTAGGCTCCGTCTGCGCCGGCTGATGGGTTCCTGGGAGTTCATTAAGATTCGAAGCGCCGTTTGATCCGTCGCGGCGGATCAACATATTCTTGGCTGGCCCACCAGCGAATCGCAGTCTATCAGAGTCTATCGCAGTTTCGAGTTGAACCGACGTCGCACTGTTGCATCGGCTCGCTTTGTCCTCCAGGCACAGAGACTAGATAACTCGCATAGTCCTGGCCCCCACAATCCAGGGTCGAGGTACCGCTTACCGGCAGATGATTATCAGTATGTACCATCTCGCGCAGTGGGAACGCCGTGTCTGCTCTGGTTAAACCACCACTGAACCACCACAAACAAGCGGAGGAGGTCACGCCCCGTGGGGGCCATCTATCTAATCTCGAACCAAGGTCGAAACGCGCCCCTCGCCTCGCAGATGATTACCTTTGCCAGGTGTGTACTCACCTCCCCAGCGCGCGCTGTTTCCTGTCGAACTTCCAACCCAGCAGCAATGCCCAATATATCGAGACACTGCGCGCCCAACGACGCCCCGCGGGGGCGATTGCGCCCCACTCCGCGCCCGCGCCGCACGCAGCCCCCCGGCGCCGCAGGAACATGCCGTACCGTCCGCCCGGCGCGCTGCCGAAATAATGATTTAAAGCGCAATTTATCACACTTTCACAATTCATTCCGCACCTAGGCGGGGCCGGCTGCGCGCAGGCCAGTGATGAACCGCTCTGAATCGAACAAGCTCTGATACATACGATACGCCGTTCCCATAGATTTAGATTTACGCGCGCGAACTTGAAGCTGAAGCTTGGAGCGCCACCCCCGGCCGCCCGAATCGCGTCTCGGAATCATCGGTATCGCGCGAGGCTCGCACCCGGGGGTACGTTCGTACGTATCGTCAATGGGTTACTCACCGAATCGAAGGAAAAGGAATGATGCATTTTGCATGCAGGATATATACCGCCCTATCCCCGCACCGTCGCGCGTCGTGATATCGGGTGCAAGCGCTAACGCTTCTCAGAACCCACCGACTTCCCGCGGGACCCACCCCAGCTACAGCTGCATCCCCCGCCCTCAATGCCTCAATTTCAACTTAGCCGGGCGCACCGCCCACCCCGAGCCTCCCCGACGTCTGCTACGTATTACAACCCGACCTCGAAATGCACCCGGAATGAATTCGCATTTATTTACAGGGCCCCGCTCGAAACGCGCTCCCAGACTCCAGTCGTACCGCCGAAGATGCGAGTCAGGGGAACAAAGGGATATATGTAGGACATTCCCCCGAGGCCGCGGGAATCTTTCTGGATTCCATCCACCAATGCCCAGGGCCAGTGGAGGCGCGGAATAATTCTGGGCCCTGGCGTAAATAATCCACTCAGCACTTGGACTGCCAGTGGCTCATCCGACGGCCAATCTGTCGACGGTCCCAATGATGGACAATCTCTTCGCCAGGGGCCGGCGGCCAATATTTCTCGACGGTCCCAACGATGGATGATCTCTTCGCCGTTCCAACGAGGAAATATCGAAGCCGCTCGCGTTCAACCTTTCAAAATTCCCAGTTGCAACCCGGGCCGGCTCAGGTTTACCTCGGAATTTACCTCCGCCCGAAACAAAATCCAAACTTGAGTCCATTCGATACTTTCAATCCAGCGCGCAACCTGTCCTTAACCCCTTCGAATCGCCCGACATCATATACCGTGACCTCCGCACTCAGTACTCAGCCTGAAATGTAGGATCATTAGAGCTTATTGGCAAGTGGTATAAAGATTTATACCGATGTTTTTTTGGTGAAGCCATAATCGAAGTGCCTGTATTTTTTGCTCCACAAAATGTGTCATCGCCGAAAATAGGATCACGTTCTTGACCTCAACGCGCTTTCCGGTCGGCGCACTACTTCGCTTCAGCGCGGGTAAGCGGCGGCGGCGACGCGACGAACAACGAGCTCGTCTGCTTGGGAGAAGCCGCAGCCGGCATCCAAGTTTGAAAGTCCGGCCGGCCTCGTGCTGATATTTTTTGAGCGCTCCACTGAGCTCCACAATCGAACTGGCGTGTTCTTTGGTATGAAGATTTTGAATTTATACGACTTGCCAATAAGCTCTATTCAGGCAAACATGCGCGTCCGACCGAGTCGGAATTCAACCCAGCGCTTTAAAACAACTCGGAGTCCCTCGGACGCACATGCACATAATCCACCCACCAGTAACGACCACACCGAACCAACGGGGGTCACCCGAGGCGCCCGAGCCTGGCGCGAGCTAAAGGCTAAAGCTTACTTGCCGAAGTTCAACCCTTGGTTCAACCTTGGCTCAACCGGCTACAAGTACTTACGAGCCAAGTTGCTTGACTACTAGCGCAGGCACGTACGCATATGATACACCTTGAACTACCTTGTACTACCTTGAGCGCTTGGGCCTGAATCGGTTTGGGCTGAGGTCGAGATATCTATGGCCTGGGTCTGCGCCGATCCCGGGTCCGCGCCTGAGGATGACGATTCCGAAACAGGGGTTCGAACTCCCACCGCAACTGACCAGAAGCTGGCGCTTGCCTGGCTGCAGCTTCAAGCTATACATGCGCTTATGCCCTCGAGGATGGCCTGGGACTAAGTATCACGGACAAATTAGTAGCAAGTCAACTCAGAATTTAGATTTGAAACCCAAACCAAAAGTCGGGACCCAAACCGAAAACCCCGCTCGGACTCGTCGAATAGCCGCCAAACGCCCTTTACCTCTCCTTCGCTTCCTCCTCCTGCTCCGAGTCTCCTCAATTCGCACCCGAAATAATTGAACCCGAACCCGAAGTCCAAACTGCGCGTCTCTCCTGCTTCTTCTCTCTTCTCCAATTTCTTCTTTACCATATGTGCGCCGCCCAGTCTACCCCGTCTTTTGGCCGTCGTAAACTGGGCCAATCATCTAGCGATCTTTTATTTGCATCATTTCTGCAGGAATTTGGGTCAAGCGAAGCCCTTCCTGGACGGCAGCATTTTCGTTTTCGGTTGAACATACAGTTATTTGGAAGGCCTATACTGTACACCCGGGTTCTACGCACTGAGCTGCTTCTGCAAGTCCACGATATAGGCAATAGTGTCGACCACCATCTTCTCGAGCGTTGTGTATTCGATGCCCAGCTCCCTGATGGCCTTCGTTGCATCGTACTCGAAGTTCCGGTAGCCCGCCTTTGAGAGGTCGATAGGTGGCAGGTTATCGCGGAGGTCGGGGAAATGACGATGCATCACTTCAACAAAATGACCGGGAACCTGGGGAGAGTTATGACTGCCTGTGCAAGGGATGGGAGCTGCGCAGCGTACATAAGTGCCGCCGATGAGCAGATAGCGCTGGCCTTTGGCGGCATCGCGCTCGGCAGCGCGTACATGCGCGAGAGCGACGTCGCGTGCATCGACGTAGCAAGGCCAGTCCAGAATAGGGATGCCTGTCTTGTATTTACTGTTCGCAATGTCCCACACGAATGCTGTGGAGAGGTTGAGCGCGGACAACGATGTAAGGGGCTGTACAGGAGGCGCGAAAGTCCCGCTATTGTATTTTGCGTAAGCCATTGCTTCCCTAAAGTCGGAAGCAGCGCACCAAGGACAGATGGTCGATCCAGCCCAAGCGGGTTTCTCGTCCTGTATGTAGTCCCAGAACGCGCGCTCGGCGAGGGCTTTGGAGGCACGGTAGACGAGGAGTGGCTCAGTTGCCACCTTCGCCTCATCGTATGTTACCGAGTTCCACTCCGTTTCGACGACAGGCTTGCCAGCCTCGAGTGCGGAGTCGAAAATCGCAGCCAGCGAAGATGTGTATATGACACGCTGAATCCTGGGCTCGTGCTTGGTCGCGAGGAGGAGATTCTTCGTCCCATTGATTGCGGGGATCAGAAAGTCCGCCTCGTTGTCCTGTACAAAGATGAGCGAGCGCAAGTGAAGTCGGCGACGGCAGACATGCATTTTTGATCCAGTTGACGGGCGACGCCACATGCGCAACAATGTCGCATCCTTTCACCGCCTCATCGAACGCGCCTGCGACCACCATGTCAGGAATGACCGCGTAGTGAAAGCGTGCCTTGTGCGCTGGAAAGCGCGCGATCCAGTCTTCGGCCTTGACCGCTGTACGAGCTGTGCCCTTGACCGTGTATCCTGCATCCAAGAATGCGAGAGCTGTATGGGTGGCGATGAAGCTGTCCTATCTTGAGCGCAGGATCAGCGGAGGCCAAAACGTTGGCGCACCCAGTGATACCGGTTATGAGGACAACTTTATCCAAGTTGGACATTGTTTTTGTCACCGCTTTTCCCTTTCAGGCTGAAATTGTAGAGTGGACTCAAGGTCGGCGACCAATTTATACCGGCCTCAGCCCGCCGACAGTCATTGAAGAGAAGTAATACTCAGCTGGCGGGCCGGCAGCTATTCAAATTCGGTACCGGAACCTAGGCGTGTACCAAGCGTGTACCGTCGAAGTTCTATAACTTCTATTCGACAATTTCGAGGTCGGAGAGCGGTAATCGCTAAGTTTTAAAATCGGTTGTGAGCCGCACAATGGTGACGCGCTCGCAGTCGGTCATATTTGGCTGCTTGAGGAACGACAAGTAACAGCTGCCACTGAGCGAATCCCATTAGAATCCCAGCCAGAAAGAAAAAGAAAGTCGAGTCATTGTTTGGTGACTGTGTTTGGCCGCACCGGTTGACAGCTTCTCAGCGGACACACTCTCGACACAGAGCCTCGCTCGTGGAGGACAAGGCGCTACGCTACCCATTTACGAAGCCACCATGGGGACGACGAGGAGGCTCTGGCTCGTGTCAAGCCCCACAGCACGGTCGGGCAGGCGATGAAAATCTGTATCCTGCTTCTTTCCTTCCACCACCGTCCTAGGCTCGGTTAACTTTCTACGTGATCTTTCTGAAGAAAGTCGTTCAGGATCACTATGCTATAGTTTGATTCCAAACTAGAATGAACGCTGGAAACGCCCTTCTGACTCCGACACACTTTTCTGCTCCGAGTCGGTATCCCCGCAGGCCGCCTATTGGAAGTGATCGTCCTGCGGTTAGCATGACCCACTGGCGGGAGCCGCTCATAGCGCTGGCCTTCGACCACGCAAATCTGACTTTGGGCTGGGCAGCACACGGAAACTGAGCATGTACCTCCCCGTTATCCAAGAGACGTTTGCAGACACGTCCGAAGAGGACGACGAGGAGGAAACGAGGCTTGCGGTCGCTACCGTACCATGATTTTATCTTTGATTTATCGACCCATCTTCTAACTTGAATACCGCCATGTTTTCTTTCATGTACTACTTCAACTTCTTGGAGGCAAACTTGGTTTTTAGGGCTTGGAAAGGCACGTGAAGGTGACCTCTCCACCTGAACCGATAATGCTGATGTCTCCGCGCACAACGAAACCACGGTTCTTGTAAAACTTGATCTAGAACAGCAAGGTCAACCAAAAGGTTGAACCATTCTTGGGGGACGTACGTTCGCATCAGTGGTAGTCTCCAGGTACATCATTGTGCCGTCTGACGACGCCTAGATGTAGAAGATGAGCTCGAACGACAAAGGGTAGGGAAAGCAAAACCCTGGTGTCAACAGTTCGAAGGAGAGCAGTAGCGAGTCCCTTATGATGGTGGTCTACGCTGGTCGCAAGTAAGTTGAGATTCCAGGACTTGTGAGCTGTTCCTTTGCCCAAGCAAGCTTCGATCCATTGGGCGGAACGCGGCTCGAACTGATCGAAGTTGTGTTTCGGTCGATTCATACTGATAGGGAACTCACATATTCAGACCACCATCTCTCCAGTTCCGGCGTAAATCTGGAACGCACTTCGTTGTAGCCTGCAGCGCGTTGCTCTTCCCTAAAAAGAAGTCGGTTTCAGGAATGGGTGATTCAAGATGTTTACGTTGCCAAAAGAGCACTTCCAGGGCCGAACCAAACAGCCACTGCGGAGATGTCTGTGGGACCAAAGCCGGCAACCCAGAGCTCGCCTCCTATGGCTCCTGCCCGCAGATGGGCGCGGTGGAACGGCTGGTCGAGATCTGGATTTCCGCCGGTCATGGATGCGCCGAAGGTGTCCTCAGTAACACTGCGGAAAGCCTCAGTGAGAAGCGCAGATGCTCTTTCAATCTCATCGTCTACAGAGACTTGAAAAAACAGTTCCACAGCGTCAATGGGAAATTGACCTGTGGGATTTGTGAGGCGACGGACGACAAGGTCTCCCATGAAATAGAATCGAGGAGTAAGTAGTAGTGGAACTCGAAGGAACCCGCAGTTACTGCGTATTGGTAAGCCATCGATCGGGGGCTGGTGGATTGCATGCCTCCGCGCTGGGGCCGACCAGTCGGACCACCAAAACAATAGGGTGTCATGTGGCTATCCAGCGTATTGGATGGCGAGATGCCGCCGTGGCGATGGGCGTCTGAGCCGTGATTTTTCTCGATTTTTGCGTCAAACCATTCGGAAAAGGAGCACAGCATGCGCCACCGCTTCAATGCGCGGTCAAACGTTCAACGTTCAACGTTCAGATATGAGGTGTCCCCATGTGATGGCGAAGTTGACGATGCGAGAGAATCTGAGAGAAATTGAGAATCCTTCAAAGTGCCACTTTAAGTGGCAGTGCGACGGGTTAGATATCACGTGTCGTTTCGTAGCACAGACCGTCACGCGTTAGTCACGCTTTCCTCCCCTGTACCATCGTACTGTACTATTTCGACCAAGTATTCATGGCCTGTGACCAGTGACCATAAGTCTTCAGTTCTGAAGTATTCAAATTGCCTTTTTGGGCGATTTTTCGGAGTTTGCCGGGCCAAACTGGGCCAAAAGCCCCTATTTTTGGACGAAAACCTCGATCCAAAATGCCTGTGACAAGTGACATTTTTACCAAGTATTCATCTCATCGGCCGCTGTGACCAGTGACCGAATACTTGGTCGAAATAGTACAGTAACCGCCATGGAAGTTGGTGTCTGCTGGGGTTCAACCACCACTGGACCACCACAATCGAGCGGAAGCTGCCACGACCCGTGGCGATCTATCTCATCTCGAACCCAGGTTGAAACGCGCCCCTCGCAGATGATGTGCACTCCCCAGCGCGCGCTGGCGCTGTACTAGCCTGCCGAACCCAGCAAGCAATGCCCAATATATCGAGACACTTCCCGCGCCCCGCGGGGGCGATTGCGCACCACTGCCCGCGCCGCAGGAACATGCCGTACCCTCCGCCTGGCGCGCTGCCGAAATAATGATTTCAAGTTTAACGCGCAATTTATCACCGTGCGCAATTCATTCCGCACCTAGTACCTAGGCGGGGCCGGCTGAGCAGGCCAGTGATGAACCGCGCCGAATCGAACAAGCTCTGATACGCCGTTCCCATAGATTTAGATTAACGCGCGCGGATTTGAAGCTTCAAGTTGTTCCATCTTGAAGCGCCACCCCCGACCGCCCGAATCGCGTCTCGGAATCATCGCGCACCGAGCCTCGCGCGCGGGGGTACGTCCGTACGTATTGTTTAATGCGGTACTCGCCGAGTTGAAGGAAAAGTAATGATGCATCTTGCATGCAGGAGATATCCCGCCCTATCCCCGCACCGCTGCGCGCCGCTAGTCGCGCTAATGCTTCCCAGAACGCACCGACTTCCCGCGGGACCCACCCCAGCTACAGTTGCATCCCGCCCTCAAGGTCTCAAATTTCAACTTAGCCGGGCGCACCGCCCACCCCGAGCCTCCCCGACATCTGCTACGTACATAAAACCTGAAAATCACCCGGAATGAATTCGCATTTATCTCCAGGGCCCGCTGGAAACGCGCCCCGGGTCGCAAAGATGTGAATCAGGCGGACAAAGAAAGACAAGACAATCACCGAGGCCGCGGGGATTTGTGTTGTATATCTTTATCCACTTAGACTGGCCCTGGATGCGCGGAATGATGCTGGGCCCTGGTGTAATAAATCCGCTCAGCAGTCAGTCGACGGCCGATATCTCTCGACGCCAACGAATCGATGGACGATCTCTTCGCCGGCGGCGCTTCAAATTCGAGACCAGGAACCAGGATGGTGCTGCGCACATTTCAGCGCGAATTTCAAGCTCTGGCAACGTTCAACTTTCAACGTTTCAACACCCATCGGAGTTATCGGATTCAGAGTCGCGTTCAAGCAACCCGGGCCGGCTCAGGTTGCAGCCCTTGGAATTTACCTCCGCCCGCCGAAACAAGTCCAAAATCAAACTCAAGTCCATTCGAGCCAGCCCGCCGCGGCAACCAACCATGGCCAATCCCTGGCATACACCTCCCTAGACTCAGGACTGCCATAGGATTCACGCAGCTAAGTATTCGCGTCCGACTCGGGATTCAACGTTTCAACGTTTCAACCGGCGTCCGGCGGCGCCAAACGACTCCGACTCCGAGTCCCGCGCATGTACGATACGTACTACCCACCCACCCCCACCCACCAGTCTGCAGTAACCACCGTACCGCACCGCACCGCACCGCCTATCGCGACTGAACCAGCGGGGTCGCCCGACGCGCCCGAGCCAAAGCCTAAAGCTTACCCAACATCCAAGCCATACTCAACCCTTGGTTCAACTCCCGGCCACAATGCATAAAGTTCAAGTTGCTTGACTACGTACGTAACTACCTCGAACCAAGTAAGTAACTTACCTTGAGCCTGAACAGAACTACTCCTGGGCGCCTGGGCCTGAATCGGTTTCGGCTGAGGCCGACGCATCCCAGTGGCCCTGCGCCGATCCGACCGGACCCGGCGCGGCGCGGCTGCGAATCGTATATCAATATTATGGTTCGAAAACTTCCCCAGCCTCCCTTCCTTAATCCATGTGCCATATCCAAAGTACCTCACCCATTTTCGCGCCTCACCGGTACCGTTGGCAGGCTACGACTCGGAACTTGAATCTATAGTATAGATCTATATCATGCATGGTGGTTCAAATTTTCAAATCTTCAGGCTGGTACCGGTATCACTTCCTTCCTTCCTTCCTTCCTCCAAACTACCTCGCCTCGCCCCTCCTCCGGGTCTCATTGACATGCAGCAGGCCCCCATCTCCTCCCGTGCCCGCCCCTCCCCTTCCCCGTGTCTCCAATACCTCCTAGAACTAATCCCAAACTAATCCCAAAGCCTCGAACCGACGCCCGGGCCTTCCCTACGCGCCGACTGGGAGCAGTTCGACGCTCCCAACTGAGGGACTCCTCCATCGCTGTGGCATCGCGCATTTTCTCCAACTGACTTTGAGGCAATTCGTCTACACCTCGTTGACGGCAGGTTCTCCCTGCCCATTACAGCCGTGCTCTTGCCTTTCGCAAGACTTGGATGTATTGATCGGACAGGTTACAAACCATGCCGCAGTGGTGCACTCACAGACGACTGGTGGTGCACTCACAGACGCGACGCCTCGGAGTCAAACACAGAATCGATATCTCGCGAGTACCTACACACAATCGCAACGATAGTGATACACTATTAATTATCCTTCTTTCTCCACGCCGTGCCCCCGTCGGCAGTGCTCACGCCTTCTCCACCGGCGTCTCCTTCTCCTTCGTTTCCACAGCCGCAGCGGGCGCAGCCACAGGTGCAGCAGGTGCAGCGGACGCCGCCGCGGCCTTATGCTCCGCCGCGATCCTCCGCGCCTCCTCATGTATATCCAGCGCCTGCTTCGACGTCGTCGTATAGAACGCGCGCACGCGCCCCCCGAGCGGCGACGCCAGCGCGCGGCTGTAGTACTGGTGGAACAGCTTAAGCACAAACAAACCACGCAGTCACTCGCTGCGCCCTAAACGATATAGGGAAGAGAGAGGGACGCACGTCGCCCGCGCTCTTGCTGTACCCCTTCTGCTCGTCGACCGCGCGCGCCTGCTGCGTCGCCGCGCCGACGGTCTCGACGACCTTCCCCGAGACGGTCTTGTCCGGCCCGAGCGCCTTCGCGCCGATGGTGCTGTCGAGCGTGGTGAGGTACGAGAGGAAGCGCTTCGAGATGCCTTGTTTCGCTAAGGGAGGGAGGGGGCGCGTTAGCGGGCGGGGCGGGGGGAAGGCGGAGTGGGGAAGACGACGCGGGGAAGACGACGCGGGGAAGACGACGCGGAAAGGGGAACAAGGGGAACAAGGAGGGGGGGGAGGAAGAGGAAGGGGAGAAAGGGGAAGGCAGGGGACGTACTGTCGATCTCAATAGCGCGGTTGAGGATGGAGTCCGAGAGGACGTAGCCCTTCGCGAGGTACTCCGCGGCGACTACTCAGCACATCAGCACACTCACATTTAGAGTGGGCGGATGGAAAGACGCACTCCCGGCGCGCGGCTTGTCCGACTGCTCGATGTGGTGCGCGGCGTCGGCGCCCGTGCCCGTGTGCTCCTCGTCCTCGTGCGCCGTGTCGGACGTCACGCTGAGCGTCGCGGCGTCGAGCGTGCCGCCGTTGAGCTGCCAACGACAAACAACAGTGCGGGTCAGCACAACGCGCGCACGACAACAACACGGGGGGAAGGGGGGGGAGACGCACCATGAGCGCGGTCTTCGCGGCGGACGACTTCTGGAAGTGGATCGTCGCGCTCCCGCCCTCGGCCTTGAAGTCGATCGCGTCGATCCTGGCAGTCGACGCGGGTGGTCAGCGTCAGCGTCAGCGGGGGCGCGGGCGCAGTGGGCGGGCTCACGTTCCGCAGAAGCTGGGGCGCGCGATGGCGGGCGATCAGCGACCTGCGCACGTAGACGGAGAGGGAGGGGAGGGGGAGGGGGAGGGGGAGGGGCGCGTACGTGAAGAAGTCGTGGAGGTGCGCTTGCGTGGTGGTGGGGGCGATGCCCGAGACCTACATGGGCGGGCGGTGAGCGGGCGGGCACGGGCGCGGGCGGGGGCGGGGGAGGGGGAGGGGGCGCACATGTACGGAGTGGGTGGCCATGGTGGGTGGTGGTTGAGAGTAAGAGTGAGAGTAAGAGTACGGTGACGAAGCAGAACAGAGCGCCGAGGTGGGCTCTTATGATGCTGCGTAGGTATGATGTCACGGAGTCCGCCCAAGTTCCCACGCACGTGGCTTGTGCATGTGATTCCGCGCGGATTCTTCCGTCGGGGTTTTCCTCATGGAATAATTCGACGACGCGCCGATGCAGGCGACGTCGCGTTAATTAGCGTGCGAGCTGTGCCTGCCTTGCCTCGCTCGCAGAAAGCTCAGAAACCACAACACAGTCGTATAAAACCACCCCAGGTTTTCTTCGGTGAACGGCCCAGGCGTGACTAGGCTGCTCGCCAAGGCGCTGCGGCGGTAGGGTACATAGGCCCATTTATTTTGGGCCAACAAAGGGAAAACAAGCGGGGGGAATGATAGGCGTAATGTGCGTTTCTCACCGATCGCCCTTTCGAGAACAAAAAAGCCCTGAGCCTGAGGGTATTAGCCCTGCGAAGCCTGCGCATCCTGGGCAGCCCTGGAAGACCCCGCTGGCTACTATTAGTGCGGCGAATATTCCGCCCGAACGGGGCGGGGACGTCGACGATAGCACTCTATTACATAGCGCATCGCGTCTTCGCTCATTTCCGATCGTTGAGGACCTGTACATCAACGCCACCGTGCATTTTTCGCTCGTCACTTCAGCTGGAAGTCACCTGAAGTCACTCTAGCCGACGTGTTCCCTGCGTCGTGCCCGGGGCGATCAGCTTTAACAGTTTAAAGGATTTAGAGGTGGGCATGATCCGCGCTGCGAGCGGTTTCAGCGGGAGCTCGCCGCCCCGAACAAGGGCCCGCCCGACGCGGAGGTCGCCGTGCGGCGGGGCCGGGCTGCTCGCGGGCTGCTTTTGAATTGAACGCAGAGGCTGGATGCAGTGTCGTGCAGGCAACCCGCGCTGCATGCGGACAACGGAGGCAGAAAATTAAATGCAGACAGGGGCTGTCACACCGTCACACCGCGCCGCCACGCCGTTTAATTTAAGGAGGAAGAAGAATGCCCGCACATATAAAGGCCTCCCACAGACCACCCCAGTCCACCACCCCGCCCGCCCACTGCCCCGACGCCCGCCCTCGACGTCGCCGCTGCATCCTCGCCGCTTTGACACGCATCTTGCTCATCTAGCGCCGACGCGGACTCCGAGCTGCCACTTCCAGTTGGTTGCCACTCACCGGCGCTGTGCGTCTCCACCTGTCTTCCTGACCCCCAAGTCGAACATTCGCCAGTACCAGTGCCCACGCCGCACCTCGACCTTGCCTCCCCCCAAAAAGTTGACCGCTGTCGCTGCGACACGTGTGAGTTGCCCAGTCCCGCCCTTCTGAATCCCACCCGTACCCATGCCCCATCTCCCTTAGCACAAACCAAAATGGACGCCGCCCCGTCCGCCTCCGCACGCATCCTCTTCCCGCCCATCGCCAAGTCCTCCGCGCCCATCGGCATCCCCGGCCGCCACCACCCCGCCCCCGCCTCCGCGTCCACGCCCACGCCCACGGCGCGCCCCATGTCCCCCGAGCTCCTCTTCGAGATGGAGGCGTTCTCGCCCCCGCCCCGCCCCGGCACCCCCACCCCCACCCCCGCGCGCGTGCTCTACCCCTTCCCCATGCTCTCCGTCTCCGCGCGCCACCTCGCCGCCGAGCGCCGCGCCCGCGCCTCCTCCACGCCGCGCAGCCTCTCCTCGTCCTCCTCGTCCCCACCGCCCCTCGCGCGCCCGCGCCCGCGCCCCGCGCGGCGCAGCCAGCCGCCCCCGCTCGCCCGCCAGCCGCCCCCGCTCGCCCGCCCCCGCCCCCGCACCCCCGACCTGGACCTGGACCCAGCGCACGCGATCCGCGCCGCGCCCCTGCACCGCGTCGTCGGCTTCACGCCCTCCCCCTCCCCCTCCCCCACCGTCCCCGCCCCCACGCCCCCCGCGCCCGTCCCCGCCCTCGCGCCCCCCGCACACGAGCCGCGCCCGCGCGCCAAGAGCGCCGCCCCGCGTGCGGCCCTGCGCGGCCCGCGCGCGTTCTCGCCGCCGCCGTGGCGCGCGGAGCCGCTCGGCGAGGAGGAGGGCGGCGCGGGCGGCGGGGGCGCGGCGGAGTTCACGCAGTACCTGCTGCGGCGCATCGAGGCGCGGGGGGCGAAGCCGCTGCAGTTCCAGGCGTTCTGCTTCGCGCGGTGACCAGAGAGTGAGAGTGGTGTGTATTTGTACCCCTCCCCCCCACAAGACAGGTAGGCTGGGTCCTGATGCCATGTGTGTATTATGGCTGATGGGGTGGTGGGTAGGTGCCTGCGGCGCCCGCGTTCGAAGGACGAAGGACGAAGAACGAAGGACGAAGAACGAAGAACGAAGAACGAAGAACGAAGAACGAAGAACAAATTATCAGCAGCTGGTTATAGAGGCTGCCACCGACGAACGACGGACGAACATCGAACAACAAACCAACATCTTGTCTTTTTACGCATCCACATCTTGCATCCACCATCCAATCCACCTCTAGATAGTCCGAAACTTTAGCCCATCCTCCGTAATACCTATCATACACCCCACACAACCACCCAACCACCACTCCACTCCAGCACACAGCACCCATTCTCGCATACAGCATACGGCATACAGCATACAGCATACAGCATACATACAGCATACGCATACATACAGCATCCAGCATCGCATCGCATCTTCATCACCAGCATCCCCAGCATCGTATCCCCAGCATCCCCAGCATCCCCAGCATCGGCATCGTCTCCCCCACCCCCATCCATCCGTACATACATACAACATCCATCCGTTCGTTCGTACATGTACATACATTACTCCCCACTCACCACTGGTTGTCCGAGTCGTAGAGGTAGACGTAGAGGTAGACGAGGTAGAGGTAGAGGTAGTAGACATGGAGAAATAGAAATAGAAGTCGTCTGCGCCTGTGGTGTGGGGTGGGTGGGGTGGTTTGGGGTGGTGGGGTGGTGGGAGTGGTGAGGGCATTCAGTGAGCGGGAGGGGAGCCGTCCCCTCTTCGTTTCTTTTCTTTTTTGCACTGGAGGGTGTGATGCCAAATGGCTCAGGCTGATGCCAGTGTCAATGCGTGCCCGGGCCCGGGCACTGTGGTTTATGGGTTCGAGCTTTCGAGCTTTTGACCAAGCGTTAGGTGGTGGGATCGTCGTTGATAGTATTGAACCTTGAACGTTGAAAGCTTGAAGCTTGAAGCTTGCCAAAGCTTGAACTCGAAGCTTGAACTCGAAGTCCGGGTGCGTTTGACGTACATAGCTGTAGGGGGTGGCGGATGTTGGATGTCGGATCGGACGGACGAGAGCGCTGAGCGCGGCGGACGGCCGTGTGCACCAGCAACGAAAGAGTGGAGGAAGAAGGATTTGAGGACTTGGAGGACTTGGAGGACTTGGAGGACTTGGAGGACTTGAAGAAGAATTGAGAAGGGTTCGGAGAAGAATTGAGAAGGACTTCACCAGTGGGTGCGCGGCGGCGGCTTGGGGCTTGGGGCTTCGAGTTCGGGTCCGGGTTCGGGTCCGGTTCGGGGTCGGGGTTGGGCGCCGTGGGCTGGGGTGCTAGTTCGGGCCCGAGCACGAGCACGAGGAGGAGCAGGAGCGGGAGGAGAGCAGGAGCAGGAGGAGAGCTTGAGGAGAGCGCGCATTTGGCAGTCTACGCGCCGCGAGCGGAGACCGGCGTCCAACTTGAGGCCTTGAGGCCTTGAGGCCTTGAGGTTCATTTCATTTTACGCCATGTAGAGTTCATTTCGCCCGGCCCCGCTGTGGGGTTCCGAGTCGGCTAGTGGACTGCCCGGGGCATCTTGAAGCACACTGAGTACTGAAGTACTGAAGTACTGAAGCTGGAGCACTGATGGCCTCCGACTCCGACTCCGATGTATCCTTGCCTATTCTTGCCAGGCCGCGGCGCCGCTGGATTGCAATGTGCATCATGATATAAGATACCCCTGCCAAGTGTATGGATGAATCAGTGACCAGCAGTGGCAGGATGATCAGGATTCAGGACACGGACACGGAATACGCCCGCTGCGACAGTGCGAGATGATGCCGAACCCGCCCAAGCTTGAACTTGAAGCTTGCAAGCTTGAATCAGCATCGATGCGGGGTTGCTTGCCGGTGACCAGGCACGCGCACAAGGCCATCCTTCCAGGCCTGATTCGTCTGCAGATTTGGGGATTCGGCAGGCACATACATACGAGAGTGAACCGCGCGCGCATTTGGGGCTCACGAGATATTGAATTGAGGTGAGAGCCCGCAAGTTGGTGATATGTTCAAACTTCAAGTTGCACAGTGACTCTATAGTGCCGCAAAATTCGCCTTGGTCGATGCTGGAGATTGGTTATGGTATCGGACGTATGCATAGCAGCATACGGGGCCGCGGAGTGTTGAAAGGAAAATAGATGAAACATGTTGCCTAGCCGTTAACGTTGGCGCGTATTTCTGCAAACTGCGATAATGCGGCATTCGTGGGTGGACGTAGAGGGCCCGGCTGTCGCTACTAAAGGTTGTTTCGGGCCTTGAAATGATTATTGATATTTCAACCTGTGTTGGATGGGCGCGGTCTGGCCAGAGAATGTAGCACGCGGCGCGTTGGCTCTCCATTTTTTGAAATCGTATGCACCTTGTGGAACATAACCTATAATCTGCTATAATTAGCGCGGACTGTTGGAACTGATAGGAAAGGCGGGGGAATAGACCACAGTGGTGCGATGCAGGCCAGACTGCCAGCCAGGAGCGGGTTTTCAGGACAAGCAGCGCCAGTTGGTTTGGAACAAACGATTGATGGGTTGATTTGTGCTGACCAAGGGTGATCACGCGATGATCGGCGGGCCAAGCCGAGGCCAAGACCAGGCCCTGACCATGTTATCGATCTGATTATTTCAAAGGTCCATATGTCCATGCCGCCCAACGCGGCATTAATCACCCCGTTCTGCGCTCACCATTCTACGAGCTCGTCGCCGTCGCCTGCAGCGCCGAGCAGCCCTCAAATATTAATTCCCCGCTCGCAGCCACCATGGCAGACAACGTCAACCCCACCCTCGCAAACTCTTCGTCCTATGTCTACCCCGTCCGCTCCCTGCTCAGCCGCCACATCCACCCCGCCCACAACCCCAACTTCCCAGAGCACAAGCCCGCCGATGTCCTCCCCGGCGCCGACTCCACCGCCGGCGCCCGCCTGAGCTACTTCTGGACGAAGGACGCCACCGACGCCGGTGCTGCAAAGCCGTTGTTCACTCGCAGACGCTCTGCCTCAGAATCCTCGGCGACACCCCCGTCGTCAACCGTCGCCGCATCCTCCAGCGCGATGTCGCCCGCTCTGAAAAAGATCAAGGCGCGCAGGCGCCACCGCTCTGCCAACTCCCCGCCCAACTTCCGGCACTTTCCCGCCGAGGACGCCGGCCCCCACCTGCGCCGCACCTTCACTGCCGCGGCCGGCGCGGGCACCTTCAGCCCCCCCGACCTCCTCGCGAGCTTCGCCCCGTCCACGTGGATAACCGACCTCCGCCCCGCAGTCGCAGCAAAGCCCCGCGTCCTCGACCGACCGCCGCCCGAGCCGCGCGCCCGCCCCAACCAGGTCCCCGTCAGCGACGACCCGCTCCCGCCGGAGGAGGTGCCCGACCTCCCCGACGCCGACGACGCCGACCCGCCCCTGCCGTGGAACCCCTCGCAGCTGGGCCTCGTGCACCTCCCCCCGCTGCCCGCGACGCCCCCACACAGCGACCCCGCGGGCCTCCCCAGCGTGCTCGGCTCGCGCAACGGCAGCCGCCGCACCCTCGCGAGCCCGCTCTCGAGCCCCCTCTCCCTGCCGCCCGCGCGCGGCGCGTCCCCCGCGCCCGACTCGCTCAACTCGCTCACCGCCCCCTCCGACTCCGCGTCCGCCTCCGAGGGCGTCGCGGGCTCCGCGTGGGGCTCCGACGCGACCGACGCCTCCGCCGCGCTCCTCACCGTGCGCTTCAAGCACGTGCAGGACGCGCACGGCCACCACATCATCGCCGGCCGCGAGGGCAAGCTCGAGCGCTGCGAGGACGAGGTGCGCTTTTCGTGTTCATGTGCACTTATCACCGCTGACCATGACATGACACAACGTCTCGCAGCCCATCCGCGCGCCCGGCGCCGTGCAGGGCTTCGGCGTGCTCATCGTCGTCGCCGAGCTCGACGACGCGCTCGTCGTGCGCCAGGTCTCCGAGGTGCGCCCCCCCCTCCCCTTCCCTTTCCCCTTCCCTTCGCCCCCGCCCCCTGTATCTTCGCGGCTGAACGCCCCCCTCCCAGAACGCGGAAGAGCTCCTCGGGCTCCCGCCGCAGTACCTCTTCGCGCTGCCGTGCTTCACCGACACGCTCCCCGCGCCCGCAGCCGCCGCGCTCTGGGACAACCTCGCCGCGCTCGCCGAGTCCGCCGCGGACGCGTGCGCGGAGGACGCCGCGCCGCACGTGTTCCTGCTCTCCGGCTGGGGCGCCCCTGTGGCCCCTGCCTCCGCGTCCGCTTCCTCGTCCGAAGGCGCGTCCGGGGGCGCGTCGGGGGTAGAGGGCACGTCCGGGGTAGAGGGCGCGGAGGCGGAGGGGGAGGCGGAGGGGGCGGGGGAGCGCCGCGCGTGGACGTGCTGGTGCGCGGCGCACCGCCCCGCGGGCGGCGGCGGGCTCATCGTGATGGAGTTCGAGCTCGAGCAGGACGCGCTGAACCCGCTGTTCACCGCGGAGGAGGGCTTCGCGGGCAGCGCGTACCAGGGCTCGGCGGGCGGGTCGACGGACGGGTCGGAGCAGACGCTGCTGGGCGGGTCGGCGGCGGGGCGCGCGGTGGAAGGGGAGGGGGAGGCGGAGGCGGAGGCGGAAGGGGAGGGGGAAGGCGGGAAGGTGGGGGGCGGTGACGCGGTAGGCGAGGCGGGCGTGGCGTCGGCGCCGGCGCCGGAGATAGTGGAGAGCCCGCCGTCGCGCGCGCCGTCGCTCAGCGTCTTGGAGCAAGAGCTCGAACGCGGCGCGCTGAACCCGCTCAACCGGCCCGCTCTCCACGCGCGCTCCTCGGGCGGGTCGTCGGGCGAGTCTGAGAGGACGCCCATGCCAACGCCTATGCCGACGCCGCTCACGTCGCCCGGCGCCGAGGCGCGCCTAGAGAGCGAAGCGATGGCGGTGGGTGCCGCGGAGCCGCGGGGGGCCGGCCCGAGCGCGGAGGATATCGTGGAGAGCACGACGTCCCGCGCGAAGCCGCTCATCGCGCTCGAGCGCCTGCGGCGCATCGCGCGGGGTACGCATACGTCGCCGCCGGCGCCGGCGCCCGCCTCGGGTCCGGGTCCGGACCAGGGCGCGGACGCAGGCTCGCCGCGCGTGCGGCGCGGGAGGCGGAACGCGGCCCCGGCGGGCCTGGGCGCGGGCGCGGTGGGGATGATGGACGTGTTCGCGGTGATGGCGCAGATCAACGAGCAGCTGGAGGCCGCGGCGGACCTCGAGGCGTTCCTGGGCGTCGTCGTGGGCGTCGTGCGCGAGCTGTCGCAGTTCGACCGCGTGATGGTGTACCGCTTCGACGAGCTGTGGAACGGGCAGGTCGTCGCGGAGCTGGTGGACTGGGGGCGCACGCGCGCGCTGTACCGCGGGCTGCACTTCCCCGCGAGCGATATCCCGGCGCAGGTGCGTGGCTTTTCTGAGGACGGTGTGTGGTGGGCTCATGGGATGGGATGGGCAGGCGCGGCAGCTGTATGCGATTAGTGCGTCGTGTGGGCTGGTTTTGTGCGCGCTGAGCGCTGATGCCCCGTAGACAAGGTGCGGCTGCTGTACAACCGCTCGCAGAACACCGCGCGCATCGTCGTGCGCAGTAAGGAGGATCTCAAGGTCCCTCTGGTGCGTCCCGCTCCATGCTATCGGAAAACCCTTTGAGTTGCGCGTGTAGGACATGACACACTGCTACCTGCGCGCGATGAGCCCGATCCATGTCAAATGTGCGGGTTTATCTCGTTTATGCGGCTTGGCTGACTCGTTTGCAGACCTCAAGAACATGGGCGTGCGGGCGTCGATGTCTCTCGTGCGTATATCTTTCCTTCCATCCGCATACACGCTATTCCCCCCGCTGACCCGCCCCGCCCCGCCCCGCCCACAGTCGATCATGGTGTTCGGACAGCTCTGGGGCCTCGTGACGTGCCACTCGTACGGCGCGCACGGGATGCGCGTGTCGTTTCCGGTGCGGCAGATGCTGCGCCTCGTCAGCCAGAGCATCTCGCGCAATATCGAGCGCCTGAGCTACGCGCAGCGGCTTACCACGCGCAAGATTGTGCGTCCCCCCTTCCACGTGCGCGCAGGCGAAGCTGACTGGGGGCTACAGATCAACACGCTAGCGTCGGAGAGCCACCCGGTGAGTGTGCCGTGTCCGACTTGGGGCGAGGGCTTATTCAAAGTAGACGGGGTACATTGTAAGCAACGTGGACGACCTGCTGGGGCTGTTCGACGCGGACTTTGGCGTGCTCGTCGTAGGTTTCTTTCACCTTTGCGCGCGGCGGGCAACTAACAGTAGTAGATTGGGGGAGCGGCGAAGATGCTGGGGCCGAATGAGCGCGGGCAGGAGATCCTCATCATGGCGGAGTATCTGCGTTTGAAGCAGTTTACGTCGGTATTCGTCTGTTACGTACGAAGCGTGTGCTGACGTGGCCACAGCACGATCCAGGTCTCGCAGGCCGTGTCGGCGGACTATAAGGACCTGACGCTCTCGGCGGGGCTCGAGGTCGTCGCGGGGATGCTGTGCGTGCCGCTCTCGAGCGAGGGCAAGGACTTCATCTGCTTCCTGCGCAAGGGGCAGCTGCGGCACATCCACTGGGCGGGGAACCCGCACGCGAAGGCGAGCGGCGCGGACCCGGTGCTGGAGCCGCGCACGTCGTTCGCGGCGTGGAGCGAGACGGTCGTGGGGCGCTGCCGCGTGTGGACGGACGAGCAGCTCGAGGCGGCGGGCGTGTTCGCGCTGATGTACGGCAAGTTTATCGAGGTGTGGCGACAGAAGGAGAACGCGCTGCAGGCGACGCGGCTCACGAACCTGCTGCTGTCGAATGCGTCGCATACGGGTGTGTCGCGCGCGATGTCTGGCCGGCGCTTGCTCATTCCTTTTGGTAGTCCGGACACCGTTGAACCATATCATCAAGTGTGTTCGTTCGTTGAATGCGTTTGTTTTGCTAACCGTGGCGGCAGACATCTCGAGATGGCGCTCAACGCCCCCCTGGACGACGAGACTCGCGACAATCTGAACAGATCGCACGCTGCGTCCAAGGTTGGACAGGCCGTTAAATTCAAGTGTCACGTTGATCGGCTCGATAGAGCCTGCTGTTTACGATCAACGACCTGCTGGACCTCACGCGGCTCGAGAGCGGCAACGAGACGTCGTTCAACGAGCCCTTTGACCTGCAGGCTGCCATCGAGGACGCGACACACCTCTATCGCAAGGAGGCGCAGCGGCGGAATATCGCGTTCAAGATGGAGCTGGAGAAGTCGCCTAAGATCGTCGTCGGCGACGCTAAAAAGATCCGGACCGTGGTCCAGAACTTGACTGCGAACTCATGTGTGTCTTCCGTCCTCTAAACAGGGGCCACGTCTGAGTTATCTTTCTAGTAAAATACACGACCAGTGGCACGATTACTGTGGGATGTACGACTTATGGGGAGCCCGAGGGCCTGCGGGGTCCCCGTCAGACTGCGGTAGAAATCGTGGTAGCCGACACAGGGTGTGGGATCACGCCGGAGCGACTCGGGAGCATATTCAGAGAGTTCGAGCAGGTCGAATCGATGGACCTCAGGGGCGTTGGTGGAGGCGGGGTGGGCCTGGGCCTTGCGGTGGTGGTCAGGATCGTAGAGCAGTGCGTTGATTATTGTCGGTCTCCGCGAGCAGTGCTGACGGGGATTACAGGCTCGGGGGCCAGCTGCGGGTCGAGTCTAAAGTGGATGAGGGGAGCCGGTTCTCGTTTTTGATTCCTCTGGCATTGTCCGTCGAGGGCGACGCGCAATCCATCGGAAGCGACGTGCCTTCCTTCGAAGGCGACATGCAGGCCATCGAAGCCGTGCAGTCCATTGAAGATGTGCAGTTCATTGCAGGCAACTTGCAACCATCGACTCCTGCGATGAAGTCCCTCACCATTCGTCTGCGCAAGGAGAGTGAACCGTCGTCGGTGGAGGAAATTGTGCTGCTTGTGGATGCGCTTCCGGCGAGTTATGTAGGGCCCCAGCCCCTCTTGCGCCCAGGGCCGTCCTCCCCCCATCGTCTCCCCGGCTCATTCATTGCCGTCCCCGGGGTGCTCAGTGTGCCCGACTTGATTACGCTTGTTCCACCCATCAAGGTCGATAACGTTGTGGTCGATGCCCCTGCTTTCAATTTGCGACCTACTCCCGCTGTACGCGAGGCTGCCCTCGCGCTCTCTCAAGCATCGGAGTCTTCCATCAATTGGCCCAGGGCCCAGTCCCCCCAGGATGACCCCGCGAAGCTTCGGGTGCTCATTGTTGAGGTCGGTAGTAGGCTTGTAATCAAAATTAGAACCGATATTAACGGAATGCAGGACAATCATATCAACCGGACAGTTTTGGCCAAACGGCTTCGCCTCGATGGGCACATTGTTGTGACGGCGACCAACGGCCAGGAGGGCTTGGACAAGGTCACGTCGGACAGGGCGTTCGACGTCATTCTCATGGACATCCAGTTTGCCTCTTTATCTTCAACGAGTCATTTGCTTGATCCTGATTTCATCCACAGGATGCCGATTCTGGACGGTTACGGAGCCACCGAACGTATCCGGGTTGTAGAAAAACTAACCCCGCAATCCGCCAACCTACGTCTGTCCACCCGCGTCAACGGTGGGCACATCCCCATCTTCGCCGTTTCGGCCAGTCTTCGGGAGCACCGGCGCGAGGAGATGGCAAACTATGGCCTCGACGGCTGGGTCCTGAAGCCCATCGACTTTAAGCGCTTAAAGATCATCCTGCACGGTGTTACAGATTCCGCGCAGCGTGCGCGAGATCTTTACCATGCAGGCTGCAGTTGGGAGGCTGGCGGGTGGCTCGTTGACCAGCCAGATCCATCCTCGTGATTCGATAGTTTCATGGACTCGCAGTATAAGAACCAGATGGAAACGAGGAGCGGGACGGCGCTGAAGTTACCGCCCCCCATCGGGATGAGCCCGTAGTTATACCTCGACGTGCCACTTGAGCGCGTAGACGAGGTCGTTTCTCTATCTTCTGCGGAGGGCCGCGGCAGGCAGCGAGGTGAGGGAGATTGCCTGTGCAGCTAGCTGGTCGTGGATCCGGTGGTGTATATAGTACCGGCATCACGGCGGGGCTTCTGGGAGAAGGACTGGGGCATACATATATGCAAGATGGGCGGTCACTTGCCTTGAGCAATAGATTGAAGTAGCCCTACGTGTCCGTGACTAAAGATCTCTGAGAGGCAGAGATATTCGTTGTAGGGTAAAGTATGTTTCTCTTGATAGGAAGATACAGGTCCACCCAACGTCCGCCCACTGCTACTATCGGCCTCTTCAGGTTGCACAGTATCGGGAGCGGACAAAAAAATCAAATTAGAGCTACAGAAGGCGGAGAAGGGGCAAAATTAGGGACGAGCCGGTATCATTATAGCATCTGTCTTGGAGAGATCAAGTCAAAGTGTGCAGTTGCGGAGCTATGTATCTGTTCGCGGACGTCGGAGCGGATCGCAGTGGAAGTACGAGAAATTCAAGAAGATAGTCATACAGTATCTGCTGGTGTGCTGATAATCCTCTGTAAGCGCCAGCTCTCATCGCTCTGATGGTCTAGTAGAATGATACGTGCTTTGGGCGTGCGAAAGTTTGCTGTGCACGGGGTCCCGGGTTCAAATCCCGGTCAGGGTCGCTTTTTGCTTAATTCCAGCGTTTGTACAAGAGTTGAGAACATTCTAAGGACCCTTGCAGAATATTTTCTCGAAGATTGTCCGACCCCCCTCACCCTCAGAGTAACACCTACACCATGAAGGAGAGCACATTGTTTGAAGGAAAGAGAGAATCGGTTGACCGAAAATAATGTAGGAAGCTATCCTCCGTAGCGAAAATACCGGTGGAAAGAATCCGTGGCGTAGTAGCCGTACAACAGATCCTGCAACGGCACAGTGGGACGTAGCCGGGCTTCCACTTTATACTGTCTCACTTCCTGGCATGTTTTCAAATGTGATTATACAAGAAAAGAGAGGTGTTTGACGCGCCAAACACGGTCTATGCAGGCGAGCACACACGCGTCGCGTCTTCCCCTTTCAGTTCCCTTTATCTCACTTTATATATATATGCCTCTTTCATTCCATAGCTCTTCGTCCTCTTCTTCTACCTACACTCACACGACTCGATAGGTACTAGCGATGTCCTCTTCTTCTACCTACACTCACACGACTCGATAGACTAGATTTTCTTTCTGTCTTTGAGGACATCGAGTAATCATTGCAACGGGTCACTGGAAAAACCAGCATCGCATTGGCGGTCGTTTCGCGCGCCGACCGCCGCCCATCTCCGAGCCACTCACTACCTCCTCCTCGGAGTCGTCGCCTATCGCGTCCCTCACCCCATCACCAGTCCCGTCCCGCGCTCCGTCGCCATCAGCGGATCACCACGCGGATCCGGAGCCTTTCATCGAGGACCTCTCTTTCAGCCTTGACAACTTCCACTTCGACGCGATGGCCGACCCGGTGAACCCTTCTACCCCCGCGGCTCCTGCTCCTGCCTCCCTCACACCCGAACTCATGGCCACCTTCGCGGCTTTCGCCGCCATGTTCGCACAGCAGCAGAACCAGCATGCATTACCGCCTCCACCGCCGGTTGTCCCGCCTTTCACAGGCTCGGATGCTACAACGGAGTTTGGAGGTAAGTCGCTGCCCGCCCTATTTCCCTCCATCGATTCCAAGATTATCTTGGACATCGTCTCGCACTCGTTCATGCCACTGGACCTGCCGCGTCTGCTATCGCCACTCGCCGCTCGACAGGACTACATTGCCCCACCCTCGTCCGCTCCATCCACTGAGCATGCCCTCGCGCTCAAGCATTTTCCCTCGTTCAATGCCCTTCTTCGCCCATTGCTCAAGTACTTCGAGGTGCTCGGAGCCTTCGCAGCGTCTTCCGGGAAGCCTTGGGAGGTCTTCGCCATCACACGCTCCCTCTCAGATTACGTCTCGCACCTCACGGAGCTCCACCAGCAGTACAAGTGGTCCGCGGTTGTGATCTATCATGTCGAATTTCACACAATCCGGCTGTGGGACATGAAATCGGGCATCTACTCGGGGTGGGCTCGCCCTGATCACAACCTCCTGTCGCGCATCGTCTACATGCACCCTCTTCCCCCGCCGTCGTCGAGCCCCCACTCTGCCGCCAAAGCGTCCTCCCCTAAGACAAAGAAGACATCGTCGCTGCCAGTGGAGCAGCAAGTCTGCTACGACTGGAACAATGGTATCTGCAAGTCGTCGCCTTGCCCGTCGAAGCGCCGGCACGTCTGCCGTTCGTGCGAAGGAGACCACGCAAGCACCGCCTGCCCCAAGAAGACCTAGGTCTTCGGCAGAGCGAGCCGTCGAGCTCGCGCGCACGCTGCTCGGCTCGCTCGCTCGGGCCTGCAGTCCCCGGTTCTTACTCCGTCACCTGCCACCTCGTCACGGCCCCCTCCCCCTTTCCAGTCTTGTCTCCCTCACCAGCTCCTTTTCCCTCCGCTACCACTTCCACCGCTGCGCCCTAATACCGACCCGCGCCGCAACTCCCCTCTACCCCCTAATCACGGCCAGCCGCGCGTCTCCTCGTCTCTGAATCGGAGCGCTTGGGATTTCTATTTAGAGGACTATCCTGACCGCACCTTTGTATCATCCTTACTCCAAATAATAGATTTCGGTTGCGACATCGGATTTTCTGGCCCTGAACTCAGCCAACCGGTCAAGAATCTCAAGTCCGCTCGGGCAAACAGTCAATTTCTGTCTGACGCACTGTCCACCTTAGTTGCGAAGGGTGCTGCCGTTGGGCCCTTTCCAATCCCACCCTTCCCTGAGCTCCGTTGCTCACCTCTCGGTGTTGTTGAGCGCAAGCGAAAGCCTGGCAAGCTTCGCATGATCAACCACCTCTCCTGGCCGCGTGGCTCCTCCGTCAATGACGGTATTCCCGACGTTGAAGCTCACATTTCATATGATATGTTTGAGCGCGCCGTCTCTGACCTCCGCCTTTCCGGCCGAGGCTCCTTGATGGTCAAGTTAGACCTCAAGGATGCATTCCGCCACGTCCCTATTCGGGCCGCGGACCATCACCATATGGGCATGTTCTGGGACGGCGGTTTTTACTACGCAATTGCTCTCATGTTCGGCCTTCGCTCTGCTCCGTACATCTTCAATCTTTTCTCCGAAGCTCTGCACTGGATCATTTCCCGTCACATCCCGGCTCGTCTTCGTCACTATCTCGACGACTTCTGGTTGGTCTTTCATCCAGAGACTGACCCCGCTATTGCGCGTGCAGCGGTGGAGTGGATCCTGGCTCTTGGGGAAGAGCTCGGGCTTCATTTCCAGGAGGAAAAGACTTTTTGGCCATGCTTGCTCCTTGACTTCCTTGGTCTTGATTTGGACTCGGACGCGATGGAGGCTCGCTTGCCCGAGGACAAGCTCTTGTACCTTCGCGATTTGTTGAGCAGCTGGGGCCGCAAGTGCACTTGTTCTGTGATGCGACACGGTTCGCACGGGCTTCATCCGAGGTGAAGGGTAAGGTGGGCGACGCAGCAGCCTTAGTAGGCGCTCGCGTCGTCCCCTAAAGGTATAGGTGGGGTAGGAGGCCGCCGTCTTGGGCGCCTCCTCTTGCGTTGTAACCCTTCGTCGAGGGACCTCTTGACCCTTGATGGGGACCCGGCGACCCTGGATGGGGGGAGTAGTTGGCCGCTTGCTCAGGCCTCTGGTTGGGTCGGTCGGGGGGGTCCCTCGTAGGCATCTTGTTACTCCATGTACGGCGAGTTGGAGTTGAGAGTCAGAGTAGAAGATGATATGATTAGGTAATAGTATCGTGACTACTAGTGACTCGTGACTAGAGAGGTCACGAGCCTTTTGGGCGTGTAAGTACAATATGTAGAAGTAAGTAAATCAGGCACTAGGCCGTGTAATGCATAAGACAGGCGTCACAGAGCCCCCCACACGGCCGGTGCTCACCGGAAAAGAATTCTACCCCGCAAACGGTGCAATGTCCTCGTCGTTGTTCCCATCGTTCCACCCCGGCGCATCCAAGTCCATCAGGTCCTCCTCATCCTCCGCGTCGGCCACGACCGCCAATGTCTGTATCCAGGAGATCTGCGACGTATCCCCCGTCGCTTCTGCTTCGTCCAGTATCGCCTGTGCTTGAGCTCGATACTTCTCGCGCCGCTCCGCGGCCTTCGTCTCCTGTATCTTTGCCAGGCGACCCGAACGCTTGCCCCTCTTGGGTCGGACCTTGACGGCCGGCAGGTCTTCCAGCTTGGTCGCGGAAGAAGACGCCGTCGGCCTATCGTCGTCCTCCATGGGCATTGGACGAAAGCGTTTGGGCGGGGGGGGTCGCTCGTCGGGCGTCTGAGACAGCGGGGTGTCCGAAGGGCCCTGGCGATGGGCTAGTCGTTCGGCCAGCGGCGGGGCGGCGCTAGTAAGGCGCTGCGCTAAGGGCACCGCGAAGCTCATACGCGCCGCTAAAGACGGTGCAGACCCCGGCGCGTCAGAAAGCCGCGCTTCCAAAGGAACAGAGGCGCGCCGAGGCGGGTCCGTCAGGCGACTGGCCAGCGGCAACCTCATTGCTCGAGGAGCCGTCGGCGGTGGACGTGCTGTAGGGACGACGGGGGGCGTGGGCGAAGTCGCCCGGTCCACCGTGCGGGGCCCCCTGGACTCCGACGACGACGATGGGCCAGTGCACGCCGGCGGCTGAGGCGCCGCGGTGGTCGCAACCATGGCCGGCGGCGCTGCTGGGGCCTCGGGCGGGGGCGCGTGCGACGGGCTACGGAGCGGGGAGGACGGTGGCGGATTGAGGGCGGGCTCAGGCGAGACGCGAGGAGTAGGAGGCCGCTGCCTTGGGAGGTCAGCGGCCAGGCTGGCGGCCCTGGCGCGTGGGGGGCTGGCCATCGGAACGTCCGGACTAGGAACCATGACCGCCGGGTTCGCTGCCACTGAGGGCTGCGCTCCCTCAACGTTCGTAGGGGGACTAGCCATCACAACGTCCGGGCTACTCGCTAGGACCGCCGGGTTCGCTGCCACCGAGGGCTGCGCTCCCTCAACGGCCGTAGCTCTGCCTGGCGCGGCTGACGATGGGTTCGCTGCCACGACGGGCTGCGCTCCCGTGCCGGGCGTCTCATAACGCCAGACGTCGCGTGTCCGAGCCGCTGCATCCCTCAAGTCCGCCACCGATGCGTACGACGCTGAAACGTCACTACGCATCTCCGCCAGCGCTCCAAACCCTCTTACGCCCTCTCGCACCGAGCCGAAGCGCAGCCACGCTCGCCCTTCCGCAACTACGACTTCGAGGGCGCGCGAGTGTACGCGGAACAGTCGGTCCGCAGTGTCGTCCCTGAAGTCCTCCGCTGTGACGCCGGCGGGCAAGCCGTCGAGAACTAATACCTCTGATGGCGGCGCCCCAGACATGGGGTCGTCCGAGTCACCGTAATCCGACTCGTCGTCGCTTGCTGGTAGAGCTCTGCCCTTGCCTTTGTCCCGGGACGGTAGTGCTCCCTCGCCTCTAGGCTCTTTCTTGACCTGTGCCGAATCCCATGGAGGCAACTGATGCGCCGGCGGCGTCCGCATCGTCCGCCCCTCGTCGCCCCTGATCCCTTCCCGGGAGGGGTACATCCAATGCGAAGGTCGATGAGGCAGCCCTTGCTGGCCGGTATTGTAGAAGAACGGGTGGCGGGGGACGGGGGCGCCGAAGCGCTGCTCGTCGAGGACGCCTCGCGGGAGCACTAGATCGTTGAAGTGCAGCGACCGCTTCCTGTGTCGGTCGTACCACACGTGCTTGGTGCGAATCTCATGCTTCTTTCCCCGTCCTACCCAAGCGGTGGCACCACCCCATTCCGCTAGCTCCCAACGCTCCCACGTCCCGGCGCGACTGGCCGCCTCTCGAATTGGCGGCGGCACGATCCAGTCACACCGTGAGGACAGAATTTGCCTTCGTTCCAGCTCAGGCGCTTCGTACGGATTACGCTCCGAGGGTACCTCGACGGCGGGCGCTGCGGAAGAGCCCTCGCTACTCGCAGCAGCCTTAGAAGGCGCTCGCGAGGTAGCGGGAGCCGACGGCGCGGGGCCAGGTTTCGGGGCCGACCCACGTCTCGACGCCGCTTGGAGAGTCGATGAAGCGGATAACGATGCCGCAACGGATTGCGCCGCGGAAAAGCCCTCGCTACTCGCAGCAGCCTTAGAAGGCGCTCGCGAAGCAGCGGGGGCCAACGGCGCGTGGAGAGTCGATGAGGCGGATGACGATGACGGCGCCTGCCCGGGCAAGTCTCTCTTCGTCGCAGCAGCCTTGGTAGGCGCTCGCGACGTCGAAGCAGAGGAGCTCAGACGAGGCATGGGCATGGGGTACCCGAAGTCGGACGGGGGATAGCGCTGCTGTACGCGCAAGGTGGCCAGGTAGACTGAGGACGACCGCTGGCAGTACCCCGCGCGCGCGATCAGCCGTTCGGGGACAGGGCCGCGCCCGTCGTCCTTCAAGAACATCGCGTCCACGCGCTCCTCGTCCTTCCGGGCTTGCAGGAAGTACGGGTTGCTCGTCGTGAGGAGTTCCGCGAGATCCGTTCCGTCCAGGAGGTTAGTGTACTCCGGACCGCTTGCGATGGCGCCACTCTCAAGCTCGGCTGCCGAGTACTCATGAGCGATAAAACAGGGGACCCCAGCTAGCATATGGCGGAGGGCGGTCTCCTCGTCCATACCGTTGATCCAGACTCCGACGAGGTTGTCATCCGCGAGAGGCATTTGAAGCTCCGAGTAAGGCAGCGGCGTAGGGGTTGCTTGGCGGAAGCGCTCCTCGACCCATTTCAGCCACGCCTCCTTCTCCCTGAGGCCCCTCTGGATGGCGACACCGCAATCGACGCAGTCGTCCCAGCTCCGCTGACGCTGCAGCATGGCTAAATGCACGGGCGCCGGTTGCTGGGGGCGGTTGGCCCAAGTGGACGACTCCGGTCTGAGGTACAGGCGCATCCCCTCCATCTTCGAATCGAGCTCGTGAAGAAGCGCGCGCAGCTCTTCGATGAAGGAGATGTTAATGCGGCCACTCCGCACCTGGGGGCTGGCTTGGTCCCATTGCCGAGTCAGCGGGGCGAACGCTGCGTATGCGTAGTCGTCGCGACCCTCGGGGGCGTGTCGCCGCATGAAGGGCCACCAGCCGGCTTGGGGGTTCGCGTATTGGGGCGCGTAGATGGGGTCGAACTTGCCGGTATGGCCATCGTGGCGACGACCCGGGTAAGTCTCCGCGAAGCCGGTGGGATTGAAGTTGGCTGCCTTGAAGCCCGGTAGGAAGGCGTGCTGGAGCGAATTTGGGGACCACAGTTCAAGGACTCTACCAGGGAGTCGCACGATGCGCGTGGTGAGCGCCGGCATGCAGCGCACGTCGAATCTCATGTCCGAAGTGAAGCTGGGGACGTCGAGATATCCCGCAGCCGGCGGGAGTCGAGCGTACATGAAGCGAGCGCCGCAGTCGACGCTCGGTGGCAGTTTTATACGGACGAGCTCCAGTGCATCTTGCTGAGGAGGGGACGCCATCCTTCAACCTCGCCCGCAGCTGAGCGAGTCTGCGCGGGCTAAAGGTAAGCGAGGACGGAGCCGGCTTCTTGAGTGGCGAAGCTGAAGGCTCTACTTACTCGAGTCGCAGCTGAGCAGGTCTGCGCGACTCGAAGCGACGTTGATGCCTGAGAGTGAGGAGGGAAGAACAAAGAGGAGGTCAAGCTCCCGACGACAAAGCTGCTGCTGAACAAGTCTGCGCGAACTCTGTAGGCGGGGGTCCCAGGACGACTTGCCGCTGAACAAGTCTGCGCAGAGTCGAGATGGGAGTCGGGAGCAAGAGGCCACGTCAGCTAGACAGCCACTTGATCCGATCAATACGGAGCACCGCCTCCGGGGGAAGGGCCGCAGGGCCGTCGCTCCGCTAATCCGAAAGCCCCTAAGTGAGGCCATGGATGCGGAGGTACTCCCGTTTGAGAGCCGGGGCGTTGCGCAAGTCGTATTCCGACACCCAAGTGTCGTCGTTCGGCTCGTATCCCTCCCAGCGGACGCGGAACATCCGCTGGTTCCCGTCCTTCCGTGGACGGATGGCGTGACCGATGATGGCCTCTACCACGTATTCCTCCGAAGCGAGGTAATCACGCGTCTCGGGGAGGGTGGTGCGCTCGCCTAGTTCGGGGGAAGACGGACGGTATTTGCGCAGGTGCTCCAAGTTGAAGACCGGGTGCATGGGGTAGGTGTCCGGGAGCCGTAGGCGATACACCACGGGGTTAATCTTCTCCATCACCTCGAATGGGCCAATGGTGCGCTGCACCAACTTTTTTCCTGTGCCCTTCACGTCTACGAGCTCCAGAGAATGGGGGTTGACGAGGACAAGATCGCCCTCCTCTATGTCTTCCACGGGACGCCGCCCTTTGTTATAAGCCCTGGCTTGGCGTTCCTGCGCGAGAATGACAGCGTCCCGCGCAAACTGTCGATGGCTTTCCAGCGCCTCGACGAAATCTTCCCCCTTTTGACTAGGGAGGAAAGGGCGCACTACCGGATCCCCTGAAGGGCTGAGTAATCCGGCCGCTCCGCGGGGGTGGTAGCCCAAAAGAAGGAAGTTTGGGGTATAACCAGTGGACGAGTGTACGTTTGAATTGTAGGCGAAATTGATTTCCCCCAACCACCTCGCCCACGATGAGCGATCTGCAGCGACGTAAGCGCGCAACATCTGCTCGATAGTGGCGTTCACGATCTCCGTCTGCCCGTCCGTCTGGGGATGATGGGCGGATGATAGAGCCATGATGCTACCATATTGCATGACGACCGAGCGCCAGAAAGAGGTAGCCCAGCGCTTGTCTCGGTCCGCGATGATGCGCTCCGGCATCCCGTAGACGTTGACGATCCTATCCACGAAGAACTTGGCGAATCCTTCCTGCGTCAAGTTCGAATGGGTGGGGACCATAATAGAAAACTTCGTCAGCTTGTCAACGAAGACGAGAATGGCCGTAAACTTCTCCTTTCCGGAAGGAGGCAGGCCAGTGATGAGGTCCAGGGATACCGTCGCGAACGGCCGCGCCGGTACGTGAGAGGGGCGTAGGCCACCCATCTTGCGGCGATGGTCAGCCTTGATTTTCTGGCATACATCACACGATTCCGCGAAGTCCGTTACATCTTTGCGCAAGGACGGCCAGAAGAAGAGCTCTCGGATGCGGGCGAGGAGTTTGAACGGGCCGGCGTGCGCGCTCTCATGGGGAGATTCGTGGATCATCTTCAGTATGAATGGCACCATGCTCTTGGGGACGCAGAGGCGAGAGTTCCAGTCGGCGTCAATGAAGTAGAGTAGTCCGTCCTTGCCCTTTTGGAATCGCGACGGGGTGAGGATTCTGTCGGGGTTGGGCGCTTCTTCCGTCCGCCGATCCTTGAAGTAAGCGTCCCCTTTATAGCCGTCCACGAACTCCTTCACGACTTCGGGGGCTACCGCCACGAGCAGATGGGCTCTCCTGTTCCAGTCCTCTGCGTGATCCGGAGACTCCTTCCCCTTGACGCCCACCGGGTAGGTCCAGTGGTCGCCTTCCGGGAACGGGAGGACACCTGAGTCTGCGGCGATCAAGTCGCGCTCCTCTGATGAAGGGTCGTCCGAGCCTGCAGCGACGGAGTCGCGCTTCTCGACCACTTCCCGCTCCTTCTCCGAGGCGCGCTGCCTTCGCGTCTGAATGGGGTACGCGTACTTGTCGATCACGTCTTCCCACCACCAGATAGCGAAGGCGGCCTTCTTCGCTGGCGCGAAGGATTCCCGCAGCTCCGCTTTCTCCGCTTGTTCCTGCGCCTCCTCGTCGGGTATGATCGAGGGTATATCGTCGCGAACCGGGGAGTCGTGCGGCGGTACTCGTGGCAAACGCGACAGCGGGTCCACGTTAGAGTGGATCCGCCCTGGCCTGTGGATTATCCGTAGCCCCGGATACGCGGCGAACACGGCCCCCCACGCCGCTAACCTCCGGTTCGCGTTCTCGTAGACCCGCGCCCATTGCAGCGCTGCGTGGTCAGTGACGAGGATCACCTGTTCCCCTTCGATGAAAGGCTGAAAACGTACCAGCGCCTCTTTGGCGCCCAGCGCCTCGCGCTCCGTGGCGCTATAGTTCCGCTCCGCGGATTTCAGACTGCGACTCCAGTACGCAATCACACGCTCGATGTGCACCGTCGTCTCATCGAGTGTTGCCCCCCATACGTCCATCTCCTTCATCTCCTTCACCTCCTTCGCCAAATTCACGAAGAGCGGCGGGACGGGCAAACCTGCGTCCCACGCGCCCTTCAATTTATCATACACGGACGTGCCCCGCAGGTCCTTCACTTGAATAGGCTGGACCTGCTGGAGACTAGCTCCAAGCGCGTAATCAGACGCGTCCGTGTAGAGTCGATACGGGGTACCCTGTATAGGGTGGCCAAGGATGGGTGCGTCGGACAGGGCGTCCTTAGCCTGAAGGAACACAATTTCGTGCTCCGCGCGCCAGTCCCATTTAACGCCCTTCGCCAGCAGAGAGTACAATGGTTTCGCGATAAACGCGTAGTAGGGAATGTAGGAAGAGAAGTAGTTGACCATGCCGAGGAACTTCTGCAGGTCGTTGATGGAGGATGGGCGCTCGAGCTCCTGGATTGCAGCGACCTTTTCCTTGTGCGTCGACAGACCCAGTCGCGACACTTTCTGCCCCAGTAGTAAGATGGAGGAATACCCGATGAAACACTTTTTTGGTTCGAGAGTGATCCCAGCTGCCGCAATGGCGCTCAGGACCTTGTCGAGGTGGATCAAATGGTCGTCCCAGGATTTCGAAAAGACCACGATATCGTCGATATAGACGAGGGAGAATATCCAAAGGTAGGGCGCCAAGACGCCCTGCATAATCCTTTGAAATATGGATGGGCCGTTACGCAGCCCGAACGGCATGCGTCGGAACTGCCACAAGCCGCGATGTGAACGGAAGGCGGTCTTCTCTTTTGCGTCGTCGTCCATGTCGACCTGATTGAACCCAGCCAGCGCGTCAAACGATGATAGGACTTGGGCTCCGGAGAGGGCCTGGATGATCTCGGATTGGCGCGGTATGGGAAACTCATCAGGGATGGTATCCGCGTTAAGCTTGCGGTAGTCGACCGCCAGCCGAGGTTTCCCATTCCGGAATACGACCACGCAAGGGGCGCCCCACGGGCTCGTGGACGGCTCGATGACGCCCCGCTCAAACCACAAGTCCATCTGCTTGTCAATGACTTCGCGTTTCGCGGGCGACGCGCTGTACATTGGCACGGAGACGGGTTGCGCGCCGGGCTTCAGCGGCACGGGGGCTTGCTGTTTGACGTGACCCAGGCGGCCGCCGACACCGAAGGCTTGGACGTTACGGCGCAGGACGTCCTCCAGCTTCGGGCGAACGTCCGCGGGTATATCTGGTCCCAAATTCACCATCTCCGCAACGTCATCGTCAGAGCCGCCTTCCTCGAATTCACCTGGCAAGGCGGTCGTCTTGGGGCCCCAGAGGTGGTCCTCCTCGAGCTGATCGTCGGAAGTGACCACCTCCGCCGGCAAGCTGTCGGGATCCTGCGCACGTAGAGTCTCTGTGATGACCCGCGCTATCGCCTCCGCGGAAGCAGCGTACTTCGCCTGGTCCTCTTCCGAGGTCGGATTGTCCGCGTAGCTGGTGGGGTCGTGGAGCCTTCCGACTACGTCTCCGGCCCGGATGTACCAAGGGCGAGTACTGGTGTTGGCAATAGGGACGTACGGCGTCGCCGACGTTATAAACGTCGTTGGCGCTGCCAGTACGCTCTCATCGTCGGTGGAGATAACGATCTTCTCTACAAGCCAGTTGTCCCGTCCTTCGAAGGGGCCCGTAACTTTGACGTTGTGGACGGATCCTGCGGCGATGAGCACGTCGTGCGCTGCTAGCATGGGGGGAGCGTCTAGCTTGCCCTCCCTTCGCTTGCGCGCTTTCGACCGCTGATAAGTCTTGCGCCAGACTCCGGGTAGAAGGCGCTTCATGGACTTAGCCATGCTTGCTTGCCGTATCTCAAACCCGAGGTCGACTGAATGCGCAGACGAGGCCGCTACGACGTGGCGCGTCTTCCCGATCCTAACTTCCGAGTGCCCCGTAGCCCATCGCTCCACGCTGAGCTCATACGCCGACTGGAAGTCTTCTCCGAGGAGTAGGGGCACGCGCATGTCCCGTACCACGTAGGCTTCAAGTTCGAAGCAGATCGTCTCGCCTTCCTTCGTCTCCATGTAGAGTGGGACTTTGACGTAGCCCAACACTTTAGCTTGACCCGTAAGATGGTAGAGCTTCATGCGGATTCCTTCCCGCGGCTTGGGCAGACCCGGTATTGACAGCCAAAACTCCTCAGACATGAGCGTAATGTCCGCGCCCGAATCCAACCTACCTCGCACGACTCGATACTCGCGGCTTCCGATCCGAACCTTGACGTGCAGCGCGCGAGAGCCTAGCGATCCCAGGCCGTCGGGGAGCTGCCGCACCTTGCGGGCTTTGTAGACGACAGCTCCGTCGTCGAGCGTCTCGGCCTCAAGCTCAGCAACGCGGACGCCTTTACGGGCCAACCGGCGCGGCAAAGGAACGGGATCTTCGCGTTCCACCGCTTTCCCCTTGTCCCTCTTCTGCACCGGAGGCTTAGTCAAGGCTTCCCGACGTCGTTGGTTGCGATGCGATCCTTGGCGTACGACGTGAGCAGCTTTAGCACCCGTGCTTAGCGCGTCAACGACGAAGATCTCCCGGGCGGGGAGTCCTGACTCAGGGATTTCACTCAGATAAGCGGAAGTGGATTTGTATTCGGCGATCATGGCTAGGTACTCGCGCTTCTCCTCCTCCTCGAACGCGGCGTCGAAGTGCTCCACGTAGATAAGATTGGCCGATTTCAACGTCGCCCAGCGTCCACGGTGCGGGCAGTCCAGAGCGACATGCTTCGGACTAGTGCAAATGTAGCACTCGCCGTTGGGAGGCTTCACGCTCACGACTGAGTCATCGCGCTTGAACTCGAAGCCGTTGATTGTTTTGCCCCTTGGCCACGGTGGCTTCGACCCTGACGGAATCTTGCCTGGGTCGCGACTTTTGCCCGCATCCCGCCGACTGTCCGCTGCGTGGGCGTGCACCGCCTTTTCTTCACGATCTTCGTCCTCCTCCTCGTACTCCTCCGAGCCCGACTCCTCGGGGACGCGCTCTAGGTCCGCAGCATTGGCGGCCGCTGCGCGATGGCGGCGGCGGAAGGTATTCGCCGGAGCCGAGGAAGCCGAGGGCTGCGTCGTCGAGGCGCGGGGCAGACGGTGAAGCACGTTGTCGATGCTTCTCTCCAGACTCCAGTCCGCGATGAGGGCCGCTCTGTCGTGTTTGGCGGCGTCGAGCAAGGCGTTGATATTCGGGCAGATAATCTCGCTGATCGTTCTCGACCAGGCCGGAGGCTGCGTATAGATTACGCGCGCTACCGCTTCAGGACCGTCGGGGGAATCTGCGAAGAGGAAGGAGTGGTATTCCACCCGACGTTGGAAGAAGGTAATGGGCTCCTCCTCCGCATGCCCGCTCTGCCTAAACTGCATGCCCTCGAACTCCCGAAGACGGTCCCTTCTCCATCGCTCCATCAGGAAGTGACGCCGGAGGGCGTCGAGGAGGTGTTCCCAGTCCTGCCGATACTCGTTACGATTGGTTTGGGGGATGGTATTCCACCATCGGCGCGCGCCAGAGGTAAACTTGAAGGGCGCCATCTGCGCCAGCGTCTGAGACATTATATCGCTCAGGCTAGCGAGATTCGACATCTCGGAGACGTAGGACATAATGGTCTCGTCCGCGCCGTCCCAGGAGGGAACGCTCGATAAGTTCATCTTGGCGTTGATCTGCCACTGGTGGTCGTTGGCGCCGGCTGGATTATTGCCAGGGGCAGCCACATTAACCCCAGGTCCGCCGCCGCCGCCCCCGCCTCCCCCGCCACCTTGTCCGCCTCCGCCTCCACCGGGGCCGAGTCCACCGTCTAGTCCTCCTCCACCCTGTCCGTCTCCTCCTCCGCCTCCGCTTCCGCCACCACCGTGTCCGCCGCCTCCGTATCCGCCTCCCCCGCCGCCTTGTCCACCGCCTCCTCCGTATCCGCCTCCACCGCCATGTCCGCCACCTCCTCCGTGTCCGCCTCCGCCTTCACCACCTCCGCCGCCCCCGTATCCACCTTCCCGCCCCCCAGGCGGAGCTCCGTTGCCGCCGCTCGAGGCAGGCGCATCCGGAGTCCCTGAGTAAGCAGCAGCAGGAGGTGGCTTACTAAGTCCAGGATGCAAGGGTGGGGGCGCGTTGTCGCCCGGCGGCGCGCGGTAACTCGACCAATACTGGAGGGGGGGACGATCCGTGAGGGCGGGCGCCGGCGTGACGGGCGCCGGCGCAGGCACAGGCGCAGGCACATTCTCCGTGTTCGCGGTTCCCCTGGTGGGGAAAACTGGAAGTACTCCGCGCGGCGCGGACCCCGTGCGCATCATCGATGGCCCCCCAGATCTCGGCGAATAGAAGGGAATGTGGCCTGAACGAGTGTCCTTGATAGGACCGGTTCCCGGCAGGGAAGAAATCGCGGCCCTGGAGATAGAGACGGGCACCGACGAGACGGATGGAGTGGGCGCGAAACGCACCGAAGGAGCAGGGCCCGAGGGAGCAGAAGCCGCTGCTGACGCTGCGCTAGCTGCCCCACTCGCTTCCTTCTCCTTCATGGTCGGCCATGCCTGCGGGTCATGACGTTCCCTATAGTAGCGCTCCCGCTGGGGCTCGGCGAGCGCCTCCAACATCCTCCGGTGTTCGTCGGCGTTGATGAGAGCGACCCGTCGGCCGTAGTCCGGGCGGTTGATCAGGCGGTAGAGCTCCTGCTGGGCGCTGCCCGTTCCATACTCCTCGCGCACCGCTGTGATGGAGGAGTCGACTGAACTCACGGGCTCGTCATCATCGTCCGGCAGGTGCCCCGTCAGCGTCTGTCGTATCCCGCGTAGCTGTTGCGCGATGTGGGAATCAGCGCGAACCAGCCTGAGCTGCAACGAGGACAAGGCGAATCGGACCTCCCATTGATTGGGACCCGCTTCCAGAGTGTAGACGAGGGCGAACCTGGGGTCCACAATGAATCGTGCAGAGGTCAGGCTGTGGCCGAGGAACTGATGGAGCGCGTCTAGGATCTGCTGGACGGCGAATACGGCGTGGGCAGTCCGCGAGAGCCAGTGCAAGTTCAGGCTCCAAGCGTGGGCGTTAGTATCCGGCACGACCGTAGGCATTACGATGCCCGCGGAGGCATCGAATCCCGCCACCTCCTTAATCAGTTCCGACAGGAAGTTCCAGCTGTAGTGCCTTTCCCGGTGCTGGTAACGGATTACCGCGTCACGCAGCATGAGCGTCGAGGCGGGATCAGTGCCGGGGAGCTCGCCGCCGCTGGCGCCAAAGGGCATCAACGGGTCCTCTTGAGAACTGGAGTTGGGGTCGTAGGCCAGATGTAGACGTTCGACGGAGACGAAGAGAGGTTCGTGGAAAAGATCGATGGAACGACCTATCCCAGTGAAAAAGCGCTCATATTCGGCCGGAGGGGAAGGGGAGCGTCGCTGCTGAGACAGGGCGGCCGTGATGCTCTCGTTGTCGAGAGCAGGTCCCCACGCGGGTGGGTCACGGCGAGAGCCTCTACTCCCTGCGGAGGAAGGGCTCCGCCCGCTCCTCTCTGATCCACTCTGGGCGGGAGATTCTTGCCTGGCGTAGCCGCTCTTGACTGAGGATGCGTGCTCAGAGCCGGTACGACGGCTAGCACGAGATCCTCCAGAACTCGCGCGGGAAGAGGTGGAGCGCTGGGTTGATGACCTCGCTGAGGCGGTGAGTGGGGATAGGGAAGTTACGTCCGCCGGGATCTCCATGATCTCCACGATCTCCACATTCGCGGTCGCTGCGACTGGCGCTGCGCTCGACGAATGCGATGAGGGGCGCCCCTGCTCCAGATCACCCTCCGCGCGGGTACCCATTACGGAGCGAATCGCTGAAATAAATTCTGCGCTTCGCTGAGCATGGGGCGGGAGAGCACCTTTCCCAAGCGAATTCGCTGAGTCAAGCTCTGCGCTTTCACTTGGGCGAGACCCTCCTTCGGCTGCAAGACTACCCGCGCGACGTAACGGATCAGGGCGAATGGGAAGGGAGGGGAGCCTCGGCTCGTTGGAGCCGAACGGCGCGGAGGGCGCCAAGGGCGCTGAAATCTGACCGGCAAGGGAGGACGAAGTGGGGTTCGTCACGGAGCGTACACTGCCTCTGCCACCGGCGCTGCCACCCCGACCTCTGGTGGCGAGCGCGTCGGAAGACCCCGACGCTTGGCGGGTCTGCATCGGCGTAAAGGGCGCCGGTTGCCTCTTGGGAATCTTAGGGGGATTGGACATCTCTTGTAGAGGAAGGCAGCTGAGAAGGTTGAGGTTGGTGTCTTGAAATTTTCAAGGGACGCGCCGCTTTTATGGGGGTGCCCCCCAGAGTGATCTCGGGTCGCTTAGCGGCTGGGGATAGTCGCTAGCAAGGCGGAACGTTTCACGGGGGGGGGCTTTCTTGCGGTTCCGTCGGCCTTCGCAGTCCGAATCCTGAGGCGCTCCCGTGCAACGGGTGCAGCCGTCTTGCGAGGACTCGAGCCTGCGCCCTCAGGTAGTATCGACCTAGTAGAGAATGGAATTGGTACGAAGAGCCGGTCTTCGCTGCTCAGAACGCTCCCGTCGTTCTGAAGAATCTTCAGCTTCGGATGAAGCCCTCGCGGTGGGCTCCATTGTGATGCGACACGGTTCGCACGGGCTTCATCCGAGGTGAAGGGTAAGGTGGGCGACGCAGCAGCCTTAGTAGGCGCTCGCGTCGTCCCCTAAAGGTATAGGTGGGGTAGGAGGCCGCCGTCTTGGGCGCCTCCTCTTGCGTTGTAACCCTTCGTCGAGGGACCTCTTGACCCTTGATGGGGACCCGGCGACCCTGGATGGGGGGAGTAGTTGGCTGCTTGCTCAGGCCTCTGGTTGGGTCGGTCGGGGGGGTCCCTCGTAGGCATCTTGTTACTCCATGTACGGCGAGTTGGAGTTGAGAGTCAGAGTAGAAGATGATATGATTAGGTAATAGTATCGTGACTACTAGTGACTCGTGACTAGAGAGGTCACGAGCCTTTTGGGCGTGTAAGTACAATATGTAGAAGTAAGTAAATCAGGCACTAGGCCGTGTAATGCATAAGACAGGCGTCACATGTTCCTTGAGGGAGGTTCAGGAGCTTGTCGGTTTTCTCCAGTTCAGCTCGCAGGTCATCCCCCGCTCTCGCGCCTTCATTCGGCGCTTGATTGACTTCTCGTCAAAATTTTCCTCACCCTTCGAACGTCGGCATCTCCCTTCTGGTGCGCGCTCTGACATCGGCTGGTGGTCGGCTCTAGGTGCTCACTGGAACGGGGTCCAACTCATCCAGCCTGTTCAGCCCAAAATATATGTGGCAACCGACGCGAGCGGGCGCAAGGGTCTCGGTGGAGTTTGGGGCAATCTGTGGTTCTCCTCACGGTGCCCCAGGCGCTACCGCAATTGTGACATCCAGTTCAAGGAGATTCTTGCGATACTGCAAGCGATTCTGCGGTGGGGCGACACATGGTTTGGCACCCATGTCGTCTTGCAGTGTGATAACCAGGCAGTGGTCCAGTGGCTGACTTGCGACACGGCACGATCCACTCTGGGCATGGGCGTGTTGCGGCAGATTATTCTGCTTTCTTCCGTACTTCATTTCACTTTTTCTGCTGTCTGGATTTCCACGCACGAGAACTCGCTCGCTGATGCTGCTTCTCGTTTCCAGTACAGCCGCCTGTTCCAGCTAGCTCCGCAACTCTGCCGGACATCCTCAACTCCGCAGTCCCAGATCACTGGTATACGACGCACGCTCACCTCCCTCGAGAGGTCGCATTTTTCCTCTGGCACGGCCTCGCTTCCTCGACTCGAGACACCTACTCCTCTGCCCAGCGCTCCTTTCTCAACTTCATCCGGCTCAACCCCCAGCACGCCTTCGCGCCCGGCCAGCTCCTCCCCGCTACCGAAATCGGGCTCATGGCCTGGGCCGCTCATCTCGCCAGCAAGGACCGTCCCATCCTGCATAAGACCATTAAAGGCTACCTCTCCGGGGTTCGTTCCCTCCACATCGATGCGGGCCTTCCTTTCGAGGCCTGCACCTCCCCTGCGCTGCAGCGCGTGATTCGCGGCATCAAGCGATTTCAAGGGGAGCGGGATCGCAAGCCCAAGCTCCCCATCACGCTCGACATTCTCATCCGCCTCGGACTTGTCGCCGGTGACCTCTCGGAGATCGACAATGCCAAATCGCCCGAGGTATAGGGCACGTGGCGGATGATGGCGGATGATGGCGGACAGCCTGGCGGATTTGACTTAAGCACATTTTATCATACAGTTATGTTCCTCCTAAGATTATACCTATGCTCTATTCTGGTTCCCAGCATCCCTGAAACCCTCTCTTTTGATTTGCACTTGCGCACATGGAGTGCACCTTAAACCTGTCCAGCAAAATGTCTCCACTCAAACCCGTCCACAACAATTCTTTCATCAAAAAGCCTTCAACCATTTTCATTCACGGAAATTCATGGACGGAAATCTACTCAAAACCGTCCAGTGAAATTCCTCCAGGCATATATATTTTTTCTCTTCACTCAAATGTGTCAAGGAAAAGTCCTCCAAGAATTTCCTTGCACAGAAACCCATGAACAAAAATCCACTTAGAATCATCCAGTAAAACCCCTCCAGTAAAACCCCTCCAGGCAACCATTTTTCCCTCCACGCAAACCTCTTCATTAAAAGTCCTTCAGGTATTCCCCACTTATTTCATCCACAGAAACTTGTGAACCAAAAGCCATATGAAATTGTCCAGTAAGATTCCTCCAGGAATTTCATAATCTTCTTCTCCACTCAATTCCGTCCACTTAAATTCACTTGAATTGGTCCAGTGAAATTGCTGGACAGACATCTTGCCCAAAAAGGTAATTTGACATCTTTGGTAACTACTTGAACGTGACTTGACCGAACTCATGTTATCGATCTCATGGCAATCTTAGCAGTCCAAATCTTAGAACGTCTCCTTGCCCATCGAGAACTTGCAACTACATTACAGTTCACACAGGTTCAAAGGTTTCTTGACTTTACCAAGAGACTCTGGCCAGAAATTATTTCGAAAGATGGTTCCGTGCCCCTACGTCTTCCTCCACACATCTTGGCTTTTCTGGCATCAGTGCTAGGTCTTCAGCCAGCATTAGTGGAACTCTCCTGGATAGCATTCAGTGATGTGGCCAGTTCCTTCCAGCAGGACCCTTCTCCTCAGTCAGTAGATGACGGATTTCGCCTCCATGCCGTTGATGCAAAACTTGGCACGTCAAGGTCCAGTCTAGATATGGAGAGCGACTAACCTAGTGTACAGGAGCTGAGACTCTAGCACCCCCTTTCCGCCATTGTCCTCGGGATCAATGCAACCATGCACGCCTCGGAGAGGCACGTCTAGTCGAGTCTCGCCTTTATACGCTACACAGAGGTGTTCTACCCGTATTCTCAAAATCAACTTATTGTCGATGTAAGCCTTATTGTTGTTCACACAGTATCATTCTTATGTCTTTGTCCAGCTTGCTACACCCGCTATTACCCTAATTACTCAGTGTTCGAGGCTCATAATCCTACAAGTCGCCGAGAATACTACTCCACTGAAGTCCCATCCTTTATCCATGTCACTGAAGTATCGTTCATGGAGCCCGATCTCTGTGAATATTTTGGCATCCAGATGGCCATATCTCAGTAAGTCTTCCTAACATATAACACCACAACCGCTGCTTTACTGATTTCCCTTTCTTTTGTCAAGTGCGTCAGCGGAAGGAATTTCGCGTGTTTATAATCTGGCACTAGGAACCACAGATATACCCAATGCTTCTCGTCTCACACACCAACTTGACGGAGATTTGGTTCTAGAATCATTCTTTTTGCATGCTATTCTCAAAGACAAAGACTCTCACCACGAAAAATTGTCACTTCCTCACCAGGGCTACCAGCCACACCGTCTTGACGAAGCCCTTCGGGAACGCAACTACCGGATGGTTGGTACAGGGCAAGAAATGTGGGCGCATGCATGCGACAAATGCATGAAGGTTTATCAGGGTGCTGACGGCCAGTGGTGTGAGTCTGTCATCTTTATGATCGGCTTTTTCTGACGCATACAAAGACAAAATGTCCGCCGGTGTTCATGATGGTGTAACAGTCCGCCATTTATGTTGCTCAGTTCATGATTGTACCGAACCTCTTCCATCGCAAAAGGCCAGGTACTGCCTCACACATACCCATCTTAACTCTGTCTGCTACATTGTTGGCTGCGACTCCCCTGTTGAAAAAGGTTTTGGTACCTGCTCTATCCAATCACACCGAGACCATCAACTTGCATCTGAAGAACACAACATAGCAATGTTCCAGCTCCGCGCACGTCTCCAAAATGTGGGCCTAGAACCTATTCCAGAAAGCGGTTCAGACCCTGGTGCATTGTTGACTCCGTCTGCACCAGCTTCCACGTCTCAGACAGCACTACCTGCCATGGCTCCTGTCAAAGGCAAAAACTCCCGATCTTGGACACACAATGAACAACTTTTTGTGCGTTGTTGTGGTGTCGTTATTAACAGATGTACCATGTTCGGATCTGAAGGTATAACTGGCGTCAAAGTACGTCTTTTACCTATCTTTTTCTTGAGACTCGGTGTTCATCATACATAGACGTTTTTGAAAGCAACCTTCCCTCCCAACTTTCCAGGCGCCATGCCCTCATATATCTTCTACGACAATAATTGCCAGTTCAGAAAACATCTTATGGCATCTGGCGACACCTATTTCGACCAAGTAGGCCTTCCTGTTGATGTTTGGCATTTCAAATGCAAGCATAAGGAGGGTGATACATTCTGCCAGACTCATTGTAATCCCGCTCGGTTTCAGGAACTAATGGGATCAGATAACAAGTGGGTCTTCAACTCTTCGGCAGCTGAACAAACAAATGCTTGGTTTGGAAAATTCCAAAATGTTGTCCAGGAGATGAACGTCTTACGGTACATATCTCTTCCACACAAAATCCGCCAATACTAACTCCAATTCACAGCTAGAACTTCTTTTTGGACGAGATGATAGCAATTCACAACCGCCAAGTGGTTATACAATTAACACATGCAAACCAGCACCCATTCATTCAACTAGAGGCAGAGCTGCGGGGTACAGTGGTCACTACGTCCTAGGGCTCCAACCATTTCCGTTTGTAAACAGTTTAAAATGGTTATAACCGTTTCTGTTTCCGTTTTGTTTGCCAGGGGGTCCAAACGGTAAACAAACGGTAAACAAATGGTTTAAACGGTTATATTTCTGGTCACCTCAGCCATCTTACTTGACTGCTTGCTTCACCGATAAGTAACAAAAGAAACCAGGTGCAGAAACATTTCTGGGCAACAAATTAGCTGTACTGAGCTCTGTAGCACCTGAACCAGTGTGCACTGCGCCAGAGCCATGCTCTTCCTGATTGGGCTGATAGTCACGTGACTGATGTTCTACTACCCCCTGAGCATCTCCCTTGCCGTCTCTGTTACGAGCAGAGTGCAAGTTCGAAGCAGCACTAAACTTAGATAATCAAAAAAAGAAAAGTGGGATTTAATCATTACATCCTATAGACAGTGATCATACTAAGGCCCTCCGGGCACAACCTGGCACCTTTACTGGCACTGGTTCTGGATGCAGGATAAAGGACTCCCAGATTACGGAATATACTAGTTGTTGCATCTATATATCCAGATAAAGTGGGTAGGGCCGACAACCAATGTATTCAAAGTGGAGGCCAGATGAGACAAATTTTCTGTCGTGATTTGCTTGTGGTCAGCATCCAGAAAAATAGTTAAAACTGCTTTCGACATATCTATATCAACAGCGGAATGGATAAGAGTTATCTTAGGAATTCAAAGAAATGGCCATTCACAGGAGAACACTCAAGCCAAGTCATGTGACCTCACAAAAGAAATGCCTGTCCAGAGGATTGAACCGACTGCCTTCTGGGAAAGTCAGGTGACAGAGAGCATGTGACTGTATAGCTATAAAGGCTGTGCAGGTGGCTTTTTCTTCTGTGGACAACGGTCATCATCTTTCATTGTGTCCTGCTGAACCCCCCTTCACTGGAGGAACGGGAAAGCCTCTCAGGTTTATATATCTGTTGGTTGCGGGGTCATCTGGCGCTCCCAGATGACTGGAGAACCTGTCTCTGACAACGATACAGGGTCCTGGACTCTACCAAGAGTAGGCCGCAGTTTCCACACCGCACAATCCAGTATCAGGCCTGTGCTGATTGTGACGACCTGGTTATATGCTAGCTTGAAATTGGTTGATTCTGGGACTATGTCCTTTGGATTTTTTTGGGTTCGGGGGTTTTTTGGCTGGTGTCCAACGTCTCTTCTTGTCCTATTCTGTTCCTCAACATTTTGGATCTTTGGGTTCTGGGGGTTTTTGGGTTCTTGGGGTCAGTTGGCTGTTGTCCAACGTCTCTAGTGCGTCATCCTGTTCTCGTTCAAACTCATATCACTTATCAGTGTCCAACCCTTCTAGTGTGTCGTTGTGCTTCTGTTCAACCTCCTATTTCTTACCAGCTGGGTGTATCTCAGTATTTCTCATTCGTTCCGGACTTCACTAACATCAATTCACCAGACAAACCAAGCAGGACGCAAACACATCGAGATGAGGAGCATGTCTGAGCGGGTCTTCCCTTTCCTTGTCTGTACTTTCCCTACTGCTTTCTAACTATACCCAGGCTGACCATGGGTGTAGGCTGTGATGAACGGCAATGCCTGCTTCTTCAACTGTTTTCTTATTCCCTCCATTCTACTTACTAGGATGTACTCTAGTCATCACAAGACAATGGGGCCCCATTGTCTTGTGATGACTAGAGTACGTCCCTTCCACTCTCGGGACGTGCTTTACATAGTAGTATCTACTTTCCAGTTGTAAAATGTGTTCACTTTCTTGGCTCCCTTTTGCTGGACGTCAAATATATTGCTTTGGTCCTGTTGTAACCCTAACCCTAAGACCCGGAGTCTAGACTCTTAAGGCTTAGTGAGGTTGAGCCGTAAGCATTGTCTCCTGTCTCTTTCTCGAAACGACGACAACACCGCCGACACACTGTGACACCGACGACCGTGCCGCACGCGCAAAACCGCCTGCGCATCCGCGGTTCGCTGTGCTTGTGCGGCTCGGGCGCTGTCCGTGTCGTTTAAAATTTACGCCGCTGCCGCGACATGCGCGCCGAGCTCTGCTCATTGTAAGGCTTACTTACACTTGCGCAGCCGCACTGCAGGCTCCTCAAGTCCACGTCGCCCCGCCCCGGCGTCCAACAACTTCAAGGCCACATCCCTGGATGCCCGCGCCCGCCCTGTGCCCGCACGCGTCTACAGCGTCTACATACAGCGCGGTATGTACACCGACCTCATCCCAAATCTTTACTTACACTTCGCAGCTGTCTTGCTACTTAAGTCCATGCCCACTCCACGCTCCACGCCTCCGCACTCTCAGCGCAGTCCGCGCGCGCAGAGACCTCTGTCCGCCGTTCACGCTGCCCCGCTCGCCCGGTGATTGTCCACGCCCGCCGTTCCCCAGCCCGCCCAAACACTGCCGTTCGCCCACAGCGCCGCTTCTGCCCGTGTCCACACGAACCTCAGCTGTGGAACCCGTCGCCTCCCTTCCACAGCGCCCCGCTTCCGCCCTCATCGCTCGCGTCTGTGCCCGGCTGCCACAACCTTTGCGCAAGCCATCTTCAATTCGATCATATACAAGACCGACTTGCTATGGGCCAACTACAATTTATGTTTCGTGCTCGTCTTCCCGGTGGTCCCGAACTCGATCTTGCCATGGTCCAAACGTTCCGCAGGACTGCTTGGCACCCCAAAACGCCTACCGATTGTCCGATACGGGAGCAAGTTGCGGGGAATGCGTGCATTTTCATCGCGCTGGAGCATGTTGTACGTGGGGCCCTGCTATCCCCAATTTTTGGTGCGCGACACGATATGCACTATGTGATTGACTGTGCGGACGAGGACATGTATCTACGTATACATAATATCAAATAACATCGGGTTTTCCTCAATATGACTCTCTTCAGCAGGGCTTTGCCCTTCGTGAGTCTCAAGACCTGCTGAGCCAACACTCACCTTGAGACATCTTGGAACTGCTTGAGCTCAAGCGCTGACCTTGCGTCGCCTTGTGACTCCTCGAGAGGCGCGGCTGGCTGGCTTGCAAGAACTCCTGTGCCGTCCCAAGGCCTCAAGCCTGTTCAAGTCGTTGCAAGTGATTTGCCTTTTTTGCGACTCAGGGACTGAGACTTGACTTGTATTTAACGCATATGGAACTTGTTTATCTCCAAGTATCGAAAGCATTGACTCGCTACCGAATATTGTAATAAGAGATATCCTAACGAAGTCTCTTCCCCCGGATCTCAAGCCAACTCTGGTACTTGAGGACGCACATCCCTTGAACCCTTTCAAAGAGAGTTTTGACTCCCACCTCCTCCCTCGATTGCAAGAACAGCTCAACATCAGGGTACGTGCTGCAGTGTGCGATATATTGGTAATATTTGACGCACTCCGTGACCCAGCCAGCCCCTCGGTGGAATAAGGTGCCCCAGTTCTTCGCCGAAATGTGCCTATTGAACGCCGCTGTCTTTCTAAAATCAAGATCGGTGCACTTCAAGTGAGGCTGACAAATCTCTGCCACAGTCGTCATCCATTTGTAGACGTCACAAGCGGGGTAGCTTTTCCTCTGGTTATTGTTCGCTACGATTGCCTTGACTTCTGGTGAGTTCCCCCACTTCTGAAGCAGATACCGTTGCATTGCCTCGTCTCTGGGCGAAAGTATCTTTGGCTTGGAAACCTGCCTGCTCTGCGCCTTGGGTTTTTCTTCTTCGTCTTCGTCCTCATCTTCATCTTCGTCATCTTCCACTTGGCCCTATAAAAGTTAACCTAATTTCAGCTATAGAGATTGCTTAACTACCTTAGTTTCTGGCAGGGGTTGAAACACAATCATAGCGCGCAACGCACTACGATGTCCATTGACCGGAAATGTCTGATGCTGTTCGTATTTAAGATTCAATTCGATTGGTCCATCATCATTCAAGCGCCGAGCAACAGGACCACAGCTCCAAGGATAACCGGGGATATGCCAGAAAGCTGCCCAAGAGTCTAGTATACATGATTAGGTTTCACTTTAGAAAAGAGGAGGACACTGACGTCCTACAGGGAGTGCATTGAGCTCTTCCATTTTCTGGAAGACTTCCTCTGTTTCAAGATACCAGCATTCAGTGCTTTGAGGGCCCCATTCCTCTGGAATAAATGTTTCCTGAAGGAAGTACATATCTTTTTTATCAACATTGTCGACAATGAGAAGCTTGACGCGCAGGGCCATATCGTCATTGTCTTAGACTTTATCAAGACTTGAAGAGATTGTATTGGATAGACGTACCCTGCTGCAAAAGCTTCCAGAAATTCATGTCCAACTCTGCGTCGTGTTCTGTCCCACGCAAAATATCCTTGTCATCTTCCCCCACCTGTGAATCTTCTCCGCTGCCACTGATCTCATCCCTGCTACCTCGGGCGCCAACAGGGAGTTCCCCCTCTTCCTTCTCGTCAGTGGTAGAAGTTTTTTTGGGATTATAAACATCTTCCATTTCCACATCGTCGTCAAAGTCATTGGAAGCATTGTCACCGCCAAGGTTGATGGCCGATGTCTTGGACGCTGTGTCAATCCTCTCTGGACCTTGCAGCTGTCTCTTAAGGTCGGTCTTGAACGCTTCCAGAAGTGTCTTGATTGGAACGTCTGCAATTTTCAATTTTTCAATTGGTGGAACAAATTACGAGCAGGAGTGCACACACCTTTCAGATGCGGTGGAGTAGAACTTAGAGCACTCATGGGGCTTCCCTCACGGCTGGCCTCCTGTTGAGACCCTTCATCCTTCAAAAGAAGATTGATGTCAAGGTAAAAAAAACATGAGTACAAGGACGCACTGGATTGACAATGCTTTGGGCTCTCAACAACTTTCGAATATAAAGATCCAGTGGACGCGCAGGGTCTTCTTCGATACCCGATGCCCAGGTCCAGTCGACCGAAATCTTCTCTGCCAAAATGGCACGCCTAGCCTCTGCAGGAGTACGCGGGATCTTTCCAAGGGTCGCAAGTCCTCGATGAATGCGTAAAATGGACTGTCCAAAAGGTCAGTCAGCGGGAAGACCGCAGAATAAAGGAGGGAATAAACCCGAAGTTGTTGGTGGGTGAGTTTTTGATCCTTGCTTCGTGAAAGTCAGGATGAGATATAGGTGTTAAAAGAACCGTTACAGATATTGAGAGGTCAGAATGGTGGGTGGCATATCTTGCAAGAGGAAGGAAAAGAATAGCTTTGTGTGTATGGCGGAGCAGGCTGGATAAAAAAACTCAAGTCCAAATGGGGTGTAGTGGCCGAGTCGTCAATTTACCAGAAGAATAAACTAGTTTATTGTATATAAATATTAACCACGTGTTTTGGCCCTATATGCCTTGACGATAGGTGCCCATTCCCCTCCATCTGAACGCCCAGCCCTGATAGCGGCAGCCAACCCAGGCTTGTACGTATTCTTCCAGGCATTAAAGTTCTCCGAATACGTAGCTCTAACCCATTCACAGCCAAAGACGTCCTTGAAATTGGAAGCTGGCGTCCCAGGCAAACTCTCGATTCTTTTGAAGCCAATGTCCATGTCGCAAGCAAACCTCAACGGCCAGGGTGTTTTACGTCCACGGGGCGGTTCTCCTCTGTATATACATGAATTGGGACAAGAATACACTGGAAGAATGGGAGACGCACTGCAATATTGGTATCTCAAAATTAGGCTGAGGCGGCAGTTCAGTCTTGTCATTGTCGCTGTCGCTGTCTGCAATATCTCTGGACAAAGGTTACATGGAGGACAGCATAGCATAGACAAGGATTACGAACATGACTTCATTGGCTTTACGCTTTTTGAAACCTGAACTCAAACTCGAACTCGAAGCTGAAGAATTGAGACGCCTAACAGGATGAAATCAGAAATGTAGAAGGTGGGAATAGAACACAAACATTGGCTGAGTGGGTGTAACCGGAGATGAAGGCCGCCCTCGTTTTTGAGAAGGCGCCTGGATACGGAGGCCAAGACAGACCTGGACACCAGGACGTCGCATGTATATAATTGAATCTGCTTTGACCCTGACGGCTGTGGGTGTGAGAATCCAGCAATCGTCATCTGCTAGAGTAAACTCTATAGAAGTTGAAAGCGATAGGTATTCAAACACTTCGCAAGAGCTACCAAGGCGCTCCGTAATAGCGCTACAGTCCTTGGGATGGAACCATGGAAAGCCAGTCACTGGTACAGAGAACACTATTGGTGTCGCATTGTCCTGAAATAAAAGTCAGGTATGCAATTCAGAGGATCAGATCAGCGCACCTCCAGCCACCACTTGACAGTGATCATACAAGCAGCCTCCAAGCGATAAGCTTCTTTCTGTCTACGTGACGGCGAAAAGGTGAAGTCGCCATTGATAATCTTCTGGGCGACCTCAGGAGCTATCATCCTTGCATAAGGGCCGGCGTGAGAAATAGGGTGGCTTGGGGAGATACGTGGGGTGGAAGGACTGGAAATGTGTTGGGTAGAAGGACTGGAAATGAGGTTATCACTAGGTTTATTGTGAATGGAGACCCGACAATGAAGAGTGCTCAAAAAGCAGCACTCCTTGCAAAAGCGCTGGCTGCACTTGGTGTTCATTGCTCTAGCATGGCTGCTACGTTGGAGAAGAGAGCACTCTGGATTTTCGCAGGGGCCGCAGTCACGTCGTGTACTTGATGGAGTGGAGGGAATAGTGGATGGAGTAGAAGAGCGCATGTCGCCATCGCCCCACGGATAAGGACTGAGGTCGTCACGCCATACATATCCCTTACAAGGGGAGCTTTTGCTGAAGTTGTTGCGGGGGCACTGGATTTTTTTTTCATTAACAAAACAGATAAATCAGGAGCGAGTCTCGCCTTTTGATAGATTCTCCCTTCGTTATCAGGACTGTGGTAACCGACAGAGGCCTTGGGGGTGGTAAGAAAGAATGTGTGGCAGTCGGGGCAAAGATCTGGAAAAGTAGGCGCCCATGGCTGGTGAGCGCCAGAGAAGGACATGAAGAGAAAGAATGGAAGGCACCAAACAAAGCATGTGACTTACAAGAAACTATACAGTGGCTTTGATGGCTCCTGAACAAAAATCTGAGCAGGAAAATAGGTGTTGGGTAAAGGAGGATTGTGGCGACATGAAGAATGGTCGTTTTGGAGGAATGTTCCAAAAGGAGTAGTACATCAAGTAAATTTGTTTAACGGGTTTGACTGAACGTCAAGTTGATGAATCCCTTAAGAGAGAAGTGAAGAGGAAAATTGCTGCAGTAAGTATCCCGAAAAATACTGAAGCAAAATGGCTGCAGGAGTCTTGTGGATGGAATTTGGTGAACCAGTTTTGCTTAAATGGGTCAAGGGAAAACAGTGAAGGGTTTTCCTTCCTCCAATTTCACTGAACACAATTTTGTTGGCCAAATTTGTAGAAGAGAATAGTCTTGACTGAATACACTGAAGGAAAAACCTGATATTTGCATGAAGGGAAATGGGTTAAGGGAGAAGCTTGAAGTGAAACACATGCAAGCAATTTTGTCCTCAGAAATTGCTTCACCAGATTACTGTACACATTGTGCTTCACGGAAAGGACAGCACGAACTTTCCTGGACTAAAAACCCTCCACTGAATTGCTGAATGAAATTTCATGGACTAAAATGATGGGCCTCGGCAAGCGGATCCGCCATCATTCTGCCATCATCCGCCATCATCCGCCAAATTCCCTATACCTCGGGTGCTCTCGACAATGCCATCTTCGATGCAGCCAAGAATTTGGCTTGGTCAGGATTTCTCCGGTGTGGTGAGTTCACCGTCGGTGATCGTGCTAAATTCGATAGCACCATCCACCTTACACGGGGCTCGATTCGGTTCTTCGAGGAGGGTGGTATCGAGTATATGGAGCTCACCATTCCGGCCTCTAAGACCGATCCGTTCCGTGGAGGCGTCACCATCATCATTGCTGCCGCACCAAATTCCCCATCCACCTGTCCTGTGCGGGCGATGAAGCACCTGTTCGCCATCCATCCCCTCCCTTCTACTTCCCCATTATTCGCCAAAGCCGACTCTTCTCCCCTTCGCCGTTCGGAATTCATCAAAACCCTCAAAGCCCGCATTACGGCGATTGGTCTGGACCAGTCTGGTTACTCGGGTCATAGCTTCCGGCGTGGCGCTGCTACGGCGGCCGCCATCGCTGGCTACGCTGATTTCGAGATCCAGCTTCTTGGTCGCTGGCGTAGCGACGCCTACAAGCTTTATCTTGATGTGCCCAAGAACCGTGTCCTGAGTCTGTCTGCTCGTCTTCATGTGGCCGCTGCTCCTCCTCCTGCAGTCTCTTGAGCCGCTGGCTCTCCGCTGCATCTCCTTGGCTCGAGCGCGGTCCCTTACGGGCCGAGCGAGAGAGCTCTGGCGACCAATCAATCCTTGTTTGTCCCCAAACCTCTCCCTCTCTAGCCCTCTCTCTTCCCGGACGAGCAAGGCATAGAAGAGGTGTTTGACGCGCCAAACACGGTCTATGCAGGCGAGCACACACGCGTCGCGTCTTCCCCTTTCAGTTCCCTTTATCTCACTTTATATATATATGCCTCTTTCATTCCATAGCTCTTCGTCCTCTTCTTCTACCTACACTCACACGACTCGATAGGTACTAGCGATGTCCTCTTCTTCTACCTACACTCACACGACTCGATAGACTAGATTTTCTTTCTCCCACCCTTGCCGCTTTCCCTACTCAGCTATCTACTGTAGTTCATGTTCTTCGCCGAGGCCGGCTCGAGCGCGGTCCCTTACGGGCCGAGCGAGAGAGCTCTGGCGACCAATCAATCCTTGTTTGTCCCCAAACCTCTCCCTCTCTAGCCCTCTCTCTTCCCGGACGAGCAAGGCATAGAACAGAGATCTACATGTAGTCTTCCAAGTCCCTAATACACAGTGTGCCATCCAATATCAATACAGGCGATGCTCGGTGCGTTTATATGAACATTCTATATGCGTGATGGAGAGAAAAAAAATGTGGTAGTGTAGAGTGCCATAATACCCAGTCAGATCCGAATAATATATGAAAAGCGAGATGAAATCATGAGGAGGGATCTGGCGGATCGACGAGCCACCCGCCAGCCTCCCAGCTGCAGTCCGCATGGTACAGATCCAGCGCACGCTGCGCTGGATCCGTAACCCCGCGCAGTATGACCTTGAGGCGCTTGAAGTCGATGGGTTTCAGGATCCAGCCGTCGATGCCATAGTTTGCCAGCTCCTCGCGTCGGTGCTCCCGGAGACTGGCGGATACCGCGAAAATGGGGATGTGCCCGCCATTGGCGCGGGTGGATAGACGCGGGGTGTCCAACGTAGGGGTCGATTTCTCCACAATCCGAATCCGTTCGGTTGCTTGATAGCCGTCCAGAATCGGCATTCTGCAGAAGGAATCAGAACCAAGTGAATGACTTGAGAAAGCAGAAAGCGAACTGAATATCCATAAGAATGACGTCGAACGCCCTGTCCACCGTGATCTTGTCCAGCCCTTCCTGGCCGTTCGTCGTCGTCACGACAGTATGCCCATCGAGACGAAGCCGTTTGGCCAGGACTGTCCGGTTGATGTTGTTATCCTGTGTTCTGTTAATTGCTGCTCTTGCTTTGAACGAACCGACTGCCCACCTCAACTATGAGCACCCGGAGCTTCGCGGGGTCATCCTGGACCTCCACTACTGTACCCATCGCAGGCGGAGACGGGGGTTTGTATTCGACAGGAGACTGGGGTTCTTGAGGGAAAGCAATGAAAGCGTCCTGGGCAACGGGCGTGGGTGGCACGGAAGCCGGTGTATCGACCGCGAAATTCTCGACCTTGACCGGCCGAACAGGCGTGCTCGAGTCCAACACCCCGAATACCCCGGGAACGATGGTGGGTGAGGTGGGGAGAGGAGGCAGATATTGTTCGCCAGGCGACGTTGACCCTCGCCGTACGACTTCGTGATGGGGCTGGGTCCCCATATAGTTTGACGTAAGTGCCTCCACGAGTGAGTCGATCTCGCCCACCCCCAGCGAAGATGTTACGCTCGTCTTGCGCGAACGCATATGGCGCGACTTGAGCGAGGAGTTGGTCGAAGACGACGATTGCGTAGACATCACGTCGCCCTCGACGGACAACGTAAGTGGAATCAAAAATGAGAACTGGCTGCCCTCGTCTACTTTGGACTCGACCCGTAGCTGACCCCCGAGCCTATAGACATCGTCAGCACGGCGCACGGGTGCTGGAAACGGTATACGCACTGCTCCACGATTCGGGCCACCACCGCAAGCCCCAAGCCCACCCCGCCCCCAGACACGCCTCTAGGCTCAAGCGACTCGACCTGCTCGAACTCTCTAAATATGGTCCCCAGACGCTCGGGAGCGATCCCACACCCTGTGTCCGCTACCACGATCTCTACCGCGGTCTGGCGCGGACCCCGCAGACCCTCCGGCTCCCCAAAAGTCGTGCATCCGACTGTAATCGTGCCACTGGTCGTATATTTTACTAGTGACAAACTCAGACGCCGGCCCACATTTCAAGGACAAAAGACGCACATGCATTGGCGGTGAGGTTCTGGACCACCGTCCGGATCTTTTTAGCGTCACCGACAACGATCTTGGGTGACTGCGCCAGCTCCATCTTGAACGCGATTTTACGTCGCTGCGCCTCCTTGCGATAGAGGTGCGTCGCGTCCTCGATGGCGTCCGGCAGGTCAAAGGGCTCGTTGAAGGACGTCTCGTTGCCGCTCTCGAGGCGCGTAAGGTCCAGCAGGTCGTTGATCGTAAACAGCAGGCTCTGTCGCGTCGCACCCGTCAATTTCGTATGCTTACGCGAGAACGGCGCGTCCTACCTTCGACGCAGCGTGCGATCTATTGAGGTTGTCGCGCGTCTCGTCATCCAGGGGCCCGTTGAGCGCCATCTCAAGGTAGCTGCCCCGAGGTTAGCCATCTGTATGCATTATCCCAAGAAGCCAGCTCACTTAATGATATGGTTCAGCGGAGTGCGAACTGCACACAACATGAGCAAGAACCAAACAAAGGAGAACCGCTACTACGCACCCTCATGCGACGCATTTGACAGCAGCAGGTTCGTGAGCCGCGTCGTCTGCAGCGCATTCTCCTTCTGGCGCCACACCTCGATAAACTTGCCGTACACGAGCGCGAGCACGCCCGCCGTCTCCAGCTGCTCGTCCGTCCAGACGCGGCACCGCCCAGCGACTGTCTCGCTCCATGTCGCAAACGACGTGCGTGGCTCCAGTACCGTCTTCGCGCTGCCCACCTTGTTCCCCGTGTTCGGATTCCCCGCCCAGTGGATGTGCCGCGGCTGTCCCTTACGCAGGAAGCAGATAAAGTCCTTGCCTTCGCTCGACAGCGGCACGTACAACAGTCCCGCGACGACCTCGAGCCCTGCCGACAGCTTCAAATCCTCATAGTCCATCGACACCGCCTGCGATACCTGGATCGTGCTGTCCCCGAGTCAACACGCGCACAGATATAGAAGTAACAAGTGCTAACGTGAACTGCTTCAGTCGCAGATACTCGGCCATGATGAGGATCTCCTGCCCGTGCTCATTGGGTCCGAGCATCTTCGCTGCTTCTCCAATCTGCGCCGGTTAGCCGCCCCCCCGCGTAAGTCGAAGAAAACCACGTACAACGAGCACCCCAAAGTCCGCGTCGAACAAGCCCAGCAGGTCGTCCGCGTTGCTCACGATATACCCAGTCTATACAGCCGCAATCAGCGCCCGCCACAAGTAATTCAAGCCATACCCACCGGGTGGTTGTCCGACGCCATCGTGTTGATCTGCAGCCCGATCAGCCCCACTTCGCGCGTAAGGAGGGGGACCTACCAGCTTCCGCGTCGTGAGCCGCTGCGCGTAGCTCAGCCGCTCAATGTTGCGCGAGATGCTCTGGCTGAGGAGGCGCAGCATCTGCCGTACAGGGAACGAGACGCGCATCCCGTGCGCGCCGTACGAGTGGCACGTCACGAGGCCCCACAGCTTCCCGAACGCCATGATCGACTGCGGCGGGGCGAGGCGTGTCAGCAGAGAGAATGGCGTGTATGCGGATGCAAGGGAAAAAGATACGCACCACAGACATCGACGCCCGTACGCCCATGTTGTCTAGGTCTACACGAGAGTCAGCCCAGCTACAAAAACAACATGGAAGAACCCTACATTTTACATGAATCGGACTCATCGCGCGCAGATAGCAATGCGTCATGTTCTGCAAGCATACATCAGCAAAGAACCGCGCCTCGATGGAGTGACCCACCAGAGGGACCTTGAGATCCTCCTTACTGCGCACGACGATGCGCGCGGTGTTTTGCGAGCGGTTATACAGCAGCCGGACCTTGTCTATTGGAGAATTAGCGTACTGGAAGATACCGCACACAACACCTACTGATTGCATACAGCTGGCGCGCCTACCCAACTTATAAGCTCCAACTAACGTCGTCAGGGAAATACACACACCTGCGCCGGGATATCGCTCGCGGGAAAATGCAGGCCGCGATATAAATCATGCGTGCGGCTCCAGTCAAGCAGCTCCGCAACAACCTGCCCGTTCCACAGCTCGTCAAACTGGTACACCAGCACGCGGTGGAACTGCGACAGGTCCTTGATCACGCCGACGACGACCTGCAGGAACGCTGCCAGGTCCGGCGCGTCCCCGAGCTGCTCGTTGATCTGCGCCATCACCGCGAAAACGTCCATCATGCCCACGCCGCCCGCGCCTGTGGAGGAGGCGGCCCGCCGCGCGCGCCGCGGGCGCTGAGTGCCCGTGCCTGACACAGACGGCGTGGACGCCGACGACGCCTGCTCGCCCCGCGCGAGGCGCCGCAGGCGCTCGAGCGCGAGGAGCGGCTTCGCGCGCGACGTCGTGCTCTCCAAGATCTCCTCTGCGCTCGGCACCCACGCCACAGGTGCCCCCTTCACCCGCGGCCCGTCCACCAGCGCGTCGCCCCCCGTCTTCTCCACCTCCTTCTTCTCTTCCACCACCACGACCATTGCGTCGCTCTCCGATTTCGGCGCCGCGGTCGGCGAGACGAGGGGCGAGACGAGCGGCGTGGGCGCGCCCGCGCGCCCTGATGCGGTGCCCCCGCCAAGGAGCGTCTGCTCCGACCCGTCCGTCGACCCGCCCGTCGAGCCCTGATAATCCTTCTCCGTCGGCGGGCTATTCGCGTAGCTCGCGTTCTCGCCCTCCGCCGCGGTGTACAACGGGTTCAACGTGTCGCGCTCGAGCTCAAACTCCATGATGATGAGCCCGTTCTGGGCGCCGCCCGCGGGGTCGGACGGGCGGTGGACCGCGCACCAGCACGTCCACGAGCGCCGCTCGTCGCCTCGGCCGCCGCGTACATGCGTGCTCTCGACGCCGGCCGCGCTCGCGGGCGGCGCGCCCCAGCCGGAGAGGAGAAACACGTGCGGGGATGCCTCCTCCTCGCAGGAATCGATGGCAGACTCGGCGAGCGAGCCGATGTTGTCCCACAGGACGGCGGCCTGGCCGTCGGGGAGCGTGTCGGTGAAACACTCCAGCGAGAAGAGGTAGCGCGGGGAGAGCCCGAGGAGCTCCTCGGCGTTCTGATGGCGCTCAGCCGGGCGACAATTGATCTGGGGAGACGCACCTCCGAAACCTGGCGGACGACGAGCGCATCTTCCAGCTCGTCGACAACGACGAGCACGCCAAAGCCCTGCACGGCGCCCGGCGCACGAATGGGCTACCAAAACATTATGTTAGCTGTAATAATCTGACATGGGTGCGCACCTCGTCCTCGCAGCGCGCGAGTTTGCCCTCGCGGCCGGTGATGACGTGATGGCCATGCTCGTCCTGGACGTGCTTGAAGCGCACGGTGAGAAACTGGGCCGAAGCGTCGGTCGCGTCGGTCGCGTCCGAGCCCGACGCGGAGGCGGGGACGTCTACTGATGCGGAACCCGAAATGGAGCGGTCCCTGGATGAGACCCGAGAGGGGGTGCAAAGGCGTGGGTGCGGGGAAGAGACGTTGGAGCGGCGGCGGGTGCCGTTCGCAGAGCTTGACGCGTGGCTGCGCGGGGGGAGGTGGACGAGGCCCAGTTGCGACGGGTTCCAGGGCAAGGGCGGATCGGCCGCATCGGCGTCGGGAACGTCGGGGACCTCTTCTGGCGGAAGGGGGTCGTCGCTGACGGGGACCTGTTTTGGGCGGGCGCGCGGCTCGGGCGGCGGTTGCTGTCGGACGCGCGGCTCCGGCGCAGGGGATACGACGTCCGCGATGGAGGCAGGCGGGGCGAAGCTGGCGAGTGGATCAGGGGGCGTGAACGTGCCCATGCCGGCGAGGGCAGTAAACGTGCGGCGGCGATGTGGCACCGCGTCCTCTGCCGGAAAGTGTCTGAAGTTGGGGGAGACGGTGGAGCGAGGGCGGCGGCGGCGGGTCTTCAAGGCGACCGGCGCGGTTGACGTCGAGGCCACAGTGCTCGGCGCGGGGGGTGTGACCGACGAGTCTGATGCAGAGCGTTTGCGCCCCCGCTTGGAGTCACCGGCGTCCGTGGCATCCTTTGTCCAGAAGTAAGAGATGCGCGTGTCGGTGCGCGCCGAGGCGCGGCGGGCTCGAACATCGGCGACGTCGTCCTCGGAGGGGTTGCGGGCGGGCTGGATGTTGCCGCTGAGCAGCGAGCGGACGGGGTAGACATAGGACGACGAGTTGCTGTCTGGCAGTGGCATATGGTAGAAGACAACCTTGCAGAGGAATACATGCGCGCTCTTCAAGCCCGTACAATGACGTCATCGATCCCGCCCCACGTCACAGCCATCTGTTGCAAATAGTTATTTACAGTAATTGCCTCGGCGTGGAGTATTCACTTTATCTCGGCTAAATATCTGTTTTCCCCGCTACTTTTCCCCGCTACCCTTAGCACGGCACCCATCAAACTGCTTTTTCGCGGACCATCACATTTTTCTCCTTTTTTGGTAAGGTCTTTGTCATTTCTGGTGTGATGGCTAGGCCCGTAGCTCGTTCCACGGCTTAAAACGAGGATCTGCGTACGTAGTAAATACAGCGTACTGGCAAGTGGTATGAAGAGTTATACCGATGAGTAAACTCGCCAAAGCCAGGCCTTTGCCAAACCCTTGGTTGCCATATCTCAAGATCCACCAACAAGTCCGTCGACCACTGGTACGAAGAAATTGACACAAGTTTCCCGTTTTGGATGCAGAAGAAATAGAGGGGTTCAAGTTTCGGAATAATTGATGTTCGATTTGTGCTTACCCTTGTTTGTTCCCGAGTTTTGCTCGATGTATACTCAACGGCGCGCGGATACGGTGTTTTGGCGGACTGGCTCTCCCCCGCACCTCATCCATCTGCAGGAGCTAGTTTTCAAAATTTGAACCATCCTCAGTTCCGGTACAGGTCGAGTTTCGGGACTGTCGGCCGATATCTGGCCGTGAGCAAACATTCCGATTGAAAGTTCTCTGCGGCGCGGCCAATTTGCGCAGCAGAATACAGAGTACTGCAACGCGGTAGTGACATTAACTCCCACCATCATCTCCATACAGGCTCTCAGATTGTATGCATTTAGTGCAGTCGCTTGCACAGTGTTACATACATAACATACTTATACTTACACCGACCGTTCACCAGCATCACAGAAATAGGTCTACTCTTCCTCCCTTTCCGAAATAAACGCAATCCGCGCGCCTCCAGGGTCTGTGGCTGCTGGGTGGGATAGCCTGTAATCGTACGCAACCTCTGCAACACGCGAGAAACCTGGATACCAGTCCGAATTTTGGTCGTAAGGGACTTCCCCTGCCTGCACACGATGGTCAATGCGCTTCATTACTTGCAAGCACTTGGGGTTTAGGAGGGCGAGGTCGAGATCGTGGCTGGGGACAGCGTCGGTTCGGATTTTCTTTGCGGCCTGCCCGGCCAGGTGCGCGAGAGCATGCCGCTGCCTCTTCTCCGGTCTTTGCGGCTCCGCGCTCGTCGGCGCCGGCGCGTTGCCTCCGCCTCCACCCCCACCTCTACCCCCACCATGCCCCCTTCCACCTCCATCTCCACGTGGTGCACCTCCCCCTCGTCTTCCTGTACCTCTTCCAATTCCACCCTCGTCCCCGTCCTCATCCTTCTCTTCACGTAGATTTCCGTCCCCTTCTTCAGAGGCCACAAAGTCGAGGTCTGGCTGCTGTTTGAGATACGGCGCAGCAAGATGGAAGATATTCCACGCAAACCTCGCGAAGAGGTATGCGGCGCGTATACGTAGGGGCAACTCCACCTCACGGAGGTTATGTTCTCGCGCCAACTGACGGGAGCCCGGGCCCATCCACACGACCATCCACTTGCCGCCGTACGGGTAGAAACAAAAGTCGCCACTATCCAGTCCACGGCCGTTGATATCGGCCCTCAACGCTATGCGATTGTTGGTAGTGTCGACCGAGGGGTTTTTGGCGTCGCCTGCTTGGACGCTGAAGGCGTGAGTAGCGAACTAGAACCTGAATGGAGATGAGCTCATCAAATGATAATGGTGCCGTACCCATTGAGTTTCCGAGGTTGGGACTAGATGGGCTGAGTCGAGCCGGGCGGACGAGCGAGTTATGACACAAAATTCGTCCGTCGCTTTCACGACGCTGCTGGCGGCTGACTTGTTAACGTCCAGGAGATCGTTGACGTTTGTACGTCGCCCATCAAAGAGCCACGACTCCGGCACGTCCCCTGGCTTCCAATGAGAGAATTTTCCACAAAGTGGGTAACTATTGTAGATGTCAGCAACATGAAGGCTGGAGGACGAGGACCCATACCAGAAGTCGTATTCTGTGTTATCTAACCGATACATGTACTCTCCTGGCATTATAGTCTCGCCGCTGACTTGGCGTTGATCTGACTCGGACTGCAACGGCTGATTCGACGAAAGATACAGGTTGCCAGGTTCGTTGTTGGCGAGGAATTTGCAAGCCTGGAGAACAAGAGCGAGGGGTAGCACATAGTTGGAATCATCGTCCAGGTTGCCGTCGGGGTCCGCGGGACTTGAGGAGAGGTTGAGAACGAGCCTCCGTGGCGTGTATCCGTGGTGATATATCACGAAATCACGCGTTGGTACGGTGTCGGGTACTGCGAGGACAGGACGAAGCCGCAGCGGCGCCCATTGCGTAGCAGGGCGTGGAGACGGAGTGTCGCAGACTTGCGCAGTTCCTTGAGGAAGTTCTCCGGAACTGAGGTTCATTATCAGCGTACAGCCAGGAGATACCTGGAAGATTCTGTAGCGCAAACTTGTTGGCGCAAAGCCACCGAGGGGAAGGAGACGGGAAGAGTTGTTTGTGTGGGCTTCGCGACGGAAGCTTCCAATTGATCTAATCACATCTCCGCTTTGACACTTCCATTCTGGACCTCCATGGTTTGCTAGATTATTAGTCTACGGCACGCCTTCCATTTCCATTCATATTCATCATTGTATTTGCATCACAAGCGGACCTGCGAGTCGCGTTGCGACCATCTAGAATATCGCCATGCCACGAATAGAATATGTACACGCATTATTGCAACAAACTATGTGTTTTAACAAACCAGGAGTCGACGCGGGCCTCCCAGAACTACACATATGAGAGCCAGATTAGGACTGCTCTACACTGCATGCCCCTTCTGCGGGTCGTATTCCCCCGACGTCTGGCCGGCCCGGAAGTGCATATGCACTGGCCCCTTGAACCTATCCGGCGGTGCGCCCCGCGTCCGAATCGGCACGCGCGGGAACCGCGAGCCCGCGCTGTCGTCGTGCATCACTACAAGATCCCTCTGGGCACCCAGGCCGACGCGTAGGATGACCATGTAGAACGCGATCGAGATGATCGGGGTGATCATGTCGACGACTAGAAAAGTGGACTTGAGCGCGAAGCAGACGATAGCGGCGATCAGGGTGAGGGAGTATATCGCCCCGGCGTCGATGACGACCAGCAGGACGGGGAGTGTGATGCTACTTCTACCGACCCGGCTCCGGGCGGCATTGCGGTCGACAGACCACAGTCGGTATGCGAGGATGGCTGTTGAGGCAGGGTCAGAGACGGTAGGAGCCCATATCACGAGGCGCACCGGTCGCGATCAGGTTGCATGATAATGTGATCGAGTAAAAACTTGTAACCCAATTATTTGTTTCTTGAGCAAATACATCTCCTGAGTTCGATGCTGCGCTTGCAAATGCGAGCATGCCCCTACCACAGTGGCTGTTCAAAAAAAAGAGATAAATCAGGTAAAAACTCAGGGACAGCGACAACCTCTACTGACTGAAAAGCCCCGCGTAAATTACCAGGGGTAGAAGTATCACCCAGAAAGAGCGCCACACCATGTAACAACGATAGATCTGAAGATGATGCATCAGTCGAATGGCCGGACGATGCAGCAAAAAGACTGCATACCACGACTCCGTCGCCGATGAGCGTTTGGATTCCGTAGAGAACATTCTTGGATACGAAGGACGGCTCGCTAACGTTCCCAAACCAGGCCACAGGTCCACCCTGATCGTCCCGATGCAGAACGAGCCCAGTATAGAGCCGCTGAGTGGCAACAACGATTCGCTGTAGCGGGAAATGAGCCTGATGGTGAAGAGTGAGGAAGACAGCGGCGCACAATCGTGCTGACAATGAGAAGAGAGCAGGCAGCTGATACCATGGTTCGATTGACTTCGGTGTATTTGCGTCCGCGAAGCAGGATCCACAAAGTCCCTATGAACATCAGGACCGAGAAGCCTGGACAGACGCTGTAAGATGATGCAGCTCGAGTTCTGCCAGTGGATCCACAGTCTACAGACCATAGAGGATTGCCTCTAGGGTAGTCAAGATGATCGCGGACTTGTCCAGAGGAAGAAATTGGTCCATTTGTGAGCGTAGTGCTCAAATGCCTGCGTTATAGAGAGATTCCTAGTCCAAGTGGTTGACGGCAATGGTGGGTGGTCGCACCGTCGCTGCAACTTTGCATCGTCTTTCGATCGTGTTCAGGTTTCATTACGATAGCACCAGAGCGATGGCTTGATTTCACCGCATGTTTCTGCTGATTTCCAAGCCTGAGTGTATGAGCAGGCATGAGCGTACTGGGAGACCGACCTCGACTGAGATCGGCGGCCAGGGCCTGTCAATCAAATATCGAAAGGAAGCATCAAAAATATATGATGTAGATGAGTAGGGTTGGGTTTTTTCCGTTTTCCTGCATGGGTCGAAAAAATCAAACACGAGTCTTGCAAGATTCACCAATGGCAACTTGACCTAGTGACCAGAACGTCAATGAACATCAAGGGCCCACGCCCGCCACATTCGGCATCGGAAAGACTGCTTCGTTTTTTGTGACAAATTGCGCGACGCGGAGTGCCCTCAAGCATCATGTATACTCGCACTGCTTAAGACAGATATATGTGTCGCGTGTGGCCCAGGAAAAAACACATCTGGCAGTCTAAGGATACTGCAGTTTCGGTTACAATATGGAGGACACGGGCGGAACCAATCGTTCCCGAATTGCCCTGCCATGCATGAGATCCTTGATCGCTTTGGAGACTCTCGTCATGCGACATTCTGTCTGCGTCGCCACCCTCCCAACCCTCCAGCGCGCAGCGCTCTCCCAGATCGCGTGCATCGATTCACGAGCCGGGGATGAAGCGAGCCAGGGGGCGACCAGTAGCGTTATCGGTAAAATCGACTGGTACTATGTACTATTGCTTGCTGATTGATGGCACGTGAGCGGGGACCGTCCGGCCATCAATTACATGTACGGGTGAACAGCACGTTTAATGCGCTCAAGCTTGCCCCGAGGCCACAGTACGTAGTCTCCCGTAGGCAGAGTAGATCAATTCCTTGAAACTTCGTGCCTCAGGATATCCTTAATCTGACGTCTGCTTTTTGATGGGGGGGTCTTAACGGTTGCCTCGTTTCAAACTCCGAAAATCTCACGTGTTGACAATGCACAACCAAGCAATGCGAAGCGTACCGACTAATTAGCCTTGATTTCACGCGTTTTCACCGCGTTTCCGTGTCAGAAAAAAAAGGTTAACATCCTGACAAGTTATTCCACCTCGATATAGTGTGATTGATTTTTTTTGGCAACACCCATTGCTCTCTCTCTCCGAACACAAGAGCATTTTGGTGACAACACGTGAGACACACTGCAGTCACAGCGCTCGACGCGTTCCCTACTCATGTCAGCGGCGGCGGGTCCCTCAGCCATCCCACCAGCGTTTGACTGGACCAAACGAAGACAATTCAAATGGAACTCGCCCCTTGGAGAGCAAGAACTCAAAACGAAAGTTGCGCCGTTGCTGGATTTTGAGCTCGACAAATTCCAGATTGAATGCCCATCCCGAATACTCGATGGGCAGGATGTTTTGTGCCTTACTGCCACAGGATCCGGAAAGTCGGCCCTTATCTACGTACCTCTCATGGCTCGCGAAGGAACGATGACCATTGTGGTCTCTCCAACCAATTTTCTTCAGCAAGACATGGTGCGTGAATCTTCTTTTTATCCTTTTTTTACGTCCTTAAAATCGTCTTCAGTCGTCTAGCATCCAAAAAAAAGGCATTACCTCAATGGCTATCAACTCGGAGACGCTAACTGCGGCCGCTCTCGCATCCCCCAAGCGGGATTTGTGGGCCGAGGCCAAGACGGGTGCATGCCGCTTGATTCTCATTGGTCCCGAAACCATGAACAGTGCGGCTTACCAGGACTTCATTGCCAACAAGAATGTCCGTTCGCGCCTCGGGCAATTTACGGTGGACGAGCTGCATGCGGCAGACGAGTGGGGGGTCGAGTTCCGGAAGGATTTCCAAGACATCTCGACGATGCGGGCGCGACTCCCCGAGCACACCGTTTTTGTGGGACTTTCTGCAACCGTAGAACCTGGGCGTCAGTTTCAATCCTGTGTCAACCTCATGGGCTTCCAGCCCGACTTCCACCTTCACAAGGGAGACTGCGAGCGTCACAACGTCGCTATGTTTATTAGGCCCATCAAATATACCACCTCCGGCCTTGTGTTCTACGACCTCGACTGGGTGATACCTGCGGACGTCCGAAGAGCTTGCGATGTGCCGAAGCGGCTCATATTTGTCCAGACAATCGAGCAGGGACACCGCGTTGTCGTGTACCTACGCACTCTGCTACCGCCACATCTCCGCAAGGATGGAGTGCGCCTAATTCGCCACCACCACTCGCTGGCTTGCCCTGATTGTAAAGCAGAAGGAATGGACTCACTGTACAAAGTGGGGGAGGACAGGGATGCCTTGATTCACGTTGCGACTGATGTCCTGACCGTGGGTGTCGATATTCCCGGTCTCACGGATGTGCTTCTCTACGGCCCGATTTCAAGCCTGTCTGTGGCTGAACAGCGAGCAGGCCGTGCGGTCCGTGAGCGCTGGCTTTCTGGCCACGCGTATGTCTATGTTTCCAAGGCGGATATGGCGGCCGCACTCGAATACATCAATTCTGATGCTGGGAAGAAGGACGCCCGGGTTTTAGATGCGAAAGATCCCTCATCATATGTACCGGCCTCGGAACCAGCCACAGAATCAGCCGCAGAATCAGCCGCAGAATCAGGGGCCCCAGAACCAGGGGCCCCTGCGATTTCACAGCCGTCTGCCGTCCCAGTGCCCAACACCGGGACAACTTTGCCCCCTGAACCACCCTCGCTGCCGGCCACAAAATCTCGACGCTCCAAGAAGAACACCACGGTGGCTGCCCCAATTCAAAGCATAGCCAAGCCAGGGAACCGGACCTGCACCTCCTTGCTCCTCGTCTTCGCTGCCCACACACGCAATCGATGCATAACCCGCCAGCGTAACATCATTTATGACAACCCTGGCAAAGACAAGGACTGTGGTCGATGCAGCTCATGCATTGGAGATACCGTGCCAGGACCGCGCGCCGTCGACTCGACCGCACCAGATGCTAGCGCTGCCGTAGACTTCCCTGATCTAGACGTGGAGAAGGTGCCCGGATACATGAAGCCAACTGCGAAGGACCTGAAAGAGGTTGCCGAGAAGCTTGAGAAATCAGCACGTTTGATGAGATGGAGCCAGGCCCGGACCCCCGACGCGCTTCTCATCGGTGGACGTGTCTTTCTACCCCCGGACATTGTCAGCGACATCACTCGCGAGTTTACTATGCTCATGTCAGAGCATGTTTTCAGGCAACGACTTTGCCGATGGAAACACGCTGAAGTGTATGGCACCCCTCTTTGGAATATCATGGAGAGACTCCTCAGCGACCTTCGCAGTGTTTTGATATCTCGACACGAAGAAGTTCTTGAGAAGCAGCGCGGAGCTCGCGTGCACAAATATATTGTTACCCACGGTCTCAAGGGCATCACCAAAATCCGACTTAAGGTTCCCCCGACGACTGCCTCCCCTTCACGGGACGCGCTATCTGCCACTGTCAGCAACAATGCGACCGCGCCCGCACCCAAGACGCCGCTCGAGGTAATCAATGCAGAAATTAATCCCGACCATTTCTATGGCGGCTTGCCCCAAAAGGGAAAGTCGCGAGGAAGTAAGCACCGTCTCGAGGAACTCGACCCGGAACCGCCTTCGACACCCGCCGCGAAGCGGCATAAATCTGGGGTCAGTGTTACAGCCTCTTGTTATCTTATTATGCTGATGGATTATCTAGGCAAAGGAGAATATCAATCCCGCAAACACGAAAAGTAATCAGAAAGTGCCGGGTGCTCCGAAAAAGGTGCGGCAACCCCTGGGTCGTAAATAGAACCAGTAATTTCATTATAATGTAAGTCCTACTCGCTTTCCGAGCCCGAGCTTTCCTCCGAGTCTGAATCTCCGCCACAGTGTAGTATTCCATCAATTACGACGTTGGGGAAAGGAAGACGAGCAGGGTGGGATTGTTCCTCTTCGTCGATACCATCTTGATCACCGTGAAGGTTGCCTGCGTCAGCTATCGTCCGCTTGATAAAATTCTTCACTTTTCCACTTGAAAGTTTGATGTAGCCTGTTTCAAAGTCATCACTCGCATTGTAGCCGAAATCTCGACCAGCGCGGAATCTGTGAAGTTGCCGCTCCGAGATCGCTGTAGCCAGCTCTTTCATTGCGGCAGCTTTTTTCGCTCGTTTGTGCTTTCCGCCTGTGCGCCCAATGCCGACTGCAGCCTTCATCGTCTCGGTAGCTTTGGTGAATGCGCGGATGTTGTATGAAACGATGTCTTGATAGAAAGAGGCACCGAAAGACGCATCTTTTCGCTCAGACATCTTCTTGAGCAGTCTGATGTTTTTCTCTTGAAGGAGATCCATCGGAAACCAACAGCTGCGGGCGTTGAACCGACAAAGCCAGTTGTTCAGCACTGCTTTCTGAAGATCGGACGAATATTCATACTGAAAGTTGCATGCAAGCTCCAAGAGCTCATTCGAGTACTTGTTTTTGCCGCAACCGGTAAACGTAAAGGTCCATACCTATCTCAGTAGTTAGCTTGAATACCACGGCCAATTAAAATATGTGACTGACAGCCATTACATTCATTGCGCGTCCGATGTCACCGTCGGATATGGCATGCTGAAACTCATAGTGCAGCATGCTGTCGCGGAGGCGAAGAATAACATTGGCAAGCACAACGTCTCCGAGTGGGCGCTTGTCATCTACATCCATCGCATCCTCCGCAGATGATCTGGGCCACGGATCACCCATTTTAAATTGGTGATGCTCGTACCCTGCACGTGCCTTCTCAGACGCATCGGTGCTCAAGTAGAGGTCAGCTATCTCGCTTGCGAGCTTGAGGAGATCTTCGATTTCGAGGGGATTAGCTTCGAAATAAGCATTCAAGTCAGGGGTCCCGAGATGCACCCTGGAAACGAAGTACATGTCAGGATATCCTCAGCAAGCATGGTGATAGAACAGACCTCCAGCAATCCAAAATCTCGACCTTGAGGGTATCAAATACAAAGTTCTGGGTGGGATAGTAGTCGGGTCGCTTCACGTCTTTGATTTTGCGCTTCAGGATGGTGTTGACAAAATAGAATGAAGACATGTCGCCTGTTTCGGAATTGGAGGCTGTCCGTCCCCAATGTGTCGAAAGGATTCTTTCTAGATCCGCCCAGCCCATGTGCCAAAGCTGGATCAAGGGAAGCACCCAGCTGTAGCTCGAGTAGCCATGTGAGCAGTCCCCGATTAGGTTTTGGAGTGTCCGAATCTTTTCGACCGTTGACTGATCACCGCCGACGATTATCAGGAGCTTGTCGATGTCAGCCTTATCCATGCCAAGCTGCCTCAGTAGCAGGTCGTCTAGCACATCGCGGTTGCCCGCTGTCGATCCCTCATCTTTGTCCGAAGTAGCAAGTGGAAAGGCAGCAGTGAAACTTGCGTCCGGCATGCGATGTTTGGCGTGCGTCGTCCGAAAGCGGAGATTGATGTATGGTTTTTGGGATACAAGGGCGGGGGTCTCTGCTACCAGAAAGCTGAGGGAGTGAAGCGCCATCAAGCCGTTTAACTGGGCCATGTCAATTCGACTTAAAAGCACCTCCGTTGTTAGCTGCTTCCGGACATTTTTGTCTCTGGCCGCCTTGAGAGGTATAGGATCAAACGCCTTTGCCACATCGCAGTTCATCAGCTCAATGAATGTCGCTGCTGTCCCACTGTCCATTCTATCGCGCTGTCCAAGGTCTGGGTCCCATGCGCGGTGCATACGATTGATGTTGTCGTAGATGAGAAGGAAGGCGCGCAGGCGTGCTTTAAGACGGACGACGGATTGGGCGGATGCGGAGAGGGTACGAAGGGTTTTCAGCACCGTTGTATACGACGACGAGAAGCCGATACGGCTCAGGATTGAGAAGATGGAAGATGATGCATTATTGGCAAAAAGCCAGATCCCCGCGATCTTTCGGAAGACCGAAAAGTGCAGGTTTCTGGCGTACATGAGCATAAGGAATGTAATTACAATAATCTGGACAGATGTTAGTGGGAGCAAGACTGCGAGCGCAAGAGATATTGACTCACCACAATAGGATCCTTGCGATTCCCCCCGGAGCCAGCATGGACAGGCCGAGACAGATGCGTAAAGTACGGATTGGGCTTCTCGGGGGACGGCCGGAAGGCCTCGCGAAGGGCCGCTGGGAGCGCGGCAGCAGCCAGCATCCGAAAGATGACGGCGCCCTTCTTCTCGACAGGCAATACTGCCTTGGCAATCGAAAACCCGTGGATAAAGTCCCAAGTAGTCTGCTCTGGGGTGAGATGGAAGCCTCCATCCTTCCCCGATACCTCGTTAGCGGCCGCACCCACGTAGCCTTCGACTTTCCGGGTAGCCCACTCGCGCAAGAGGCCGCGCGCCATTTGACTGCCGTCTGGTCTGTCTCTCTGCACGTTTGCGGTGCCAGGCTTGCTGCGGACAGCTTTGGGTGCACTGTCCTTGTTGGCATACATGAGCTCCGCGATCCGGTCTGCCTTGACCATCTGGTAACCGCCTCCGGGGCCAATGCTGCTTCCTAAGAATGCGGAGACGGTTTGCGCGTGTCGACGCGAGCGAGGCAGGTCGTTTGGACCAGGGGTAGTGAAGAGCTTCTCCAAGAATTTGCCTAGGGACCATCCGCCGCGCCTCATGCGTAGTAAAAGTCGGTCGAAGCGCCGGTCGCGCGTTAAGTCCTCGTTATAAGCCTCTTTCACAAGCTCCTCGGCCCATGGTTCGCCGACTTGTGTGCCCTGATCAACGTAGGTGGGCTTCCGGACTCGCGGGTCCTGGTCGACGTAGATGGGGGTCGAAGACATAGCCAGAGCTTCAAGAGGTATTGTCGACGACGGTGCCGGCGAAGGATTGATTCCCACGCTCCCGAAAGTTGGCGAGGGCTGTGTGGGACGTTTGCGAGGGTCGTCCTCAGTTTCTGGGGCCCTTGGTACGATGTGTATTGAGAGCGAGACAGTACAGGGCAAGTACAAGGTGGCTACAACATTCAAACCCCGCTTAGAGGCAGATCGGTCGGAGTCTGAATCGAGGCAACCGTTAAGGGCCACGCGTCAGAAAGCAGACGTCAGACAGGTATCTTGAGTTTCGAAAGTTGACCCCGCATCTTTCGTCTGCCTGAGGGAGACTAACAGTACGCACAGATTCAACTCATATGCATCATATGTTGTAATTCATACTCCCAATTCCAGCACGATAGACTTTTGAAGTTCGTTCAACCTTGATTGCCAATGATTGCAGCCAGATTGCAGCACTCCAGTGGGTCTTCTTGTCCCTTGATTGAGAGAGGGTAGATGGGGGAGATGGCATGAAATAAATAGGCTTTATACCATGATACTGCACCACAAATGTGTGGTTTGAACATGTCGCCTTTAGGTCGATGGCCGGACGGTCCCCGCTCACGTGCCATCAATCAGCAAATAGTAGTCACCTTGCTAGTCTAGGTCCCCCTTCCTGAAAATTTAACGCCGAAATCCGCCAGTAACAAATACACCTAAGCAGATGACTGATCCCGATCCCGATCCGCCATCCCCATCCCTCACCCTCGTCATCCTTCTGACACCTCCCAGATCCAGTCACTCGATCCTTCATCCCCATCCCTCACCCTCGGACACCTCCCAGATCCTGTAGCTCGATCCTCCATCCCCATCCCTCACCCTCGTCATCCTTCTGACACCTCCCAGATCTTCTGACACCTCCCAGATCCTCGATCCCCCACATGCGGCTCGATCTCGCTAAACGTTTCCTCTGCCAAGAACAAACATCGTACAACAAAGTCAAGGGGCTCGTGGCTCCCCGAAAGTCCGTCTGCCAGGAACAAACATCCTACAACAAAGTCCAGGGGCTCGTGGCTCCCCGAAAGTCCGTCTGCCAGGAACAAACATCCTACAACAAAGTCAAGGGGCTCGTGGCTCCCCGAAAGTCCGTCTGCCAGGAACAAACATCCTACAACAAAGTCGAGGGGCTCGTGGCTCCCCGAAAGTCCGTCTGCCAGGAACAAACATCCTACAACAAAGTCAAGGGGCTCGCAGCTCCCTGAAAGTCCGCTGCCAGATATCTTACACACTTACACAGCATAAATGCAATGACATGCCATTGGTTCTTACTCTCAGTAAGAAAAAGGCTGCGCTACGTTTTCCGGCAGCCCGCTAACAGGTGCCAAACTACAGGACTTCTGTGCGAGCGCGGGGTGGTGACTTAACCCTTTTCAGACGGAGGAGGAGTGAAACCGAAAGAAGACATTTGTCGTTGTTTGGAGCCTCTCGATTCGCCATCCCATCTATTCAGACCCCTTCCCATCACCTTCCAGTCCATGTCCTGCCTAAGTCTTTGGCCGTAACCGATGTCAGCCTGATTGTGGCGTTCTCAGCCATTGCTGGACCTGAGAGAAACTTCGCCTCCAACCACGGATTCGCGACTGTCCCCTGGATGGAAACCGATGACAACGACGCCTCCTCGACCAATGAGCCTGCCATTGAGTCAAGCTTTCATACGTTCACCGTCGCCCAAATCTGTGGGGTCGCTGGCCAAGTTGTACAAATCCCACGCGCCGCCAAACGAAACCGCCAGACTCTGTTCACCGTCTTGGAATCCTTTGCGCCGGCAGTCCGTCAAAGGATCCGTGAACTGGCAGCGGCCAGTGTGGGTACGAAACGGCGCGCGAAGGAGAGCGCTCCCGTGGCCAGGAAGAGAGCCCGCGTCACCAGTGACCCACCCATGGACGAGGACATGGCGCACGATTTGATAGCGGGCCCGTTCCTCCGGCCCGCCACCGAAGAAGCCCGCCGCACGATTGTCTCGAGGTAAGCTCGCCGTCGTTGTTGTCATCCTGTCTGAACGAGTCCAGGTTCATAGATCGCACGGGGAACGCTGCTCTCCTGAAGCATACCTGTATGGTCTGTGCCAGGAAACTGTTTTCCAACAGGCTAGAGGAGACCGAAGTGGAAAACATACCCAATCCTCACCACTTGATACCCGCTTTTCCTCACCCCAGCCATACGCTCCATGACGGATACTTGTTACACACGGCGGCGCTTGCGGCAGGCACGACATACGTCTGCCTTGAATGCAAAAGGAAACTAGCCGTGGATGAAAGACCGCCCCTTGCACTGGCCAATGGCATGTGGCTTGGCGACGTACCTTTCCAACTCCAAATTTTGACCCTTCCCGAACGGCTGCTTATCGCGTTGTACTTTCCTGCCGCCTACATTGTCAAGCTCTTTCCCAAAACGAAAGGCGCGGAGTTCTGGGACCGACGCTCCGTCAACAGCGGATTGAAAGGAAACGTCTCCACGTACCGCCTGAACACGGCCCAAATCGCTGGAATAGTTTCCGGCAATACCATGCCACCGTCGCCAGCAATCTTGGCCGCAACCATAGGTGTAACTTTTGTGGGAGCTACAAACAAGCCTCTGAAGGTCCTCCCTGACTTTCTCCGCGTGCGGCGCCAAAGAGTATTCGAAGCCTTGCTCTGGCTCAAGACACATAACCACCTCTATACTGAAATCGAGATCTCAGCCGACCAGTTAAGACTGCTACCGGAAGACGCCGTGCCCCAGGAGATCCTGCTTAATACAAAACATTCAGCGGACGTCGGCGCGCTCGAGCGCGAACAAGCAGGATACGTACCAGCGGACGCCGCTGATGAGGAGGCAGAGTTCGCAGTCAGCAGTACGTATCGCTAGCGCGCCGTAACGTTGCCCTTACTGACTTGCAACCAGCTAGCGTCGCAGCTGAGGATAGACGCGCCCCGCTGGAGGCCGAGTTCGATGATTCTGCCTACGGTGTGTCCATTGCCTTCGCTCCGAAGGCCCTGGCTAAACTCAGAGCAGAACCCGGTGTCTTCCCGTTGCAAGCGCACGGGGTCGTCGACGTACAGGCAGACGGCGTGCCCGACAACGATATCCTGGCTCACGGCCTGTCCAACGCGACGAGACCGGGGGTGCAAAAAGACTTCTTCATTCGCAAAAGTAGTGCATTTGTCAATGAGTACCCACGGCTCGACGAAGAAGGCCAACGATCCGACGGCGGACCTGCGAACCCGAACCACATGTTGGGTGCTTTCCCTGTCCTATTCCCCTACGGAATGGGCGGGCTCGAAGTAAAGCGCGAGCAGGACGTCCCTTACGAGGCGCACGTGCGCTGGGCCCTGCAGTACGCAGACGGTCGCTTCCGCAAAGACTTGCATTTCATGTTTCAAGCGTTCGGCGTCGTGCAGAAACGTGAAGTCTGCAGATCTGCCAGCCTACAGATAAAACGATCGGCCTTCATAGCGAATAAGGTGTCGTTTTTGAAGCTGCAACCGAAGGACTTCATCACCGCCAGCGGTGAAGAGACTCGCAGGGTGCCCTTCAGCAATCCCATTATCCGAGTACTTAGGAAACAGTTGACCTCCTTGCGGGCTCGCGTTCCGGGCACCGATGAATCCCGAATCTCAATTCGCGCGCAAATATGGGGCATGAACTTAAGATTCAATCCGCCCAGTATCTGGGCTACACTCAATCTGGCCGACAACAGCGACCCCATCGCGCAGGTCCTGGCCGGGCACGACATCGACCTGGACCACTTTATCGCCACAGCCGGCCCCGAGCGCAGCGCGCGCGCAGTCAATATTGCTTCGGACCCGTTCGCTGCCGCCGAATTCTTCCACACAACTGTAAAGATCATCCTGGAAGAGGCATTCGGCATCACCGCCAACAGGAAAGGGAAGATGTCGCGAGTACCTGGGGTGGTCGGAATCGTTAACGGCTACATCGGGACCGTGGAGGCTCAAGCGCGCGGCACTCTACACTTACACATCCTCTTCTGGCTCCAAGGCGCTCCAAACACCACCGCAATGAAAACTGCTCTCGAGACCAGCGAATTCCGGTCAAAGGTCACCTCGTTCTTGAAGCAAACGATCCGCGCAGACATCAAAGGTACAACGGCCGAAACAGTTTTAACGCAGAAGAAACAGTCTTCTGTAGCGTACTCCCGGCCCGAGGACCCCCGCACCGACAACTACGAGCTCAGACGCCACAACGCGGAAGCAGCAGTTGCGCGAGCGGTCCAAGTCCACGACTGCACGATGAACACGTGTCTCAAAGTGCGCGGTGGACGTTTGGTGTGTAAACGCCGAGCGCCTTGGCCCCTCGCCTCTGAAGACTGGATCGATCCGAGCGGAGACTGGGGTCCTCGCCGGGTCTTTGGCCGACTGAACGCGTGGAATCCTACGCTCCTTCAGATAACACGCTCAAATCACGACGTCAAGCTGATCACCAACGGACGCGACACGAAAGATATCACCTTCTATATCACTATGTATATCGCGAAGAAGCAGAATCAAGCGGCGAACGCCTCGGCGCTGCTCGCAAAAAGTATGGCCTTTCAACGCAAGCTTAACGTTGCAGAAGGCGGCTGCAGAGACATCAACAAACGGATGATCCAACAATGCGCGAACACACTCAGTAGACAACAGGAGCTGAGCGGTCCCGAAGTCGTGAGCTACCTGATGGGCTGGGGCGACCGCTTCATCTCGCACACCTTTTCGCGCATATACTGGGACGAAGTGACAGGCGCTCTACGTCGCATCTACCCTACCTTGTCCGCAACGAAGTAAGTCGTTCTACCGAGGTGAAAGGCTCCAGAGCTGACATATAAGGATAGTGTTTTGCGTCGCACCGCTGAGCAATTGGGTGAGGCCATCCCTCCAGCTGCACAAGATCAGCCATATGTTAGTTTCTCTTACCGCTTCCCTAAGTTGTGGCTCACAAGACCAACAGGATCCTGCCGTCCGTATAACAGTCGTCGAAGGAGCATTCGTTCTCAAAGACCAACTCAAAGAATACACCGATCGCGGTAACGCGTTAGAAGACATGAACTACTACGACTATCATGTTGACACGTACGACGGATCCCCTCTCAAACGTAAATCCGTCGTGGATGAAAACGACAGCGGTCCGGAGGACGGATTCGTGCCCCCCGAGGATGGGGAACAGGACGTTGCCGGTGGGAGGGTCGGCCGGCCTGCAAGCAAGCGCGTCCCGTACCTGCCGGGCTCGAACCGCAAAGGCTGCAGAGTGCTTCGCGGTTCCAAGCTTGAGACGGTGCCCCATTTTATAGGAAGCTGGTTTCCGCGGCGGACCAACGAAGAGTACTACGCCGCCAACATTCTTGCTCTACTCAAACCATGGCGCCGACTGCAGGATCTACCGCACGAAGACGGCACCTTTGCAACTGCGTTCCACCTCTTCATGGCCACCAGTTCCATTAAAATCCAAACGATCGTCCATAATATTGACTACTTCCACGAGTGTTCCGAAGCCGTGAGGCGCAAGGAAGGCGCACCCCTTGAAGAGTTCTCCGGCGCAGTCCATCTACATGATCGCATTCGGGCTGAGATTGACCTCGACGAGCTCAACGCCATGCAGGCCCCATTAACTGAGGCCGACGTCGACGTCGCCCGCAATGAACGTTACGAGACGAGAGAGTTCCTATACGGCGCGGGTGCTATGGATGTCGCCTACGACCTAGGGATCTTCGACCCCAGCGCAGAGATGGATCAGGCGACGTCAATCTGCGAACGCGCGTCCTTCGATGACACTGTCCGCTATGCAGAATGGGGAGTTAAAATCAGCGGCATGAGCAAGCGGGCTGAGCTCCTGATTGCCAACGCTCTGGCCGTTGGCCCCGCCATTGACGACGCCGCTGCGAGCGCTGCGCCGGCCCGTGCGCCCGCAGAGTACCTTGAAAGCGTAGAGGGCATTGAGGTCATTCCCACTGCACATCAACGGACTCCTGAGCAGACGGAGGCGGTCCAGAAACTAAACCGCGAACAACGCCGAGCCCACGACATTATCGAAGTCCACCTCGCTCGAACCCTAGCCGGTGCACCGCAGGAACAGCTCCTGATGATGGTGCGTGGCGAAGGAGGCACGGGAAAGACTGTGTTGTTGAACGCCATCTCCCACACTTTCGACTATCTCCAAAGCCACGACCTCTTAGCGAAAACAGCAACGACAGGTGTTGCAGCGAGCCTCGTTGGCGGCGTCACCGTCCACGGATGGGCTGCGATCCCTGTCGTAGCCGTTGACGACCCCAATTGGACGGAAAAAGCCGCCGCGCCGAATGTCGAGCGGCGCAAGCGTAACATCATCCCAGCAAAATATGTCACCATAGACGAGTGCTCGATGTTAACAAAACAGCTGCTTGCTCAACTTTCCCAAGTCACAGGCCAGGTTAAAGCAACGGCGGGCGACGGAGACCCTGCAAAGCCTTTCGGCGGCATGAACGTCATCCTGTTCGGAGACTTTCACCAGTTCCCTCCTGTCGGGGATCCTACCGGCGCCCTGTACAGCACCAAGAATAAACGGACGCAGAGTGAAATAGGAATGGCAATCTACCAGCAGTTTACTACCGTTGTCACTCTGACTGAACAAAACCGCATCGAAGACGTTCCCTGGAGTAACCTCCTGCAACGACTGCGGGTGGGTGACTGCACAGAAGACGACATCAAAGTGTTGCGCCAGCTCGTGGTGACGAACCCATTGTGCGAAAAGGCCGACTGGAACGCTTCGCCCTGGGACGAGGCGGTCCTCGTCACTCCACGTCATGGGGCAAGAGTTCGGTGGAACACGGCTGCGCTTATGAAACACTGTCACCGTACCGGTAATAGGATGTACATCTGCAACGCTGAGGACACTACAGGTCGTAATGAAGAGACGTTGACTTTGGAGCAGAGAATTGTGGTGGCTGGGATGTCTGTCAAGAAGACGGGGAAACTGGCGGAGCGCGTGGAGCTCGCAATCGGGATGCGCACCATGGTGCTGATGAACATAGCTACTGAAGCTGACCTTGCCAACGGAACTCGCGGAGTTATCATTGACATAAAACTCGACACACGCGAACCCGATGCCATTGCACTAGATCCGGAAACTGGCGCGACCGTCCTCCACTATCCTCCTGCCCTCATCCTGTTCAAGGCAGATAAATGCTCATTTCCGAGATTCGAAGGCTTGCCCGAGGGCGTCTTGCCCATCGTACCGACCAAGATGGCATTCGTGATCAATCCAAAGGGCACAAATGCGTGTCGCATACATCGCCGGCAGCTGGCGATGACACCGGCCTATGCGTTTACCGACTACAAGGCTCAAGGGCAGACCATCGCCTACGTTTTCGTCGACCTGGCTAAGCCGCCCACCGGGAAACTCACGCCGTTCAGTGCCTACGTTGCTCTGTCTCGCAGTAAAGGACGCAAAAGCATTCGGCTCTTAAGGGACTTCGATGTGCAATTGTTCACGACTCACCCATCTGAAGAGCTTAAGGTGGAGGACGCCAGACTTGCGCTACTTACCGAGCAAACGAGACGTATGTATCCTTGAAGGAGTCTTGCAGATAGATAGACGGTACTTCGTATGACAAAATTACGTGACGCTGGACCGGAAATAGCACATGAAGCTTCTTTCTACACGTAGGCACAAGTGTCCTCTACAATGCGACCTGTCGCGACACCCTGAACCAAAGACCAGCGCACGCAGTGGTTGGGTGTCCTGTAAGTAGGCGCTCCCGCTAGTATCACGGCTGTTGATTCTGCGCGTCCGTTGTCGAGCACTGAAAGGACCGACTGTGCCTGCGCCTCCGTCGCATGGTAGAGCACCATGACGAGCGTCAGCTCCGGGAGCAACAGCGCGTCTGCTTCGAGCGCCCGTTTCAGCATTGACAAGATCGACCCATGCACGCGTCGCGCATCCAACACTGCCGCGGACGGGATGCAACGGAGGAAGTTACGAAACACCTCTTCGCCCGGACACGGGATGCAGAGCGCGATATTCGTGGCGACGCCCAAGAGGTGACTGCATGGCGGGAGGAAGCTGACCGCGAGCGCTTCTTCTACTCCGCCATAAAGCGTAATGCTGAGAGTTTCGAGTTGCGGAGCTTCGATGCGCGGAACGATCTGGACAAAATGGGCGGTACCATACGATAGAACCAGGGTCTTCAGCGCCCCGAGAACCGCGACCATGCTTGATTGGCCAACGACGCACTCGACATCGTGTAAAAACAGTTCCTCGAGCTCTGGTGCCAGACCTAAGGCCGACCGGAGGTCCTCCCAACTATAAGCCCAGCCGTCGCCGATGTAGGTGAGCTTCAAAACTTTCAAACGTGGAGGGACATGCATGGCGAGGAGCGGCGGCCCCAGGAGTTCGACGGAGTGGATTGCAAGCCGTAACGTGGAGAGACACGGAAGCTCAACGTGCCTGTCCATCGCCGCGGAATCGCTGACTCGGACAACAACACTGGTTAAAGCAGGAGCCTCCACCTGCGCCAGCGCTGCAGCCAGTGCGGCACAAGCACCGGTGTCCGGACAGAGAACCTGCAGCCTCACGACTCGCAGGTACGCGACGCGGAATGCGCACTCCACCAAGTCCAGAAGGCCTTCAAAGGGGCGACAGCCCACCCTACGTTCGACGTCCGCGAACTCAACCGACGTGAATGGCCTCGCGTCAATGGTGACCTGAAGGTCTGCGTGCTTGGACGCGTGAAGCTGGAAATCGAGGTGCCACGGGGGCGTAAACCGGTAAATGGCCACGGTATCCCAAAGGTGCGCCGCCTCAAGAATAATCCTTCGCCAATGCTTGCAGACCTGGATTATTGCGCACTTCGCGCTGCATTGCTGCGCCCATTGGCATGAGGTATCGTAAATATGTCCCGTGGCTTGAAACACTACGACAGTGAATATTTCAGCCAGTAGTTCAGGAGGCAAAGCGGCGATGTGACGGCTCGCCATGAAGAAAACGACGCTACATTGGATGGTGACACTACATATGTAACAAGATTTTCCTTCCACATTGTCATTGCTTTTTAAACTCGACCTACGTCGCTACCAAGGGACATCCTACGCTTCTGCATTTGACTCCAAGTCTGAACTGCAATCGGGACCGCCCCAGCTGTGCCAACATCTCGTCGGTGTATCCGTCCAAACCATCCATGCCGCCCCACTTCACCCGCGCGATGCCGTGTAATCCCCAAACCTTGCGCCACACGCCCGGGCATTTAGGTCCGCAGACCCTGGGTGGATCCTCCGACGTCAATGCCAACGTTGTGACACCCTGGAAACGTGGGTTCAAACGGTACGTGCGGTGAGGAATTAGTTTCGGGAGGGCCGGATGTTGTAAAGTGACTGGGTTGAACCCCGCGAGATGAGCCTGGTCCGACACGGCCCCTGGATAAGGCGTGATAATTTGGTACGCCGCGATGGCGATCTGCTGATCTGTGTTGGGGGCGGCGAAGAACAGAGGCCCGAGGTTCGGGGCTGTCGTCGTGGTGAAAGTGATGCTCTGCGCCTGCAAATCGTTAGAGCAACAATAACGACACAAAGGCGAAGAACCTACGCGTCTTAAAGGATGGACAAGTCTGACATGTCTGCAGCCAGCTGCACCGTACGCGCCAGAGGCGGGCTCATCGACTTTAAGCCCGAAGCCGCACTCCTCCACGAAGAACTTCATCCACCGATAACCGTACGCTTCCAACGTTATGATATTGAGGTTGTTCGGCTGTGGGGCGTCTGATAGGACTGATGCAACCGCCAGGGGAATGGATCCCACTATCCAACTCCTCGTCTCCTCTAAAATATGAAACAACCGCAACGTCTTCCGGTTGTTGATCCCGATAGGCTGACGCGCGTTTACAGGGAAAAAGGGGGCGACATAGCGCGTAATCCGCCCTTTGAGGTATGTCTTGACATAGTTCATCGAGCGTTTCTCGAGTCCACCGTACCGAACGAGGGTTATGAAGTTTAAGAAGCGGAAGAGATAGAAGACAAGGTCAGGTGTATGCCAAAAGATAGCGGCCTTCTCCAGGTGGACGAGCGATAGCGGCGAAGACATGAGGGGGGCGATTGAACACCAAAGGTCTTGCGAACTCTACATTAATAGGCATTGCGCCTAGGCAGGTCACTTCGCAGCGATAAAATGAACGTTCAATAAACGTTCAATATCACGTGCGAGGGCATCCCTGCGAGGAGATATCGGCGATCTCCACACCTGTGGGCGTAGGGGGATAGATATCTGCTGAATCGACTTGAATCTTCCAATCTTCCAATCGAGAATCTCGCCTCGTCATCCAATCGAGAATCTTCAAATGTTTCGAGTCCAGCCTAGCTTCCGAGCCAGAATCTACAAGCGAGAACCCAGTTTGGAACTCACAAAAAACGATCTTACAAGCGAGATCAATACAACGATCTTGCAAGCGAGTTTGAATCTTGCAAGCGAGTTTGAATCGATTGCAAGCGAGTTTGAGTCGATTTGAATCAATCTTACAAGCGAGTTTGAATCTACTACGACGACGCCGAGTTTCCATCGAACTTAAGTCTCCATGCGAGAACTTTCAGCCTCGGAAGTGATAGCTCGGGAATCGGGAATCTGGAATGCTGAAAGTGGTTTTCCATCTGTTTCAATCTGGAATGAAGTGTTTTTCAAGTCTCCCACAAGCGAAGAACTTAGCGCGAATCTGCCAAACCAGTTTCCAAGCGAGTCTGCATAGGTTTGAATCCGTTTGAATCGACCTTGAATCGACCAAAAGGTCTTGATGTAACAAGCGAGATTCGACTGTTTCAAATCCTCCTAGTGAGAGGATCTCTAGAGCGATCTCGAGAGCGAGTGTTTTCCGACCGGAGAACCGAGAAGATCTTATAGACAAAGACACTTTTGGATCCAAGGCTCTGTATCGAGGGAGCTCGACGACGTCGATGCCTTGAGCAGGCGAATTCCATGTCGAACAAGATTTTATTTTACTATACAGTGGGTCAAGAGGATACAGCGCTCGGACAAATTCTACGGAGAGATAAACTGACAAGAAGCACTGAGACGGAAGACACGCACCTGGCCGCCATTAACGTGACTGCGATCCAGTGCTTCTCTTCAACGTCCACCAGCTGGCCTTTTCGCGCTTTCGAATGGCAGAATGCCAACACATTGCCGCGCAGCGGAGGCCAGACGTCAGGCGCGAAAGTGCGCATAGTCTCGTTGACGGGATGAACGTTGCGTCCGGTCGAGTGCTGAGGAGCTATGACGAAAGTGAATGGGTTCTTGAGATCCTGAGCAGCGTCTGCGGGGAACCTGGAGATTCGGAAGCACCGGTCCGTGAGATCCGATGTCGGCGACGCAATGCCACGACCGGCATCAAACCAGACTTCGGTGTCAAGGTCGTCCACCGAGGTCGGACGCGCTACCCCACGATGTACAGGCACCCTGACCAGAAGACGCTCTTGAAGCAGTGTGCCATCGGGAATTAACCAAGCCAAAACAGTCTTCAGGTCGCTGAGCTGCCGAATGCTAGCGTCAATGACGGGGCGACCCTGCGATGTCAAACTTGAAGAACAGACCTCTTCCCCTGACTCAATGTGATTGCGGGTGAAGTAGACTTGATCCCAGTCCAACGGAGGAACGAACGTCGCCACCGGAGGTGGGACCATTGCAGAAGAGAGTAGACGAGTGAAACGTCAAGTCACAACGACTCTGTACATCACGAGTAAACAACACGGCTACTCGTTCTCCGAATCCTCTTCAGAGTCGCTACTCTCATCCGTGTCGCTCCCCCACTCCTCGGAGCGTAAAATACTACACATCGAGTCAGCTTTTTGAGCAACTGCTGAATGCATACCGACCTTTTGACACTCCGAATGACCAAACCAAGGTCTGCATCGCTAAAGTCGTCGAAGCCCAAGACCCCGTTTGCGCACTGGACGGCTAAAACGTTTCCAAGCCAGGGCCGGGGTGAGTCAGGCACAAGCTTGTTGACCGCTGCATTGGCTGGGTGAAGCCATGCCCCACCGTCAATGCCGGATTGGTTGTTGAAAAGCAAGTGGAAGGAGCGCCGAAGCCGGAGACCCGATGAAGATCTGTCGACCCGTGTACTGCAACTCAGCAGGTCTAGGCCGGAAAGCGGTTGGGGCAGCCCGCTCGTCAACCAGGGACCGAAGTCTATATCCGCGGTGGAAGTGCCGAACTTGAGTATCGTAACGACCGCCCATTGGGGACCGTCAGCGCCCGTTGGAAACACAATGCCACGAACTTGACGCGCTGAAGTGGCCTGCCCAACCTTGTCATTGGAAGGTGTTTGAGGATTATCAGAGTGAACTGACATTATTATGGGCAGTGATCACAAGGTTCTGCGCCTGAACAAAGGAATTCGATGTCAGGGGAAGGCTTGTAGCTGGGGCCATGTTTCAATGTTTTAGACTGGAGTCAAAAGAGGGGATCTGGCACCTCTGTTAAGACTCGACCGGTATTTAACTGAACTCGTACATCTCGGCTGACAGTCTGATCCATTAACAGGCGCTTTCCACATCGAATTCAACATCATTACATGACACAATAGTCTGTACGTGTTCACAGTACACTCAACATATGCAGGTGAAGCGACCCCCGGAGTTGAAACTCCACGACCCCAAGCGTATGATAGTATGTGACGGCGCCAGAACGATGTACGACTCGGCGGCCACCGCCGAGCAACTGCTGCTGTTCTTCCCCGTCGTTAACATCAATGGAGGCCGCACGACGGTCCGACATGGCAACCTGTGGACGCAATATTGGTAGCTGGGCGAGTGTCTGGTGATGTGCCGCGAATGACAAGGGACGACCTGAAAGTTATTCAGTCGAGTCCTGTCCGATTCCGAAAACCCTGAGGGTGACGCTCACCTGCACCGCTTGCCGATGACCCACCAAATTGCAACAAAAGGGGAGTGCGATATCGGGGAACTCGCCGTTCGCAGATGGCCAGCGCTAGAATTCCTTGGGCGGTAATTCGGACGCGGGCTACATAATCACGGCCCTGGTGAGTGAATGTGAAACTCATATTAGACTCTCTGACCTACTTAGGCCGACCTTCTTGGGCCGATTTTATACCTCTGGCCCGAGCCAAAAAAAAAAGGGGCTTAACGTAAAGGCAGTGCAGTAAGCAACATTATCAAATTAACATCACGTTAGATCCATCGGTTGGCCAGCAAATCTGTCGATCCGACACGCCGCTTTCACTGCAGACCAGATCCAGGCATGCAGAACAGATCCAGGCATCACACCCGAAACGAACGACCGATACTTAACGCCATGTTCCGCGAATGCTCATCGCAAGGCAAGACATGGCGAGCCCCACTTCGATTCAGACATTCGACGACCTCCTGCAACATCTCGACATCTCCGACCCCACGGCCTTGTGCTATGCAACACCCTACGAACACTACTTTCCCCCGCCCACAAGCGACGGTAGCGAAACGGCTGCTAGCGATTCAGCGGACGACACGGCTTATACAACACGCGACCAGCAAGCCTTTACTACGGTGGCCTTTGGCCGTGTCCGCGGTCCGGTGGTCAGCACAACCAGTTGGGCACATGTTCTCTGCTAACACCCCGGTAGCGACGCATAGACTTCAGCCGGGCGTTCCACGTCGACTGCCAGGACGCACCCCCGCAGGTGCAAGAGGCCTTCGCCGATCAGCTCTTCAATTTGGCAACGTTGGTGAAATACGACGATGAGGAAGACGTTGCCAATGGGAAGGCGAGTCCATGTCGGCAGTTGCTGGTGTCCTGCTTGTTAACGCGGCTGCGCGAAGACGGTTCTCGTCCGCCCCTTCACTAATTCGCACAGGCGCAGTGCCCTCGGTGGCCACACCATGACCGTCAGTGTGGATCGGCACGACAAGGAGCGGTGCACACGCTACACCAAGTCGGGGAACGAGTGGCTTGAGTCTGTGCCGCTCCTGGGCGACCAGTGGCGTCTCTACGCCGGAGATTGGGTGATATTCCATGCAACTCTGCACCGCACAGAGACCAGGCGGTTTCCCGTCTACCACAGAGTACGTCACGTCTCTCGCGCGCAACAGCAAAGATGCTTACGACGCAGACGTACACCCTGCTTGCGACCCACCTCTGGGTCATCAGCGAGGGCAAACCTTTGCCTTTGAGCGTCTACACCGATGACGACCTGGCGGAACGCGACGATCAAGAGGCCTTGGTCGAAGCGGACGACGGCGAAGTTCCCGGCAGCGCCGACCTGTTGGACCCAGCGACCGACGAATGCACACCCCCCACCACCGTTGCAGACCTTCCTGTGCCCCAGCTGGCAACGCCTCAACCCCCCAGCGAAGGCCCCGCGACCACGACAGAATCGTCCGGGCCACAGCCCGGATCTCGCCCTCCTTCGCCACGGCCTGCAACTCCTGAGCGCGTCGGGCAGCCGCGCACGCCCACCCATCAACCGTCGACGCCGCCGCCCTCGACGCCTCCGTCAACCGCCACGCCCTATTTTACTAGGGGCAAGAAGCGGGACGCGGATGCACTGGAAAACCGACTGAAGGCCAACAGGATGGCGAGCAGTTCCAGCTCACCGTCACCTGTCACCAGGTCTCAGAAACGACGGGCGGCCACGCCGGAGGAGTCCGTCCCAGTTTACAGCACTCCTGCGAAAGCAAAACGCTCAAGGACGACCGCAAGAATGTCCACTGGCGGCCGTGCCCCGAGGTACGGAGTTCGACGTGTGCGGAAACTGTCTAAACCTCAGCAGGGCTAGCGCGGGAACTCATTCCAAGAAGGATTCGTAGACATTGTAGTTCATTTGGAGTACCAAGAGCTACATATGACATACGTGCTATGTAGTGTTGACACATGTTTTTCGCTTCGCCTCCAGCCACCGCAAATGTCATGTTCGTCGATGAATTACAGCCTTTACACGCAGTTGCACCTCAATGGCCCGCCTCCAGCCCTCATTGGGGTCTGATTGCATCAGCCTCAAGATGTGAAAAGACTGATCTCTAGTCAACGACTCTCTCTGCCAACCTGCAATGGCGACCTGGATCTCAGACATGGATTGGACAGACGTGTGGAGCACCAGGGAGGTGGTCGATTACGAGGTACGTACTGGAGCAGTTGTACCGACGTCGCGCGGGACACTGACCATCGCTGAAGGGTGCGGCGACGGTGAAGGCGTGGCTCATTCCCGACGGACTATCTATCAATCAGCACGTCGTGGCCCGCGTGCCGCTCATGCCTGGCGTCCGTCGTGCGCAGAACATGGACGAGGTCGACTTCGAGATGTACTTTGACGCAGGACGGGGCATTGGAGAAGCGGCCGACGACGCTTCCGAGCGAATTTTCCGCATCGACCGATACCCGCTCGACGAGCCCAGAGACCTTGATCATTCGTGGTCGATCGTCGTCGCACCACAAGACTCGGAGGGACCTCACTCGCACCCGGTCAATCACTACATCGGGGCCCTCGTTCCAGAGCTGGCAATGCCATGGCGTGGAAATGTCTTGATATTCAGGCACGGCCGGACGTCAAAAAAGGTCATCGTCGGCGTGGAAGACCAGTACTGGATGGGGGTGCGATGGCTGCTGACAACGTAAGGACACTGCTTCAAGCGGTGACCTGAAGCTGATGACCACGCAGTGTTTTCCGGGAAAAGATCGTGAAGAGGGCGTACGCGTATCAGATCTAGAATCCATATCTAGAATCCATATCCGTCGCGGCTCCCAGATCTAGAATCCATATCCGTCGCGGCTCCAGAATCCATATCCGTCGCAGCTCCTAAATACATGATCTTCATCAATTGCGCCGACCAAATCCATAAATTGCGTCGACCAAATCTCTCTGCAACAATCTCTCAACAATCTCGCCCGGAATGCGAGTGCTGCGTTCCGCAACATCGTCTAAGCAACTACCGCCCAAGCCTCACCAGTACTGGGCGGTGAATGATGTTGTCCTCTACATGTTCAAGTTCCTGGCCCTCGTCGACTTGCTCCCACTGACCCACCTAAATCACCACCTGCGGGCGAGGACGATGTCATACCTCAGAGGGCGCGTCACCCGATACACAGCTCCGTTCTTCCTTCAGCCGACCGATCTGCTGCACACTCCTACCCAAAACACGCAGCTCACCAATTTTTTCGACGTCTTGGACGACACCGCGAGTTGGATCGTCGGCTCAGTTGCGCTGGCGGTCGCGTCAACGCTGTCGGATCCTCCGCGTCCGGATAACCTCAATATAATAGCGTTGCAGCGACGTGCCGGATGCTGGTACAGCTTCATGATCGACTGCGCGGGGTTCGTACCGGTCTACTCCGGCCAAGCCTCGGGAGCATATGCCCGGACTGGGAGCATCTTTTCAACGTTCCAGCATCCACTGGTTCCTGTGAGTCAACGACATACTTGAGTCAGCGCGCCTAATAACTTTGTCCCAGGCAATGTCCGTCACCATAACGTTTACGCCCAGGCGCCACTTGGGCTTCTTGTTCTTCGCATCCCCGAACACCGACCAGTTGGTGGCAATTAGCGCTTCCGAAATCATCACTCCTTACCTGGACGCGGTGTCTGCCCAAGCACACATCCTGGGATGGCGGCCTACCATGAGGGTCGTGACGCAGTACCCGATAACCCTCCACCCGACATACCGCGTCACCACCGCGTTCCCAGGCGCCATTGACCTCCACAACTCGACAAAAGAATGGACGCGTCCTTGCGGATCTATCTGTCCAGGAAAGCGTAGATATGCGACACGGTTGGAGGGAATCTCTCACATACAGTGGGTGACGGATGAGACGGCGCGGGAGCGTCCAGAGGATCTTACGCTTCACATAATGGGACGGAGTAAAATGTGGTTTCGTACGGGGATCAGCTGTCGTAACGCGACGTGCCCGCTACGGGTCACCAACGATCCGGGCGGTGAGTAGACAGCTGTAAATACAGAGGAACAGCCCATCTGCTTCAAGTGTTCTGTTACGAATAATCATGATTTCCAACGCTCTGTCTGCTTTGCGAACTGCGAGTCCCGTCAAAGACTTGGCTGCCTTGAAGCTCGTGTCCCGTGTCCACTACGTCTCCACGCACCTCGCCCTCAAACCGTTCAAGGACGCGGCTCGCCCGGGTGCACGCACCGCTCCGAGTCGATGGAGGGGTCGCGCGACGATCGCTTTGCTGAGGACGCGACAACAACGGCCGAGTCTCTGCGCATTTTTGAAGACGAGGACGGCAGGCTGCCCGAGCAGCTACAGACCCTGCCAATGTTTGCCTCCCCAGCAATATCAGGGCCAAGATGCCCTGCGTCGCTGACTCTGCACCAACACGCTGTCGTGAAAATCGTCGAAGGCCATCATCAGCAGGCACTCAGGGCCGCACCTCAACGAGTGCAGCAGCTGTTAATGTTCGTGCGCGGACCAGCAGGGAGCGGAAAATCTTCCCTCATCCTGGCGCTGGAGCAATTGTTCGTAACACTGGGGCAACCTCAGCTATTCGCGAAAACGGCGTGCACTGTGCCATCCGCTGCACTCATTGGTGGCCATGCTGTTGCTGGTTGGGCAGGCATTCCCGCAGGCCTAAGCTCGACGATGGATTGGCTCCATAGGCCGACGCCCGCCGCCGACACCAGAATTTTGGCAGCTGCATACCTAGCCATTGACCATTGGTCGATGTTGAGCTGTGAGTGGCTGGTGCAACTGGAAGCCAAACTGTCCTTCGTTCGCGCTCGATTCGACCCGCTTAACAACCTTCCTTTCGGCGGCCTGAACATCATAATCTTTGGCGACACTCACGGACAACGTCGTTTCTTGCGGCCAGGGACCCCGTTTTATCATGAACCCACTAACGCCACCGAGTACGGACGCCGAGGACAACAGCTCAACTCGATGTTCCAAACAGTCCTAACACTAGAGCACGCTACTGCGGAACCCGACGACAAGTGGGCGCGCTTGCTCGCAGAGATGCGGGCCGGGCGTGCCACCAACGACGGTACAAGCACGTTGGGCAGGCGAACGCTCACCAACAGATCCCCAAACTTGCCAAATTTCTACAAAGCTCCCTGGGCCACAGCGCCCCTGATAGCCACCCACTGCGCCGTCGTGGCCAAGTGGAATGCAAAGGCACTCTTGAAGCACCGGCGTCTGACGGGGCATACAATCTACGTGATCAAAGCCGAGGACAGGTTCGCCGGCGTTGGTGGAAAGCGGCTAAATGCGATGGAGCAGGAGAGACTTGCGCAACTACCCGTGAAAATAACGAGACTGCCTACGCTCGTAGCACTGGCCGTCGGGGCACCCGTATTCTTGCAGCACGGCGGAAGCTGGGACCTCGCTCACATCATTGACATCACGCCCGATGCACGCGAAATCCCTGCGAACGACGATATGCGTCTGGTGTTAGACCACCTACCCACGGTCACTGTGCGGCTCGTTCAAGATGACCAGCTGTTTGTTGTACCGCCCAGTACCAGCACATTCCGGCACGAGATGTTCGAGGATGGAATCTCCGGCATCATCGAACGAAGGCAAATAAAAATGCGGCTAGCTTTTGCAATGCTAGCGCATGAGGCCCACGGACATTCTTTTGAAGCTGTTATACTCGACCTCGCTACACCGCCCATGATGCGTCCAATGGACTATTTCTTACTGCACTCGGTCCTGTCCAAGGCGCGGAGTGTCGACACCGTTATCATTCTCAGAACTCTAGCCACTCCGCCCGTCGTTGCTCCTCCTGCATTGATAGCTGCTGATAACACTGTAACGGCGTTGAGTACTATTACTATGATACGCAGTCTGTTATTTAGTTAAGCAAGTACGCAGTTGTGACCGTTCTCCGAAACTACATGTCCATCGCATTGCTCCGAAGGAAACGGATAGCACGCATCGCATTCAAGAGATATGCCTGGAGCAGTAAGAAAAGCTAACGGAGGGACAAGCAAAAGTCTCACGCGAGCGTAAAGGCTTGAGCTTTCTGCTATAAGGTGTTCCTGCACAGGAGCATCTACTCGCGCCAGAGCGACGTCGAATACCATGAGGGCTCCCGGTTCCATGGCCGACTCTGGATCTCCCACCGGAACTTCACGAGCCACGCCGACAAATGGGAACATAGCACGCTCAACGGAGAAGTCGTTCCTTGTCTGTGCAACTCTTCAGCAACAACTCGGACTAACGAAGCCGAAGAGACTCAAACTTACGAAACGAGTGTCCCGAGTGACAGTTACATACACCACACCGGCGCTACTGTCCGACGGGCCCTGAGACCAGTGTTGCCTGTGAATGACTAACTGAGACGGGATGACGTTGTGTAACGAGGTAGGAACGAGTTCATTCACACGAGCCATATCAAGTCGGTCCGCAATAAGGACATTGTCCAGCACTTGTGTCTGCTCCTCGAACATCGCCCGCAGCACAGGGGACGACAATGGGGGTGTCTCCAGGACTATCATCTGAGACCCGAGAGTGGGGGGTGAGTGCTCTACGATCCCTCAAAGGTCGACCGAGCTCACATAAACGCCGCCGCTGAGGTCCACAGTGGCGGCCACCGTGCCTACGACGAGGACAGAGAGTGGTTCCGCAGTGCGGGCATCGACGTAGGCGTTCTTGAACACCATGTCGCTAGTAACATTCTCTGGACCCAGCTTGAAATCCAACAGATAGGACAGGGCAGACAACACAGGCGGCATAGTCAGGTTAATGCAGCGATCAGGTGCAACAAACGCTCAAATTGCGGATGTATTTGATGTCTAGCACCACATTGTACACGCCGGCCTACCAGGCCAGAGTCGCAGCTGCGCTACGCCGGCACCAGCCGGTGTGTTTCTGTCGACCACTCTAACATCAGATTCAGTGAATGACAAAGTCTTCCAGGCTTTTCTGGCGTTCTTTGACGCAATATTCTTTGGGGCAGGAACTCATGCACCAACGCTCATCGAAGTCCCCGTCCGACTGGGGCTGTCCAAAGTGGATGATATCGACGATCTCGATATCTCCTGGTGGATCCCAGCGGGTTTACGGCCCAATGCTTCTACTATGGACCTTGACGAGATCTCGATTACCGTTACGCACTGGCCCTTCGACAGCCCCCTGGCCCTCGCCCACGCATACACCCTGTACGCAACTCGGCAACCCCGGCCCTCTGATGACCCGGCCAACGCGCTGCACCCGATCAACAGGCAAATGGCTGATAATTTGCCCGGCCTGACGCGCTTTCGGGGGAACATTCTCGTCGTGAAACACGAAAAGGATGGCCCGCCTACGCATATCGCAGATGCGGATCTGGAGATTGTTCACGACATTGTGCTTAGGTGAGAGCAGTGACTCAGAGCAGTGACTGTCAATCAGCTCGGTTCGCTAATGGGTTTTCGACTAGAGTTGTCGAGGAAGGACTCATAGGCCATTAGATATATGGCGTATGGTGTACCTGCTTCTCAATACCTCTTCTGGATGTCTTGCCCAACGACGACAGCTCCGTCCACGCTTGTTTTCGGGAATAAGCAAATGCTCATGCTCATCATGCAGCACAGCGGTTTTCAAGGTTTCATAGCGATATCCCATCTCACACGGCTCGCTCGTCACACTGCATCAGAAGTGTTCAGAATACGAATCGTCAGACTCATTGCGCGCTATACATGCAGACCCAGCGCAACGCTTCAACAAAAACTGGTAGCAACGGCACCCGTGCTGGCGCTTCTCGACGGACAAAACGCCGCTGTGGTCGGCTCAGCTATCGAAGGACTTTTACGTTTTTCTGCTTCGGAGGGGATACCGACCATCGGAGACTTGAATATACTGGTGACCGAAGCTGTCCTCGGGGTATGGATTGTTCTCCTTCGTGATAACCTTGGTATGAAACAGTATGTCTGCCCTCGAGTCTATGGCACATTGCTAACCACCTGGCGCCTAGTTCTTCGACAGCAGCACGGGCGCGACGTACAGAGTACGACGGGATCGTAAATTCAGTCGACCTTCTAATCGGCTCCGTGAGTCCAGCCTATATCGTCGTATGACTAGGTTCTGTATTGATATCGCATTATAGATGGGCAGGATAACTATCGCTGCAACAGATCGTCGCTGCATCCTAAGTGCCTTGTTGGCTTCAAGAACGACTCTTCAGATGAACTTACTCTCCCGCACGCACTTGCTGTCTTTTTACCCGCGACACACGACTCAAGGGTCAGGGGTGCTGGCCTGGGCCGCCGTTAGCAGGGGGGTCGGATCATACGACCGGTTTGCAAATGCTTCGTCGGTCAACGACTGCACTGTCGCAAAGTTGTGCAAGGACACCGCTCACCTGAAGAGCCCTTGTGGCCTGTTGTGCCCGCGGATCTGGCGAGAAGTGAAGGGTTTGAGGGGGGTAGGTGTCTATGATTGGGCGGGATCCCTTGCTGCGCCACCGTACATCGAGAAGAGAATGCTGTGGCGGATCGGGTTGAAATGTGTCAATCTTCGGTGTCCGAATTGGGGCTGTTGCACTATATAAAATGTTTTATTTGCGACTGTCGGCATCGATGTATTCCTCCATCCCAACCGAAATAGAACATGCCTTCATCGACCAGCTTGAGTTCGGCGACCTCGTAAGCTACTCCCACGTCGCGCGCCAGGCCCGGACTACTGTACACGACGTGCTCGCCCTGCGAACAACAACTCTGCTTCTGCGTTATTTCGACTCTTCCGAGCTCGGGAGCCTCTGGCACACCTTGGACCAAGGAACTGGGGGCATTACGGGCTCGAGCCCTGTGTGGTTAACTCAACCTCAGCCGACATGGCTGCCGAGCGACCTCAACATAGTCCTAGGCGCGGACCAGGGGGGCGCTGGTCGGCGTTTGTTACGCAGCCTCGGGTGGACGCAAACGACAACTCCAAGCCGCATCCCAGTCGTGATGCCCTCTCGCGCACCTACGCATGCCATCCACGCGCACAGGACATTATCTGTTTATACAGATAGCACATGGACCTTCACGAGGGTTGGTCGGCCTCCTATCACTCTGACGGAGACGGCCGACTCTGCTGTATTCAAACACCTGGCGGGCGCAAAACACACCATGGCGACCCTTCTCCTGACACCAACGGCCTTGATTGCGTTGCACCCTGTGCATGCACTGCGAAAGGAGTGCGTCTGGCGGTATGGTTCCGGGAAACCAGAAGAGGAACGGACAACGGCAGCCTCACGAGTCGCCGCAATGGGAGCGCAAATCGACTACCACACCGGGCGCCGCGAAGACTCACATGGTCAAAACTGTCTTGCTCTATTGAGACGCCTACGCGGAGGGCGGGGGGTGGGGCTGCTCCGATGGAACGCGCAGGCGACGGACGTACTGACCTCTGACGCCTACGCGGGGTTCATGGACGATGTCTACTCCATTGGATGGACCTGGGAGAAGTGCCGCAACCCAGCCTGCGAAGCGTTCGGGTTCCCTCGCGGCTTGGCAGCCACGTCACCAAACACGACGGTCTTGTCCACCAATCCGAAAGAGAACAAAATTCTTCAAAGAGCCAACGCCATTGCAAGAGCGTCACCGGTGCGTCCTCGCATCCAGCAGACCAGGCGCCATACTGATTGGCATTACAGCCGTTCCCCAAGCTCTGTCAAGGGCTGTTGTTCGCTACGTCTTGCCCGAGGGCGATGCTGGTTCCGGTTGCCGTGGACTACGGAGTGCGCGAATATCACACGATGGACGACTTGCGCGCCTACGACTGGATTGATATCAGGATCGCTGGAGCCACTTCGCAGCCTATCTTCTGGAAACCTCATGAGACCGTTGGGAGTGCGTCCATATTCCAATCATTGGCATCGAGATTGGAAGTTTCCAGCAGCTTGCGCCTCCTTGTCTTCATGGCATGCATACATGAGCTAGGGCCCTTCAACGACGCGCTCGCAGTACTACAACCGCGGCCCGTGCACGGTGATGTACTGGTCGTATTGGAAGTGGACGGTCAACTGCAGAACGCGCAAGAGTCGGACACCCCGGCCGTGCGTAGCGCTTTCGCTGCGTATGTCCCTCAAAATTGTCATCTTGAGCTAAACAGTGACTGACTTCCGCAATAGATCGTGGGCGACAAGAAGGGAAGGCGACCCCATTGGAATTGCATACACGTCGAGTTTTTAGATATAGTACGGTAATCTAATGCGACGAATACACTGAAGTTTGGTCGCCGTCACCTGGCGTGTCCTGTTTGTTGATCACATTGCCGGAAAACTTACGGCCTGCCACACGTAAGGCTTGCGTCGCCCACTCGCAACGGGGACCTCTGCTGCTCCGGACGATATCGCCGCCTCTAGCTCGCTCTCGAGCAGCGCGTCGCGCATCGGCGCTGAACGGATGGGCCGCCTGCATTCCGGACAAGAGAACGAATAATGGAAGTTTCTGCGGATGCAAAGGTCGCAAAAGATATGCATGCACAGGGTCCTGCGACTGCATGAGCTACAGGTTGTCATCGCGGGGAAGACTCACACTACCGGATTCTTCAAGGTGTCGAAACAAATTGCGCAAGCAAAGTGAGCGCCTTGGCCCGAACTGCTCGGAGTTTCTGGCCCGGGAGCCACCTCTGCGGTGCCGTGCACAACCGCCTCCGATGTCACTGCAAAATCCTTGTCAGGCCGCCACGCGGAACCACCACAGACACGAAGACTAACAACGCGGGGACCCCGACAGCGAGACCTCGAGCGGGGCGACGAGAGAGTCCACGTCGATTGGAACGGACGACGCCCATTGCTCGACGTCAATAGGAGAGGACTCCTTCCCCGCACCAGCAGCAAACGAACGACACCGCACGTCGGCTGTGACAGGATGTGCACCACTGTCCGAGGCTGTGAGATACTGGCGAATACTCGTCTGATGCAGGGGCATCTCGCAAGAATACGTCGTCAGCTGCTATTGCGTCGGGCCAAGCTAAGTAGGTCCTGCAGGACACAAAGCCCTGTCAACTTGGAGCCCGACAACGAATCTACGATCGAGGTTCAACAACCTTTGAGGGACTGCATCTACAGTATTAATCTGCGATTGCGTGCGATCCACCCTCGCCGATCGCCATCTGGTGGCTGGAATTTAGCCGAGGCTGAGGCCCATGGACGCTTTCGCTTCCATCACGCTGACGCGGAGGGTCTGACGAGGTCTGACGGCTCTGTGGCGACCTAATGGGGCGATGCAGAAAAAGATACGCGAGGAGCGACAGAGAAAAGGTTCACCCACGAGCAACTTAACTCTAGTTTTGCGCACCCCAGGCGACTACACTCCCTACTTCCCACATCCTCCAAAAAATCGCCCCACGCCACTACAAGAATGTCCGAAAGCACCATTCCCGCACACAGCACCATTCCCGCACACATCACCATTCCCGCAAACATCGCAAATGACCCCGACTACGCCTTTTACATGCAGGTCTTGGAGCGGCTCTGCCTCGACAAAGGGTTCGCAGCCCTGAAAAGTGTGCCCGGTGCGCACAGCTGGGAGAAACGCGGGACAGGGCATGTACTGCGTGTCCGCGCGAGCGGAAAGATTCTCGCTGGCCAACCCGCGGAACAGCTTGCGAATGTCGTGATGGTAGGCGTCGTCGCAGACGACGCGCCCAACATATCGCCGCAGGGAGGCTACATCCACGGCACCACGGAGTTCTTGGAGAAGAGCAAATATCGTTTTACCTTGGAATGTCCAAGTAGGCCTTGCGTCTGCTGCATGAGCTTCTAGCTGATCCACTTCGCAGAGGACCCCGTCTTCCGCATCGTTTGGCGGGAGGCCATTCCCGTTCTGCAGGCCATCGCCACCGACATGACAACTGAAAAGACGGAATATTTTTTCCAAGACGAGAGGAGGGGTGAATTCTCACTGCGCCTCGGAGCTAAAATGTTTCTGGCCAAGGGGTCATACGAAGGCCCACGTGAGAATCGGCGTATTCTCCTCCTGAGGCTTGAGCTGACGAGCCTGCTCTTAGCTCACGTCGCAGACGTCAACGACTGGCCGATCGCCGACGACCACAAAGGCGTGTACAAGAAGGTTCTAGAGAAGTTCGACATTCGACAGCTGATCGTCTGGGATGTCGACAACAGACTGGTGCCCGCACGCTCGATAGAAAAAGTGCTGCCGGGTTGCCTGGTCCAAGCGACCTTCAACATGCATTACTTCGCTATCGGACCGAGGGGCCAAACGAAGGGGAAAAAATCACTCACCGGTAAGCTGAGCTTCCCTACACTGCCGTTCCCGTATCTAACTCGCTTGAACGCAGGGGAGGTTAGACAACTGCAAATCCTGCAAAGGGCGCGACCTCCCGCCCCTGACCTTTTTGGCGTACAAACTGCGTTGACTGACCACAGTGGGCACCAGGGAAGGGGACTGGATGCATCGTTCGCGTCGACAAGACCCCCCCCCGGACCATCGCCTTTCTACCAGGCCAGTGGCGGTGATCAAGGTAGTGGCGCCTCGCGTGGCCCCCCAGCATACGGCAACGACCCCCAGGCGGGCGGCCGCGAGCCGGCAACACCCCCCCGCCGCAGCGGGCACCTCGATGCTCAGCGGTCCGCCTATACAGAGTCCGATCATGCATCGGGGAATGGCTTGGCGCACCAGCTCAGGCCACAACGTCAGAACGAAGCGGATCAGTGGAGGGACTTTGCTCCCAAAACCATCGGTGGTCACACTCCCGGGGCAGGCGTGGCACACGCGCCTATTTCACGTTCAGACTACCCACGCGCTGTCGTTGCAGCTCACTCAGTACTAGCGACTCCAATTCCGTTGCTGGGCGCGTCGCAGGACCATCAGACCAATGGGAGGGTAGCAGCACCAATGGAACACAGGCTTGCGCGGCCAGTTTCACAGGCGCCTGCGGGCTACTACGACGTACCACCAGCGACAGTCCATCACAGCAATCCCGGAACGACCGAGCAGCAGTTCCGAAGCCGGTTGCACAATCGACCTGACCCCGGCCTATCCAGCCACTCGCCGTTCCCTCAGAGCACCGGGCCGGACCACGGATTGCGATCAGTGGATGTAGGAATGCAGTATCGGCAGCCTGCCTGGCCGGAGTCTCGGCCACCGAATTATCCCGGCGCCGTCGTTTACGGCGGGCCTCAGTACTATCAGGCGCGCGCTGCTGTCCCCTCCGGGGGTTCTCCCAATGCCGTGTCCTACCGGGACAACCTCGGCAGATACGGCGGCGAGATTTCTCATCCCAGTACCCCCTCCCCAACCAGACCACGCCCCGCCACCGGGCAGCACGCACTGGATGAGGGCTGGCAGCGAGGATCGCCGGCGCCTGACCGATACCAGCGGCGCCCCACTCCGTATCCCGGTAGCGGATTACCTCAGACGCTGGGCCGTCGAGACGACCATGGGGGATCACCCGCGCCTAACCCGCCGTACCAAGCCCAGTACCCTCGCAACGGACCGCCTCACACAGAGGGCCGTCCAGGCGACCACCGACCACCAGCGACCCCTCATCCACCGTACCAGCTCCAGCCAGCTACCTACCTCGAGAACGGGGCGCTTCCGCCACCGGTCAATGCAGGCGATAATCGAGGACCGATGACGCCTAGCTCGGCGTACCGCAACCAACCTGGTCCATACCCCGGTCCAGACGATCGCCGGGAAACACCCGCGCCCGACTCGCCTTTCCGACACCAGGCCGTTCCGGAACCCCGTCCACACGACCTACGAAGAACGCCAGGGCCTAACCCGTCAAGAACGCCAGGGCCCAGCCCGCCGTACCAGCAACAGCCCGCTCCCCACGCCAACAACGCGCCACCTCACACTCATCAGGGAACTCCGTCCTACCACGACCACGGCAGACTCTACCCTGATGGCGGCCAGCAACAGCCCGCTCCCCACGCCAGCAACGCGCCACCTCACACTCATCAGGGAACTCCGTCCTACCACGACCACGGCAGACTCTACCCTGATGGCGGCCAGCAACAGCCCGCTCCCCACGCCAGCAACGCGCCGCCTCACACGCGTCAGGGAACTCCGTCCTACCACGACCGGGCCAGTCCCTACCCTGATGGCGGTCAGCAACAGCCGGCTCCGCACGCCAGCAACGCGCCGCCTCACAGTCATCAGGGAACGCCGTCGTACCACGAGCACGCCAGACCCTACCCTGATGGCGGCACAGCTCAGGTGCACGAGCGTCCGCTCGTCCATCGAGCAACGCCATCCCTTGACAGGTCGTACCCCGGGCAGTCTACGCCCTACCCCCACGCTCTGGCGCTCCAGCGCCCGGTCCACCAGGTGGGCCACGGACCGCCCGCTCCTTACTCCGACGACGGACCGCCGGCCGACACGGGAGGAACCCTGGCGGACCACCCACAGGGGCACTTTTACGCTGCTCCGCCGCCCCATGTCGACGGCCACGCACCGGACGCCCGATACGCTCTACCCTCATATGGTCCGGACAATACTGGTCCATACAACGACGGGGTAAGGGAGCTCACATCCATCTGGCTGCCACCACACTCACGTCCCGCGCAGCAGCAGCACCCTGGTTATAACAGTCGCGACAACGCCAATCTGCGCCTTTCCGCGCAGGAGCCGCCACGCCCCGCGGCGTATGGCAATCCGCTGCCTACAACGCCTCCGGCGGGGGCGACAGACAGTGCACAGTTCGGCGTGATGAGAAACGGAGAGGCTTTATCTCAGCATTCACAGAGCCTCTTTACTCCACCTGCTCTCCGTATCACTACACCTGGCGGAGGCTCCGATCAACGGTCGACAACGCCCCACGACACGCAGGGTTTGCGGCTTGGGCCGCACCCTTCCCCTGTTCGTGGTGAAACCCCGACGGTGGGCGGGCGAGCCCAGGACTACAGCAGCACTGGAACCACGACCGCTACCTGGTTGATGGACGGACCGCGGACGCTGACATTTGGGGAGCCCCATCTTCTTCAAGAGGTGCCGGCTCCCCCGGGTCTGGATCCTAGCACGCTTGCTGGTGCAACTTCTCCCAGGTTTGGCGGGCCCTTCGCGCCTAATGACCTAGCGTCACCATTTCAAGCGAGTCCTTTTGTCCAGGCTGATCTTGGCATGGGCGTGGAACGCACCGAGACGCCATACAACCCTGTCCAGCTAGATGAGGCCGCCATGTATAACCTCTATCCATCGCAGCCGACGTCGGAGTCCCTCTCCTGGCCAACAGTGGTGGGCTGCGACGCACCGCAATTGTTTCTGGGGGGTGTAACTCCGCAGGAAACTTGGGACGACGACAGGGACGACGGTGCGTGACACTTTGACGGTGGACGCGAAGCTCGAGACATTCGCATTACTAACGAAGCTTAGAAGCGACCGAAGAGCCTGTGCCAAAACTGGAGCGCTATAAACTTAAACGTGAACGGAGGAAAGCTTTCCGCGACGATGAGCTTGCGAGCCGCAGGGCCAAGCGACCAGCGCCGTACGAGGAGACATCCGGTACGTCAACCTCTGCCACCTACGCGCAGTGCCTTAAGATGGTCTGCAGACGCAGACGAAAGCGAAGAGGCGCCTGCGGGAGGTCGAGGAAAGGCTTGATTGTGAGGTGCCACAATGATATAGCAGCTTTTACTTATTCCAGGTAGTTGTGCTAGGCTAATGCTGCTCTGTATCCCTCACATGGAAAGTCACAGTCCGTAGGCGTCGGTTATTTAAAAATTGTCTGCTTGGCTTCAGCTTCTCCCCGTGTCCGTAGTCCGTACACAATGTATTATTGCGCTCTTGATAATGCACAGGGGCCCAGCCCATGCCGTCTCCTTCCCGCCCTTTGGCTCCAGGCAACGTTGGACTTCGTCCGTGGCGCTGCGTGCTCATCGACCGCACTGCACGATTGGACACTACACTTACAGCGCTGGCTCAAAGCTTTGCTAGACGACGAGGTGATCGCATTGCGGACTGAAAGCGATTGCACAGTGGCTAAGGGGCCACCATTGTGGCCAGCGTGTTGTTATCCGAGGACCTCCGTATGATCTCGCGGTCCAGGCCTTCCGCCGATCGCGCATGCGGAGATTTGCAGCGCTTACCTTAGCTAGAAAAAAAAAAAATCAGTGCCCTGAGACAAACGTCAGGGCGGCAATTTATTGAGGATTGTTCGACTCAATTGCGGATGTTCCAGAAGCAATTGCGCAGTTTTAATAATGGAGGTTCGATGTTCGATGATGGATGGCGCAGTAGAAGCGCAGAATTCGGCGTCAAATTAGGAAATGAGGGCTTGAAGCCCAACACATATAAGAGCGCAGCTTTATCCATGAATTTAACCACCATGCCTCCGCTCGCACCCACCACTGTTGAGTCCTCTGTGACCTTGCACCGCAGCTCCCCTCCAGATCGTCAGGTTAGTGTCCAGCGCAGAGGAGGGAATTCAGCTGATCGCGCGACGCAGCGGTACAAGGTGTTGCTCTTTGCGACGGGCGAGGCGGCCCCGTTCATAGTCGATATCCCGAAGGCGGCTCGCTCTCTATCGGGCTCGCCTACCGATGGGCTTGAATACATACCTTGGCTGATGGGTAGTGCAACATGTGGGGCGGCGAGCCATTCTTGCCTGGAGCTCTCGACTGTCGCGGCCGGGGAGGGCCCAATGGGCTTGGTCGTTATCCTGCTCGACCAAGACCAACCGGGACATCTAGTTCTACCAAACAATCAGTGCATCGGAAATATTACGGGCGGAGGGGTGAGCTGGAAGGGCAACGTGTTGGCCGTGAGACGTGTCGATGGACAAGTGCGCGACGTGCAGCTTGAACACATTGCCCCGATCACCGAATATCTTGCCATGTACGAATTTTCTACGAACATTTCCACCGATTGACAATTCCGTAGCTTGATCCAAGGTGAATCTCTGAAGGCAAAGACTGCGCTGTTGATGAGCCGCAGTACCTACATGCACACCGAGTCCGAGTAGGGGTAGCAAAGCGTTCTGTCATTAGTACTTCGAAGCTGTGGTCCGCTCAGTCGTGAATATTCAATAGAAGTCATGTTTCATTTCGAGTCCGCACCTGTCACCGTAAAACAAACACCAACGAGGGCGGGAGCACGTGCGGAGTGCGCCGGCGCCCGGTGCGATGATGCGCTTCGGATTATAGGGAAGTAAATTGTGAGGGCAAGCCTTAGCTTGATCGGAGGCGTAAATCGATGTCACTGTCAGGCGCATCTTCACAAACCCGGTGTCACGTGATAGCTCGGAAGCTATATTAAACGCCCTATATATAGATGGCAACCTTTCCAAGCAGCGACAAATATCTTCTTTCGGTCTCACTCC